>OY992876.1:311528537-311998537 GCA_963921405.1 Cepaea hortensis | reverse complement strand
TAAGTGTGTGTGTTTGTATCTATGTATATATACGACGCGCGTTTTTTTTTTTATGTAAGTCCCGTTTTGACAACACCGACAAACGCCAAAGGAAAACGGAAATGTGGATATGAAGTGTTTTTATGTGGTTCATTATCCACTGTCGAAATCTTATTTGATGCTGCGTGTGAGTGATTTATAATGAGTGCAAAAATAAATACTCCTGCCAGCAGCGAGGTTCGTGCTGTGATCCGTTTGTTGCTAGCAAAAAGCAACAGTGCTGCAGAAATTCACAGGCAACTCAGTGAGGTTTATGGGTCAGATGTATGGTTAGAAAATGGTGTCGAAAGTTAATGCCAAATCTTATCGTGACACTCTGATAAAACTTAGACGTGCCATCCAAAACAAAAGACGTGGGCTGCTGTCCTCTTGAATTGTGCTTTTGCGCGATAATGCTCGACCTCACGTCACAAATGCAACTGTTCAAGTGTTGCAAAAATTTCACTGGGAAATTGTTGACCACCCGCCCAACAGCCCCGATCTGGCGCCAAGTGATTACCACCTTTTCATGCACCCAAAGAAGTGGCTGGCATCCCAGGGATTTGAAACTGATGATGAACTGCAGACAGGCGTTAATGAAAAGTTCAAGACACTCGCGGCAGACTTCTACGACATTATGTGTGTGTGTGTGTGTGTGTTGTGTGTGTGTGCGTGTGTGTGTGTGTGTGTGTGTGTGTGTGTGTGTGTGTGAGCGCGCGCGCGCGCGTGTGTGTGCAGGTATTATTTCGTGTGGCCATTACTATAATTAAAGCGACTGTCAAATGTAGAATAATCACGTGGCTTGTAAAGGTTACTATAATTAAAGCGATTGTCAAATTTTGACAAATCACTTGGTTTGAAAACCTTTACACGAAATTGTTTGTTCGCCAGCATTCGTTACTATGCATTACTAGGCAAAGCCTTAAATGCAGGCTTGGACACACAGCGAGGACTACCTGGTTGCCAATTTTAGTCATAATAACCTAGGCTGTCACTGTAATTTAAGAAGACGAACTTAGCTTTCCAGTGCAGACATTGGGTACCGAATAGACTGAACAGACACGGGCATACGACAATTAATTTTTTTAGAATTTGCTTAAGGCAATCTACAAAGTACATACGAGCGCTTGGAACGTTGGCGGCGTCAGGCGAAAATTTAACCTGAATTAAGGCAATCTACAATGAACATATGTGCGTGTGCATGAAACGTTGGAGGTGTCTGGTTAAACTTTAATCTGAAATACGTTCTTTAACCGGTAAAGAACACATTTCCTTGGGACGTAGACACGACACTGCATTTAAGTAATGAAGAATTTGAGGAGCACGTATGATAAAGAGAAATAAATAGATATTTATCGCTATAGCATTTATATTTTTTAATATGCTTAGATTTACATTGAAACGGTCTAGAAGTGCGAAGCAAAACAGCGTGGACAGAGATACTAATATCCAGATGAGCTTCGAGTATACACAAAGAAATCAAGAAATGGAGAACACTTCCATAGGGTTCCAGTTTAGCATCGAGCGAAGCATTCTGAGCGACTTCCAGTTGCAGATATTTCACGTAATCAACTTTGTCACACTGTGTGGGCTCATCAGTGCCTCTGGGATCACAGCAAACATCATCAACATCATTATCTTTTTTAAACAAGGCTTCAAAAACACAGTAAACATAAGCTTCTTCGGAATGGCCATTTCTGACCTTCTTTGCCTCATAGCTCTGCTCTGGGTCGGTGTTTGTCTGAATCCTCTACTTGCCAATGCAGATGTCCCCTGGATACCATTAGAGTTTCAGTACTTAACCGGGTCTTGGCCACATATCACGTGTGGTAGGATTACCAGCTACATTACCGTCTTCATCACCGCGGAACGATGTTTATGTATAATATCTCCCATTAAAGTCAAACAAATCATTACGCCGGTGCGAACAGCTATATCCATATGCGCTATCTACTTTCTGAATACAGTTCCTCTAATTCCTGAATATTCCACTTTGTTCCTTGAGTGGAAGAATTTTCCGAAGTGGAATAGAACTCTTCTGTCCATTGGCTACACCAGCGGCAGACATCATGTGGAAGGACTGGTTTTCTTTCTCAGTTCCATCATCGGCGTCACCTCATTTCTAGCTGTCATTCTGTTCACCATAATTTTAATAATAAATCTGAATAATTCTTCACAATGGCGCCGGGAGGCGACGTCTGGGAACGACGATAGCTCGAAAAGCCGTGATAAGAAGACGATGAAAATGATTGTCATGATCGCGTGTATCCTCATCGTCTGCTACACCCCAGGCACTATCATCAGCATGACCACCTTTGTGCTGCCAGACTTCTACCTGGGGAAGAGGTTCGTGAACATCTGTGCTGCCATGTGGTCGTTTGGTTTCCTGTTTCAAGCTGTGAACTCAAGCGTGAACATTTTATTATACTACAAGATGAGTTCCATCTACAGATCTTCGTTCAAGGAACTCTTCTGCAGAAAAGAGAATACCCACTCAGCATTTGAAAGAAACTATGGATTTTCTAAATTATAAGAAAGATAGATCACTAGAAGGTAAATATTACAGGATGATCTTAGCTTACAACATTCTTTTTCTTATAAATATAAATTTGGGATCCTCGCGAGGCCACAAGATAGTTCATAAATAAACACACACGTATTGTTTGGCACTCATAGAAGTAGAAGAAAGAAGTAGAGACTAGGGAACGTACTAGACAACAAATCAATTGAAAGCTATAGTTATCGACCGCGATTCGAATCAGTCACCTCCAAATCCTGTTTTCAGTATATTAACCAACATTTAAACAAGAGAAATGATTGTGTGTTTGTTATTTGACCTATGCTGGTTTAAAATAAATTTCTGAGACCCATGGCGTTATTTCAATGGTTGGATAAGAATTCTGTCCCATTTTCCATAGTTATGGGTTCATGTGGATGATAGACCTGGTTAATGAAGACACCTGTGTTTAGGGGTGCCTAGTTGGTCATGCGTATAATTAACAGTCTAATTAATAGTCAATCGGGGTTTCGACCTAAATATTCTGGCCATAGTGCTCTAACAAAAATGACCGATAACTGGCACTTAAACATCAACAACGGTAGAATTTGTGGAGCGGTGTTTGTAGACTTTAAAAAAGCTTTTGATATGGTAGATCACGATATTTTAATTAGAAAACTAAAACAAATGAAGATAAGTACCAACATGGTGAACATAATTACGTCATTTCTATCCGACAGACAACAAGTCGTGTCCTTCAACAACTGTCTATCAAGACCCACACAGCTGAATATTGGTGTGCCTCAGGGCTCAATACTAGGTCCGCTGCTTTTTGCAGTTTATATTAATGATCTTCCTCTATATATCAATACAACTTGTGATCTATTTGCAGACGACTGTACTATATATACTAGTCAAGAAAACCGTAGTGAATTAGAAAATTCTTTACAAAAGGAACTCGATAATCTTACTAGATGGAGCAATGAAAACCGCATGCAAATTAACATCGACAAAACCAAATCCATGCTAATAACGACCAGACAAAAACTGCAGACACTAGCCATAACTGGATCACCGCTCGAACTCCGCATGGGCACGTTACCTATAGTTAATGTGAATGAACATAAAACACTAGGTCTTTTAATTGACAGCCATTTGAGCTGGAGCTCTCATGTTCACGTTCTTACCAAGAAAATAGCACAAAAAGTTTACCAACTTGCTAAAATTCAGCACTTCCTGGACGAAAGCACACGAAAAATATTCTATACATGCTATATCCAATCACATCTCGATTACTGTTCCACAGTTTGGGATGGTTGCCCTAAATCTAATTTAAAACGACTATGTTCTCTACAAAACCGCGCTATTCGTCTGGTTTCTGGCATAAAGCACGTTGAAAGTAATAATTTGTACAGTCATCTAAGACTTCTACCACTTCACAAGCGCTTCCTTTTCAACAAAGCTAAATTAGTGAACAAAATTATATCCCAAAATACCCCAGAGTATCTTCTGCCGCTGATTCAATCTAATGCTATGAACAGCAAGCGCCTAAATTTGTTACATGTCTCAAAGCCTAGATTGGACCTATACAAAACATGTTTCGCCTATTCTGGTGCTCACTTATGGAATGATCTGCCTCCAGATCTGAAAACTCCAATGAGTCCCTACACATTTAACCGAAAACTCTTTCAATACTTAATCCATACCGACTATATGCCACCATAATTCATTTACTGGTATAATTGTTCATTATAATCGTTCATTATAATTGTTTAACTATAATTGTTCACTATATATGTGTGTGCGTGTGGGAGCGAGCGAGAGAGAGAGAGAGAGAGAGAGAGAGAGAGAGAGAGAGAGAGAGAGAAAGTGGGTGTCAGAGAGAGTGAGAGAGTGAATGTGTGTGTGCGTGCGTGTGTGTGGAGAGAGTGATTGAGCGAGAAATGGTAGGGGAATGTGTCAGTGCATGCATTCGTACGTGTATGTGTGAGAGTGAGTGAGGGAGTGTGTGCGTGCGTGCGTGCATGCGTTCATGCGTATGTGTATGTGTGAGAGAGTGTGATTGAGAGAGTGAGTGTGTGTGAAGGATTGTGTGTGAGAGTGAGACAGTGCGAGAGTTGATGTGTTAGTTTGTGTGTGTGTATGAGCGCGCGCATGCGTGTGAGTGTGTGTATATGAAAGAATACAGAGAGAGAGAGAGAGAGAGAGCGAGAGAGAGAGAGAGAGAGAGAGAGAGAGAGAGAGAGAGAGAGCTGAGCAGATGCATGTCATGTAACACGCATGTTATGTAACACGCGAATCCGTATGTTTATGTGTATTCTCATATGTCATATTATCAGTTAAATACCATTTGATTTTATCATGTATAATATAAACTTATGTACATTACTGTAGTTTGAGTGAGAGAGTCAGTGAGTGTGAATGAGAGACAGAATGAGTGAGCATGAGAGTGAATGTGTGTGTGTGTGTGTGTGTGTGTGTGTGTGTGTGTGTGTGTGTGTGCCTTCTCTGTGTGTATCTCTGTGTGTGGGAGCATCACTATGTTTACGTCACATACTTTTTATGTACACATTTTTCTCCATGTTTAACATTTTTATGAGACTGCTCATGACAATTGTCAGTGTATGTGTGTGAGTAAAGTGTGGGAGTTTGTTCATACTAGTTTCAATACTAACGTGAGACATTTTTTATGTGTCTAGATGTGAGGAGGTGTGAGTGTGTGTGGAGGATGTGTGTGAGTGTGGGGATATGTGTGGGTGGGGGATGTGTGGGTGGGGGTATGCGTTTGGATGGGTTGGGGTGTGTGGGTTTTTGTGGGTAGTGATATTTGTGGGTGTTGGTGGGATGTGTGGATGGATGTGTGGGGGTGAAAGTAGGGGTGTGGGAATGGGTGTGGGGGATGTGTGTATGGGTGGAGGATATGTGTATGGGATGGGTGTGGGGTGTGTGTGTTTATGTGGGTGGAGATGTGTGGGTGGTTTGAGGAAGTATGTGTGGGTGGCGGGGTTGTGTGGGTAGGGGATTGTGTTGGGTGGATTGGGGATGCAAGGGTGGGTGGGGAGAAGTGTATGGTGTGTGGGTTTGAGATATGTGTGCGGTGTGTTGGTGGGGGATGTGTGCATGGTGTGTGGGTGGGGGGTGTGGTTGTATGGGTGAGGATATGTGTGTGGGTGGGGGATAGTGTGTGGTGTGGGGGATGTGTGTGATGGGTGCGGGGAATGTGTGTATGGGTGGGGTATATGTGTGGGTGAGTAGGGGATGTGTGGTGGTTGGGGGAAGTATGTGGGCGTGTGTGGGTGGGAGATGTGTGCGTGGATGGGGAATGTGTGGGTGGGGTGTGTTAGTGGCTTAGGGATGTGTAGGTGGGTGAGGGATGTGCATGTGTCGGGGTGGGATGCGTGAGTGGGTGGAGGATAAGTGTGGGTAGGGGTATTGTGATCGAGAGATGTTTGGTTGGGGGTTGGTGGGTGGGGGTGTGTGGGTGCGTAGTGGAGGATGTGTGCGTGAGTGAGTGTGTGTTGGTGGACGGGTAGGGAATGCGTGTGTGGGTGGGAAGAGGTGTGTGGTGTGTTGGTTAGGGATATTGTATGGGTGAGGTATGTGTGTGTGGATGGGGGATTTTTGTGGTGTGTGGGTGGGGTTATGTGGGGTGGATGGGTAAGGGTATCTGTGTGGGTGTGGGTAAAAATATTGTGTGGTATGTGGGTGGGGGATATGTGTATGGTGTGTAGGTGGGGATGTGTGGTGGTATGTGGGTGTGGGATGTGTTGGTGAGGGATATGTGTGTGTGCGGTGCGTGGGTTTGGAATATTGCGTGGTAGGGGATGTATGTGATGTGTGGGTGGGGGATTGTGTAGTGGGGGATTGGGTTAAGGCATATATGGGTGGGTGGAGGATGTATGTGTGGGTGGTGGGGTGTGTGTGTGTGAGTGGATTGGGGATGTATGGGTAGTTAGGGAGATGTGAGTGTGTGTGTGGGGGGGGGGGGGGGGGAATTGTGTGCGTGGGTGGGAAATATGTGGTCAATGGAGATGTGGCTGGGGGATGGGTGGTTTGAGGTGTGGATGGGGAGAGGATGTGTGGGTTAGGATGTGTATGTGGGTGGGCCTGGGATATGTGGGTTGGTGGGGGAATGTTTGTGGGTGGCGAGTGTGTTTTGGTTGGGGGAACAGGTGAGGGGAGTGTGGGTGGGGGATGTGCGGGAGGGGGATGGGTCGGTTGGTGGGGTATGTATGTGTCCCTTGGAGTGCGTGTGTGTGTTGGTAGGTGGGGGTGTGTGTGGGTGGGGTGATGTATGGGTACGTGGGAGATGGGCCTCATAACATGGTAATTTGCCTTGTTTATGTTTACAACATTCATTTCACAATGTTTATTTTTCTTCCTATGTAAATGTATAATGCTCTTGATGAACGAAAGACGAGTGATTGGAAGGGCCGAATGTAAGACGGGCCTGCGCGCCCAATTTGTGACCCTAATAAAGTTAATTTGATTTGATTTGATTTGATTTGCGTCGAAATACACTTGTTCTTGCAGCGAGGCGTTCTCATCATTTGGAGATGACAGGCTCGAATCTCGGTCGGTAGCTATAACCTTCAATCTTTATGTTGTATAGTGCGTCCTATAGTCTTTCTTACCCCTACTTCTATGAGTGCCAAATAATTCGTGTGCATTTATGTATTAATTCTTCTTATAGACCATTCCGTGTGGTGTTGGTGATCATGTCTGTCCATAGCCTTCTTAACACTTTTTTTTTAAGCGACCGGACAGTTGGACTAAAATGTTGACGTAAATTAAAAGTACCTCTGAAGTCGGAGTGGGTTCACCTGATGGTGAGGGACACTTGTAATTGGAAAAGCTAATCCACGCGCAAAATTCAGTCCAGTGCTACTAGAAGTAGTTTGTATGGACTACGTTTGAGTTCAAAGCCAGCGAGCACACACCCAAAAAAAAAGAATCCCCCTGCCTCTCTTGCCCTCCACCTGCCCGTTGTGAAGACATACTCCAGCTTCCCCTCCACCAACCCGTTGTGAAGACATACTCCAGCTTCCCCTCCACCAACCCGTTGTGAATACATACTCCAGCTTCCCCTCCACCAACCCGTTGTGAAGACATACTCCAGCTTCCCCTCCACCGACCCGTTGTGAAGACATACTCCAGCTTCCCCTCCACCGACCCGTTGTGAAGACATACTCCAGCTTCTCCTCCACCAACCCGTTGTGAAGACATACTCCAGCTTCCCCTCCACCAACCCGTTGTGAAGACATACTCCAGCTTCCCCTCCACCAACCCGTTGTGAAGACATACTCCAGCTTCCCCTCCACCGACCCGTTGTGAAGACATACTCCAGCTTCCCCTCCACCGACCCGTTGTGAAGACATACTCCAGCTTCCCCTCCACCGACCCGTTGTGAAGACATACTCCAGCTTCCCCTCCACCGACCCGTTGTGAAGACATACTCCAGCTTCCCCTCCACCAACCCGTTGTGAAGACATACTCCAGCTTCCCCTCCACCAACCCGTTGTGAAGACATACTCCAGCTTCCCCTCCACCAACCCGTTGTGAAGACATACTCCAGCTTCCCCTACACCAACCCGTTGTGAAGACATACTCCAGCTTCCCCTCCACCAACCCGTTGTGAAGACATACTCCAGCTTCCCCTACACCAACCCGTTGTGAAGACATACTCCAGCTTTCCCTCCACCAACCCGTTGTGACGACATACTCCAGCTTTCCCTCCACCAACCCGTTGTGAAGATATACTCCAGCTTCCCCTACACCAACCCGTTGTGAAGACATACTCCAGCTTTCCCTCCACCAACCCGTTGTGAAGACATACTCCAGCTTCCCTTCCACCAACCCGTTGTGAAGACATACTCCAACTTCCCCCTTCTCACGACAGGACCAAAGAATGTGGATTGTCTTGTTCTGATGCGAGCAGCCAGTTCTCTGTGTGACTTAACTTCTTTCAAGATATCTTCGTTGAATGTCCGGCTATGTGGCAAACGGAGTTACGGACGTGATTCGTAATCCCGCATACCGCGCTCGAAACACAGCTGTGGGCGACATGGCAGCAAACCACTTTGCGTTGCTTTTCGTACAATGGTATGAGTGCTGGTCGTTCAGAAAAGAAAATGGCAACCTGCTGAACATAAACTTTCCCGGGGATCACAAATAACCAAAACATGAAAGAGTTAACTGGTACGTCCAGTAAAGGATATGCAACTAACTTTTCAGTTTGTCCCCATTGACCTGTCTAACCATCGACGGTGTTCTCAACACTCTTCTACAAAACACATCTCCGCAGTTTCCGCATAATTCCCCAATTGTTGCTAATTGTCCATGATTTACTTCCGTACATCAAGATTGGTCCATTATAACTCTTGAAAGCTCTCTTCCTGGCCGCGATTGACAAAGAGAAACTATTGAGAATATTCTTCATCTTGTGAAAGGCTTTCTGTGCTGGGACAATACAACATACAACTTCTTTAACAGAGTCAGAGCCAAACAAACAGTAGGCTTTGATCAACAAAAATGGATGACGGGAAATGGGAAGTAGGGGTGTGTGTCACAGTTGTAACTTAAAAGTTGTTAATATGGCAGCAGACATGTTGTATTATATCGCAATGACAACATTTCGGCGATATATAAGCCCATGGCAGATACGGGGAAGTCGCTTAAGACGTGTAAGCATCCCATGGCAATTAATTAGTTAATACACCTGCCATCTGCTGTATGAAAGCCGCCAACTAATTAAATACACTGACATGCTGATTGATGTTACACTTGGCTGTACAATTGTTCTATGTAATAACCATTACTTCTATTGGTTCCATGCTGATTGATTTTACACTTGGCTGTACAATTGTCCTGTGTAATAACCATTACTTCAGTTTTTCTCTTATTCACATTACGCAGGTCAGGTTATGTGAAAGATGTTCATAACGATGCAAGAGAGGAACAGTGTGATATTCCATATAATAATGAAGGACCATGAGAGATTGCTTAACTCCCATCTTTAAAATGGATGGTCCTTAATTTTTTAAAAAGAAAGTCTTAAAAATCTACAGTATCGACTTCATTGCAAACCCGGTGCAATGAAGTCGAACCTCTCAACTTTTAAGACTTTTTTTTTTCTTACGAAGGGCCATCCATTTTGAAGATCTGTTTTAAACAATTTCTTAACTTGATTCATTGAAGAAAGAAAAAAAGAAAAAAAAAAGATAGATTTGGACGAAACATGGTACACAATCAAATTAACAAGTATCATCGTGTAAATTTCCATTCACTGAGCATTGAAACTGCGGGAGTTGCCACTAATAAAAGCAATTAACACGAGCACCAAACTATGGCGATATATAGATGTTAAGGTCCTATATGGGACATAAGAAAGGACACATGTTAGAGATAGGGACATGGGGTGAGTAAGGGGAAATGAGAAGAATCTAGATGCTGTACCCGTGAAGGGCAGGTCACTACGCAGTACGCCTGGTCTCAACCCGGCGTATGCGAGACATCTGACTTCCCACGAGTTGCACGAGGGGCAAGTACCTCGTGACCACTGGGCAGTCGAAGGGAAGCCAGACGGGCTTTAGACTGGGCTGAGAGAGGATGTGTGTCTGAGGGTGTGGCAGGATAGACTTTACTTAGTACTTTAGAGCTATTGAATAGCTGAGCAGTGAGACTTATGTCTGTGTGTGGGGCTGTGATATGCGTGTGTAGAAGTTGATATCGTAATATTGCATTGCCACATTATTGCTGTATATTGACTAGTGCGAGAATAACCGCTGTTAGCGAGTAATGACACAGTATGATGTAATTATATTCGACAATAATAAATCATATGTTATTGACGCCTGAATTTATGTTTCATCTATGCTCGTACTATGTACATGTCTTGAACCCTTCACTTTCAAATACCGCTAGACGCTGACAATAGACATTCTCTCCACAAGGGAGGTCGTGTTTGGCTACATATTATCCATCGTCGCTGAATCAGTCAACCATATAAAAACTGGCGAGACCCCTGGTCCAGACAACATCACAACAGAAATTATCATTGCCTTAGAAGAATATGGAATAGATCAAGTCACCAGACTGCTGAACACAATATATGATACTGGAGATTTACCTCTTGAATTGTGTAAAAATATATTTATCGCAATCCGAAGAAATCAGGAGCCTTGGAATGTGATCATCATCGAACAATTAGCATAATGAGCCACATCAGGAAGATTTTGCTACGATGTATCATGCAAATAGTTAGGAAGAAATTACAGCCCGAAAGAACAATGGGAAGAACAATGTGGGTTCGAAGAAGGCAAGGTTACAGTAAATGTTGTGTATTTGCTGAGAGCATTCAGTGAGTTCAATAGAAGTAAACAAAGACCTCTTTGCATCATTGACTACAGAAAGGATTTCGATAAAGTCAGACATGGTGACGTGATACAGATGCTTACAGATCGACAAATTGATGGGAAAAACGTTTTCTAAAAACATATACTTGAAACAGTAAACTGCCACAAAGATTAATAATGAAATAGGTCAATAAAAGCCTATTATGAGAGGTGTCAGACATTGATTTTTCTCCTCTATACAGTGAAAATACCGGCTCCATGGCCGAGGAGTTAGCAGCTTTCTCCGCTAACCCCGAATACTCTCGTCACGTGACACGACGAGAATTAGCAGTGGTTCGAATCGCAAAAGTGACTTATGAGAGTATGGAGCCGGTCGCTCAGAAAGTCGTGGCGTGCTGATGAGCGTAATCTAGCCTATGAATCAACATACAGCTGAAAGATGCTGGTGTTGACCGCAATATCCTGAAACAGGATGGAAACGCGGGGGGGGGGGGGGGGGAATACAGTGAAAATGGTATTATAAATTTAGAAGATATGAAAGGAATCACTACTGGGGACATAAAATCAACAATGTTAGATATGTGGATGATACAGTATAATTTGCAGACAATGAAAAGCTCCTGCAACATTTAACAGATGCGGTTGTTGTATATAGTGAACCACTATGGTTAGAATTATATTGTAAGAAGATACAGATTATGCTCTTCACCAGGAAGAAAGAAATACAACAATGTAATATACGGGTAAATGGGAATATTCTTAAACAAGTGACTCGTACAATTATCTCGGAACTATCTGATTTTCAGTGACTTAAGTGGAAGATCGGCCTCCCTAGTCTAGACGTTACAGGACTTTCTCCGTAATCTCGTAAACTCTCGTAAGTAACGTGACGACGGCGAGAATCGGTAGCGGTTCTAACCGCGTCGGTAACTTACGGAGTATGTCAGCCGGTCGCTCAGAAAGCAATGGCAAACTACTGAGCATAATCTTGCCAAGAAATCAACAATCAGCTCAAAGATGCTGACAGCGATGTCCTGTAAAGGATATGCAAACAATAAGTGGAAGATAAGGGGAAATAAACCTACCAAATGTTCTTCCATATAAATTACTAGCTGACCCTGCCCGGCTTCGCCCAGACCCTGGTGGGGAGCATCTCATTTAATTCATATAAGTAGTCATATAAGTTCTCGTTCCCGTTACCGACTGACTGACTGTCTGTCTGTCTGTCTGTCTGTCTGTCTGTCTGTCTGTCTGTCTGACCTGGCCCGGCATTGCCCAGCTCCTGGTGTGGAGCATCTCATTTAATTCATATAAGTTCCCGTTCCCGACTATCTGTCTGTCTGTCTATCTGTCTGCCTGACCCTGCCCGGCTTCGCCCAGTCCCTGGTGTGGAGCATCTCATTTAATTCATATAAGTAGTCATATAAGTTCTCATTAAATTCATACAACAAAAAAAGTAACTTAAAAGAATGTTCTTCCACACACCATCCATTATTTTTAATGAAAACTCTTTCTAATCACCTGCATGACTACAGTAACTTCTTAAGCAAAAAAAGATGAGTTACAATGTTATGCATTGTGCATTATTTTTATGAAAACTTTGAAAATGCCTTACAGATTGTATCATTATTTATTATAACTCATATGCCGGTACATAACTATGGACAAAGAGTTTATAAATCTTTGAAAACGATGCCACAATATGACTATAAGTTATACAGAAAAGTTATGCCCCTTGAAATAACTTACAGAGTTAGGTCCCCTGAGATATATGAAATTATGATGAAAAATGAAAAATGAAATAATACTGAGTAAGCAGGCGATTTCACACTAACAAAATATCACAGTTGGCAGCGCTGGATTGAAAGGAAGGCGTGTAGAAAATTTCATCTCAATCGGATGAGCCGTTCGCGAACGCATAAAGGACATACATTTGGACGGAGATCCTTTTTTATATATAAGATGCATTGAACGGTATAAATATTATCAGTAGGGCTTTTTTTTTCATATCCTTTAAAGGACATCGCTGTCAACATCAGCATCTTTCAGCTGTATGTTGATTTCTTGGCAAGATTACGCTCAGTAGTTTGCCATTGCTTTCTGAGCGGCCGGCTCATTATCCCGCAAGTCACCAGCGGGGGTCGAACCGCTTCCAGTTCTCGCCTCGCTGCGAGACCCTGCGTGGATAAACGGGATTACGGAGAAAGTGGTGTAACCCCTCAGCCAGAGAGATCGGTATCAGTAGGGCTGCGACCGATTAATTTAAATTTAATAGTTAACATTTGAAAAATTAACGATTAATTAACCGTTAATTTCGATTAAAGCAAAACATTTATAGTCACATAACTCAAATTATAGACGTATTTGTCAAAAATCGAAATAACACTGGATTGTCTTGTTAATATGTCATCTAATAACCAACCATGCAAATAGACGAGTATGTTGACAGTATTTGATTCAAGTGACGCGCGCGTCTTATTAACAATATAACCAGCAGAGCTGAACAATCGTTCACATGGAACTGGGGTAGCCGGTATGCACATAATGGTCTTGGCAAGGAATGCCAATTTTGGATATCGATGTTCATTAAGTTTCCACCATTGTAAAGGGTCAACCGATTCAGCAACTTTCTTCTCCATTTCAGACTCCATTAGCTTAATACGCTTTTCATTTGGTTCAATATAGTTTCATTGTCAATGTCAGTATCATTCGTTGCAGCAGTCTCCATCTGCTCATCATGAACATTAGCTTCTATTGTATTTGTTGTTCAATACGCGACCAAGTTAGTTCTTTTGCACCTTTTGACAAACACTTCATGTATTTGTAGCGTGGATCAAGTGCTGTTGCAATCTGTAGTTTTTCAATACTTGTCATATTAGCTAGACGTTCACTGAAGTCATTAAAAGATGCTGCCTTAAATTTGCTATGTAGCCCGGATCATCATCGTGTACAGTCATAGGCTTTGTCGACGATGATAGCAGTGGCAATACACAGCTACATACAACATACTCTTGACCGCCAAGCAGGACCATGGTCTGACAGAATAAGTCCGAAACTTTGACATATTTCGAAATCTTCTCCCAATCTGAATCTGACAGTTTTTGTATTGCTTCTTTTCCTCTGACATGTAGACAGTTAATGCTTCTCTAACCTGTAGAAGACCCTGTAGCATAATAAACATACTGTTTCATCTTGTTGGTACATCTTGCTGCAGCTTACGCAATGGTGACTCAGTACAATTTTGCAACTCGGTTGTGTTTGCGGCACTATGTTTAAAATGTCCGACAATTTTTAGACATCCGGTTCATTTGTATAAGTGATGGGAGAAAAGTTTTCGATTAATCGTAAAAAACAAAAAAAAATTAATCGTTAAAACAACGATTAATCGATTAATTAATCGTTAACTTCCACAGCCCTAATTATCAGTATAATGTTATGTTGATGACAGAGATTTGGTCGCTGAAAATGAAACGCGGTGACTAGAAATTACTGAAATAATATTAATTGCAATAGAAACTTAAAGCAAATCATCATCATGTGCCACGCTGATAAGCGTGAGCGGCTATATTTCACCATCTCAAACAATCACCGAAGTCGTGGATCAGCTCTGTGTTCTTGTCCTGACCATACCACGTGGCCAAACCATCGAGGCATTGCTTCTGTACCTTCCCATTGTTCTTTTCGTCCTCAGTCCTGCCAGTTTGTCACTAAGTGCTCTAGTTTATTTCAACTCATAACCTGTCCAAAAATTCTTGACTGTCTATATCTAAGCAGTTTAGTTTTCAATTGTTTCTTGTAGGACTTGCTCATTGGTTTAACTGTCTGTCCATTGCAGTTTTTTATTTTTTATTTTCCTCAAAAACAACAGTTCCACTGCCATTAGACGCTTTTAATTTTTCCCCCCAGCTCATATCCATACAAAAGTACATGTTCTATGCAGAGCTTCAAAGATCTCTTTCTCGTTGCAAATGACATCTTTTTATTGGTTTATGTTTTATGACGTTCTATCACTGGCTCTGTGTGCTGTTTCCTGACATTCTATGACTGGCTCTGTGTTGTTTCCTGACATTCTATAACTGGCTCTGTGTTGTTTCCTCACATACTATCACTGGCTCTGTGTTGTTTCCTGACATTCTATCACTGGCTCTGTGTTGTTTCCTGACATTCTATGACTGGCTCTGTGTGTTGTTTCCTGACATACTATCACTGGCTCTCTGTGTTGTTTCCTGACATTCTATCAGTGGCTCTGTGTGTTGTTTCCTGACATTCTATCACTGGCTCTGTGTGTTGTTTCCTGAAATACTATCACTGGATCTCTGTGTTGTTTCCTGACATTCTATCACTGGCTCTCTGTGTTGTTTCCTGACATTCTATCACTGGCTCTCTGTGTTGTTTCCTGACATACTATCACTGGTTCTGTGTGTTGTTTCCTGACATACTATCACTGGCTCTGTGTGTTGTTTCCTGACATACTATCACTGGCTCTGTGTGTTGTTTCCTGACATTCTATCACTGGCTCTGTGTTGTTTCCTGACATTCTATGACTGGCTCTGTGTGTTGTTTCCTGACATACTATCACTGGCTCTCTGTGTTGTTGCCTGACATTCTATCACTGGCTCTGTGTTGTTTCCTGACATTCTATCACTGGCTCTGTGTTGTTTCCTGACATTCTATGACTGGCTCTGTGTGTTGTTTCCTGACATACTATCACTGGCTCTGTGTTGTTTCCTGACATTCTATCACTGGCTCTGTGTTGTTTCCTGACATTCTATCACTGGCTCTCTGTGTTGTTTCCTGACATTCTATCACTGGCTCTCTGTGTTGTTTCCTGACATTCTATCACTGGCTCTCTGTGTTGTTTCCTGACATTCTATCACTGGCTCTCTGTGTTGTTTCCTGACATACTATCACTGGCTCTGTGTTGTTTCCTGACATTCTATCACTGGCTCTGTGTTGTTTCCTGACATTCTATCACTGGCTCTGTGTTGTTTCCTGACATTCTATCACTGGCTCTCTGTGTTTTTTCCTGATATTCTATCACTGGCTCTCTGTGTTGTTTCCTGACATTCTATCACTGCCTCTCTGTGTTGTTTCCTGACATACTATCACTGGTTCTGTGTGTTGTTTCCTGACATACTATCACTGGTTCTGTGTGTTGTTTCCTGACATACTATCACTGGTTCTGTGTGTTGTTTCCTGACATACTATCACTGGCTCTGTGTGTTGTTTTCTGACATTCTATCACTGGCTCTGTGTTGTTTCCTGACATTCTATGACTGGCTCTGTGTGTTGTTTCCTGACATACTATCACTGGCTCTCTGTGTTGTTGCCTGACATTCTATCACTGGCTCTGTGTTGTTTCCTGACATACTATCACTGGCTCTGTGTTGTTTCCTGACATTCTATGACTGGCTCTGTGTTGTTTCCTGACATACTATCACTGGCTCTGTGTTGTTTCCTGACATTCTATCACTGGCTCTCTGTTTCCTGACATTCTATCACTGGTTCTGTGTTGTTTCCTGACATACTATCACTGGCTTTCTGTGTTGTTTCCTGACATACTATCACTGGCTCTGTGTGTTGTTTCCTGACATACTATCACTGGCTCTGTGTGTTGTTTCCTGACATACTATCACTGGCTCTGTGTGTTGTTTCCTGACATACTTGTCAGGGTCTGTATGTGCGTAAGGACCTAAGCAATAGCTGAGGTCAGGGATACTAGGAGACGGCATGGCTTGGCTGACGGAAGGTCAGGCAAGAAGCCCGTGGACACACCCACGTGATGCGGGAAGGACGAAGAGGAGAAGGGTCAGTGTGTGTGAGACAGCGGATAGAGACGGACGTATTGAGAATAGCGAGAGATAGAACTATCGAACTATAGTGTTGTGGCAGATAGATGAGATGGACGTTGTGTATTGAGATTCGAGGAATGTACTAGCTGTGATATGTGCGGGATGTTGTGAGACTGTGATTGCGAATGGTTAGAAGGGCGACAGTGTGTAAATATCGCCCAGGTGCATGTGTGCGAGCGTTTAGCCGCCTGTGTCAAATGAGTGCTCAATAGTAAGCGTGAGCTAAAGGTGTATTGAGACAAGGTGTGCTCTAAATGATATTACCTTGTAGTATTGTGTAATAAGCCGGTCTCTCTGGCTGTGGGGTTATAACACTTTCTCTCTGTAATCCCGTTTATCACGCAGAGTCTCGCAGCGGAGCGAGAACTGAGGTGGTTCGACCCCCGCTCGTGACTTGCGGATACTGAGCCGGCCGCTCAGAAAGCAATGGCAAACTACTGAGCGTAATCTTGCCAAGAGATCAACAGACAGCTGAAAGATGCTGCTGTTGACAGCTAAGTCCTGTAAAAGGATACGCAAAACATTTATTGTGTAATAAAGGTTATACAGGAGACTGCTCCTGCGAGTTTCGAGTGCAGTTATTGTAACTGGTGTATGTAAACGTCCTGGATGTTATAATTTGCCTGTCCACGTCCAGTGAGCTAGAAGTAAGAGATAGTTAGGACTGTGACAGGTAAAATGGTGTCAGAAGTACGCATGAACTACATACCCACCTAAAAAGACACAGGAGAATGTTACACAATCTCCCTATGAAAACATTGTTTCACAGTTGTTAACAAAAATAGAACGAAAATAACGTCATTTCTTTCCACAGCAGGTTTCAATTCTACAAAGCGACCGACGTAACCAGAACAGGTCAACTGTAACCAGCACGAGAATCACGTTCCTGTACATCAAGCGTTCGAGTAAACAGCAGATAAAGATAAGTTGATTAATTTTGATTGCTAAGTACCCAAATCTGCATTCTTTGATTTTCTTGTATAAATATCATCATTGGTAGAGTTAAATATTAATTAACAGAAAATGATGTCAGATGAGGAACACAGTTCAGATCTATCAAAATTCTGGGGCACAAAACATTACGGACAATTGCAGAGCTATTTCGAAGCCACAGGAGCACAAGTAAAAAAAAAACTTGAAGATCTCTGAAAAGGGGAATAAGAAAAATAATCTAATCCTTGATTGGACACATGAATTCGGAAAAAAAAATGCAAGACTACAAAATTCCAA
Source organism: Cepaea hortensis (assembly GCA_963921405.1). NCBI lineage: Eukaryota > Metazoa > Mollusca > Gastropoda > Stylommatophora > Helicidae > Cepaea > Cepaea hortensis. The sequence goes on along the minus strand of OY992876.1, from coordinate 311,980,586 downwards.
AAAACTAGATGGTATTCGTGGTATAGGGGATACGTACCAATAACAAGTAAAAAACTACAAGAGATCATACCAGATATGTCAAGGGCAGACTGTGAGTATTACAAAATAAACATATTAAAACATTATGTAAACTACTTCGGCACTCTAAAATTAGAGGTGCAAAATCTGAAACCGGCCCCAGACAATTCGTTTACCCAGTATATACAGGAAATAGAAGACTATTACAAGAAGCTAATATTTGAAATTAGACATACAGACAACAATCAGGAAATAATAAATTTCTTAGTAGTGGAAAAACTTAAAGCAACACTCCCAGCCGAATGCGGAAAATATTTAGAAGAGCACAACAAAGAGCCAATCCAACAATTACTACAGAAATGGTGCGAATATTACAACCAAATTAAAGACGCAGGGAAGAACACTCCACAAAATAGCAATGTCAGGGCAACTGCATCTTCAGCCACTGATTGTCAAAACAAACCACAAAAAACAAAACCAGTACCGTGCGAACATTGTAACACTCCACACACAAGAAATTCGATTTGTGATAAAAATCCCACTTATCAAGAATATTTGAACACTATTATAGCACAAAAACTGGGAAAGACAAATCAAAAGAAATATAGAACCAAATGTCATTTTTGTTTAGCCTTTTGTCACAGACGCTTTGAATGTGATAGATTGAAACAATTACAACAGCAAAAGCAAATGCAGCCATAGACATTACAATAGACAGTCCAGCAAAGAAACTGGAGAAAGTAAACATCACCGATATGAAAACAAGTAGTACAAACACTTCAAAGAAAGAGAAACATATTGAGTTTAACCCAACAGACTCCACACCCTACCATACAATTATCAATGAGGATTATTTCAATAATTCAGTTGACATAATTCAGCCTGACAACTTCACAAAAGATGTTAATATTCCACAAGAAAAAAATAAACTGAACAACACATTCAGACTGTCAGTAGGAAAACTAACATTACATCAGGGATACATTAATGATACATTATGCTCATGTTTACGTGACACAGGGTCCTGTCTCATTGGTCTTAGAAAGTCTCTAGTCGATCAGAAAGACTATATAGATCAATACATCTATTGCAGAACTTTTTCAGGAACAATAGAGAAATATCCTATGGCGTGGGCCAATATAGGATCACCATTCCTATCAGGCAGGGTAATTGGCGCATTATTAGATAACCCATGCTGCGACTTAATAATTGGAAACCTAACAAACGTAACAGACCACACAGAGTCTGAAATTCAGACCTGGCAAGAAGTTAACATCCCAACAAACAGTGGCATAAACACACCACTCAACAGACAACATGATGATGAACATACCAAGGTACCACACCAAACCAACTCAACTACCCTCTCGCAACAAGAGAAAACAGAAAATAGGGGTGACCCACAGAGAGAAAAATGTACATATGACAAGCATTTTGCAAGTGCTGGAAAAATCCATAAGGCACTATGGTATACGCTATACCTCCTTTTAACTACATATGTGCGAAAGTGCTGTGACGAAACGCGTTTATCTGTCTTGGGTCGTAAAGATCCCGCACTATTTTGGCACGTCATCGGGGGGACTTTCCCAGCTAAAAATAGACTGAGGGAAGCCGATGGAGGAATTGCTATCTAGAATCTTCTCGAAACACCGGAATTTGAGTGACCAGTGAGGCTGGGTATCGCACTAAATTCTCGTGCAGAGAGATCTAGAAATTCTAGGCGGGGAAGGACGGTTTCCCGAGAAAGTGTCTTTTCTCAAGAAGCACTAGCTTCTCGTGCGCATTGAGTTGGCACGACTGGGGAAATTGGCAAAACCATTCATTCACTTCCATTTTGCTCGAAGGGAGCAGACGCAGGCCGGTTTGAGCCATTTTGTGTTGCGTCTCACCTCAACCATGATTCGGCTGACTGTTACGGAAAGGAGGCTGAAGTGTCCTTAAACAGTTCTGAAAGCTGACTGGAATCTGGTTTTCGACATTCAGGTACTTATTTGTTTAAATCATTTAACTTTGTAAGTGTGTACCACACGCCATCGTTCTAACCTCATTACCTATGCGGATGTCCTTGCATACTAATTAGCAAACCGATCGATAACGCGGTTGACGGCTAATCGTGTGTTTGTTTACTGTGTGTTCGCGAATCAGCTGTTGGGAACGCAGGAATGCGATGTGGGCTATATGGATGTAAATTATATTTACCATATATTGCCAAGCGTTGCATCTATTAGGTTGCTGTGTTAGAATAAAACATAGTTACTTGTGCCTGATAGAAACTTAGATTTATGTCAGTCAGTTGCTGAAGCCAGAAGAACGGTTAGAAAACCAGGTAAGTTGGTAGGTGGAGATTCAGACAAAATTGTGCTTAGTTACTAAGTAAAGGAAGAACTTAGTTCTGTGCCACTAGGAATGATGTAACTATTGTGTAGTAACTTAATAGTGAAATCATTGTGTGGAACACGGGATTTCTGTGGGAAGGTAAGTCTGCATTGGTGATATTTATATATATGATGTGACATTGTGTATATATAGTAGGTCATGGCATGTGATACTTCCTGGAGTAATTCCAAACGCCGAATAGGTCGACGCGTGATAACAATGCGTGCCGTCGCGATATACATGTGCGTTCTGAACTCTTGTCTGAGCTATCTTGTTCTTTCATACTGGCGCTAGTGCGAGTGAATGCTAAGGTGCTGGTAGTATGGAAGGATGCAAGGAGGCTGTATGAGACAGGGGACATATAGGATATGGGGGAAGGGAAAGCAAGTTATGAAAGTATAAGTTGGTAGACCAGACCAACGATGAAGTTCGGTCCGGCCAAGGCTAAACCACTTGGGAGGGCTGAACTGGAACATCACCCTTAGAACATGTGGGGAACATGTATTCGCAAGAAGGCTTCTTGACTCTAAGGAAGAGTCTGATAAGAAGAGTTTGCTATGGCGTGGGCAGGTGGTCCCACCAGCAAACAGGATTGTGTACATATTGGATGTGATCATGTACTATTCCTATATCCCGAGGGATGGTATATTGATCAGTATTATGTTTATTAATGAACATTGATGATGTAAGGAACGAGTCCAGGGACTCTTTACCTTAGTGTTTAGTTCGATTAAATTAGAACTATGATAACAGCCTACTATCACTACTGACGTTAGCGACGACTGGTAGATGATTAGGGATAGGTGAGACCTACGATCAGACTCGTCATTCTGATTTCTTGCTCTGTTTGACGGGCTGTTCTGTGAGGCCAGCTGACATTACTGAACCCATGCTTTACTACTCTCCAGATAGAGATAATGCTTTGGTTATATGCATAACTAAGTAGCATGACTGAGGGTTGAGTAGTCATTGGTAGGATGCATGTGGACTAATGTTTGGGCCAGTATACACTCACCGGTCGCTCTTCCTTTTCAGGAGTTTGCCTGTTGAGGAACCAGTCAACTATAATTGTCGTTGGCAGGAAACCACTTCGTGTGACACAGCGAAGGGTTCAATTCTTTACTTATCACGCCCGACTCAACCACACCAGGTACCCAATGTGATTCACCATGCGTGAAGGTTGCATCAAGTAATCCAGGTGCCCGGAAGGTGCACGTGTGGGACATGATGGTTTGTGATGTTTTTCTACATTAGAAGATACTCTATTTCAGCCAGGAACATTTCAGCATTTTGAGCAAGCATGCTCAAAGAAAGGAAACACCTGTCCGTATATTATTACGGTGGTTCTGCCTAAACGTGGAAATAAATGACATTTAGACACTTGAATGGTTCTTTGGACAGCTATAGTGGCAGGTCTTGAGAAGAACTACACCAGCTATTAACTTGTGGCAAGTGTTACCAGGTGGAAGGGACAATTGATTATAGTCCAACCTGAATTGTTTTCCGTGAAATAGATGTCTGATTCTAATAATGTACTGTCCCAGTATGAAGATTATGAACTGTGTTCGAGTAGGACTCGGTGACATTTCAGTTGCCATATCTACTCTTCAAGCAGTGTTACTGTGAGGGACCATTGAATTGGTCATTGACACATTCTTCAAGCAGTGTTATTGTGAGGGACCATTGAATTGGTCATTGACATATTCTTCAAGCAGTGTTACTGTGAGGGACCATTGAATTGGTCATTGACATATTCTTCAAGCAGTGTTACTGTGATGTGAGGAAGGGACCATTGAATTGGTCATTGACATATTCTTCAAGCAGTGTTACTGTGCTATGATGGATGGACCATTAGATTGGTCAGTGACTACTTAGGTTCATCGAAGTCACGAAAACTTGGAGTCAAGTCCAGGAGGATTGTCTCCCAACCAGTGTTGTTAGAGAACTGTGTATTAACAGTGACTCCGTGGGAGTGATAAAGATGCAGTTGGTCCAGTTGAGTGAGGTCCAGCGGTGACTCTATTGTTGTGGATCCACGCTCTGGGGACGGAGTGGTCTCCAAGGTTCTAGTCATCTCACTGGAAGGAAGCCGGGTGAGTGGCAGACCGACATGACGGGACATCTGCATCCAATCTACTTCTCAACCTGATGATGACAACCATATCTCTGATTCTGTCTCTACTCTATCTTCTATTTGTGTAAATAGATTATTCTATCAGGATGTTCATTTCAGTTCTATATTCTCAAGGGTAGAATAAACTTTATGTAAGTTGACTTACTCTTTGTATAATGATTGAGTGTGGTCTCGGACGATGCCTAAGTGTTCATTGTTCCACAGGGGTAGGTAGTTAGTGGGGGTCTAGAATCTGGAGGGGCTTGTAGACATAATTAACTAATATGAGATCATCCACAGAGTAAAAATGTGTATCTGCCTGACCAACCCCTGGGGCTAGAATACACGGGAGTGCCAGAGACACCTCGGGTGTGGTTCACTCTCACTACCTAAGGTGAACTCGTTACACGAGGGATAACACTACTCGCACTACTCCTATTGAATGTAGCACAAATGACTTCACTAACAGTTGTATTCACACATCATCATTGTGCAACACGGATGATATTACTCATAACAAACCAGCTAACTGTGATACTTACATTATTACTTGTGAACCAAAATGTGTTATTACCACGGGTAATTACCATGTTAAATCAACTCAAACAAATACACATGCTGAACAAGGTAAAACATCAGTCGGTGGGAGTACTGACAAAAATCAGCGACAAAGTAACCGACACATTTTGTAATGCGTATATAAATTGCATGTCGGCATACAGACGTGGAAGATTGCACTTCAAAACTGTACATATCATATTGTTATTATTTGAATTGATTTATGTATATAAACATGTACGAGTGCAGGTTTGGAGATAGCACTCAAAATGATCTCAACATTAAATTTGTAAATCCCCACTTATCAGAAAATTGGTTTTAACCGTAACCCACTTTATATCCGTAGATCGAGTAACTCCAGAATTGCCTTGTCTGCTGTACGACTCCAGCGCTATGATACAAGCAAACACTCCATTGTACATATCAACATAAAAGTGCCATCAACGAGAAAGTTTTCAGTAGCAGAACAGTAAGACTCAACATTTGATTTCAAGTACCTAACAGTGAGTTCTACCCATACTGTTTTTTTTCAAAGAACGAATCGAGACAAATATTCACAGGAGCCACATTTTGAAAGTCACCAACAACGACAGAACACCACAGGTACAGATGTCCATTCCCAGTGGCCAGGTGAATAAACCAGAAGCCAACCTATGAATTACGTCAGAAACAGTTACGAACAGATGTACCATGGCCACACTTAACAGAAATGGTACAGAACTCAAGACATGAAAACGTATTGTACAAAGGTCAACTATATTGATTTTACGGAAGTGACTTGTATATTATCCAAACTTGGTGTAAATTCATGACACTGTACAGACAAAAAAACAATATCGGTATACAGATAAGATGACATCGACAATGTAACGTGCGAAGGAATAGAGACCAAACCATCAAACTTCACAATGAACACCCGACACCGGTGATCAAATTACTTGTGTAGAATTTCCACAGGACAAGAACATTATCTGTATAAAGGCAGGGACAATGAACATTTTAGTGTTAAGTTATTAATTGTATAAAATCGAAGGTTTAATTTTATTATTATAGTATTTTAGATTGTTATCATGTGATAGTTAGAAGAAGTGTAAGTTTATGTATGAGGTGTGATGCTAAGAATCAACGCCTTGCATTCCCAATACGTGAGTTTACAAAACTTACATTCGCGTATAGTGGAGGGCCCAGCGAATGACGCTTATCAACAATGTTACAGAAATAAAACAACAACATTGAAATGAAAATGAGGAGACACATAACTGTATACCAAAATAAGAGATTAATAATGACTCTCCACAACAATAAATGAGGTATGCCCATAAAGGGAAACTAGTCACGGTCAAACAGCAAAAGGTTTTAAGAGGGACTATTACATACAGTAAGTGTATTCGAACCATGACCACGACAGTGACATAGTGTGCTCATAAAAAGAATCGAATATGGTGCAGTAATTATAGACGAGGGAAACCACGTCGGAATAGAGAGAAAAGCTAAGAATGTTGTAAGAGGATATTACAGCCTTATTACGGGCGTGAATCATTGGTAAATCCTTAAGCCAGCATAGCCTCAATAACTATGAGAAGATAATGCACATTGAATCGATTGTGAAACATGAACAGGAAATAATGTCACGGAATGGGGATTGCAGAGTATAACGAGGTGTGATAAGTAGACCCAACCAAAACAATTGCCAGACCACGACAAAACGGTGACAAGAACCTCATAAAAAAAAAGGGGGGGGGGGGGGGGGGGAGACAACAACAGTGATATTTAATCTCTGAGAAAGTAACAAGGTACGCATGGGCATACCATTGGTCATACAGTCCCCTGACAAGATTAAAAAGATCTTTCAAAAATAAAAACAACAGAATGTGTCACATTTCTAAAAGATAGTGCCACATTGGTGATGCGGGGGGGGGGGGGGTGTCAGGGTCTGTATGTGCGTAAGGACCTAAGCAATAGCTGAGGTCAAGGATACTAGGAGACGGCATGGCTTGGCTGACGGAAGGTCAGGCAAGAAGCCCGTGGACACACCCACGTGATGCGGGAAGGACGAAGAGGAGAAGGGTCAGTGTGTGTGAGACAGCGGATAGAGACGGACGTATTGAGAATAGCGAGAGATAGAATGATAGAACGATAGTGTTGTGGCAGATAGATGACATGGACGTTGTGTATTGAGATTCGAGGAATGTACTAGCTGTGATATGTGCGGGATGTTGTGAGACTGTGATTGCGAATGGTTAGAAGGGCGACAGTGTGTAAATATCGCCCAGGTGCATGTGTGCGAGCGTTTAGCCGCCTGTGTCGAATGAGTGCTCAATAGTAAGCGTGAGCTAAAGGTGTATTGAGACAAGGTGTGCTCTAAATGATATTACCTTCTAGTATTGTGTAATAAAGGTTGTACAGGAGACTGTTCCTGTGAGTTTCGAGTGCAGTTATTGTAACTGGTGTATGTAAACGTCCTGGATGTTATAATTTGCCTGTCCACGTCCAGTGAGCTAGAAGTAAGAGATAGTTAGGACTGTGACAGTACTATCACTGGCTCTCTGTGTTGTTTCCTGACATACTATCACTGGCTCTCTGTGTTGTTTCCTGACATACTATCACTGGCTCTCTGTGTTGTTTCCTGACATACTATCACTGGCTCTCTGTGTTGTTTCCTGACATACTATCACTGGCTCTCTGTGTTGTTTCCTGACATACTATCACTGGCTCTCTGTGTTGTTTCCTGACATACTATTACTGGCTCTCTGTGTTGTTTCCTGACATACTATCACTGGCTCTCTGTGTTGTTTCCTGACATACTATCACTGGCTCTCTGTGTTGTTTCCTGACATACTATCACTGGCTCTGTGTTGTTTCCTGACATTCTATCACTGGCTCTGTGCTGTTTCCTGACATTCTATCACTTGCTCTGTGCTGTTTCCTGACATTCTATCACTGGCTCTCTGTGTTGTTTCCTGACATACTATCACTGGCTCTCTGTGTTGTTTCCTGACATACTATCACTGGCTCTCTGTGTTGTTTCCTGACATACTATCACTGGCTCTCTGTGTTGTTTCCTGACATACTATCACTGGCTCTGTGTTGTTTCCTGACATTCTATCACTGGCTCTGTGCTGTTTCCTGACATTCTATCACTTGCTCTGTGCTGTTTCCTGACATTCTATCACTGGCTCTGTGTTGTTTCCTGACATTCTATCACTGGCTCTGTGTGTTGTTTCCTGACATACTATCACTGGCTCTCTGTGTTGTTTCCTGACATTCTATCACTGGCTCTGTGCTGTTTCCTGACATTCTATCACTGACTCTGTGTTGTTGCCTGACATTCTATCACTGGCTCTGTGTTGTTTCCTGATATTCTATCACTGGCTCTGTGTTGTTTCCTGACATTCTATCATTGGCTCTGTGTGCCGACTGTTTCCTGACATTCTACTATTGACTCTCTGTTTCCTGACATTCTATGTCTGGCTCTGTGTTGTTTCCTGACATTCTATCACTGGCTCTGTGTGCTGACTGTTTCCTGACATTCTACCACTGACTCTCTGTTTCCTGACATTCTACCACTGACTCTCTGTTTCCTGACATTCTATCACGGGCTCGCTGTGTTGTTTCCTGACATTCTATCACTGGCTCTGTGTGCTGACTGTTTCCTGACATTCTACCTCTGACTCTCTGTTACCTGACATACTATCACTGGCTCTCTGTGTTGTTTCCTGAAATTTTATAATTGACTCTCTGTGTTGGTTCCTGGCATTCTATCACTGGCTCTGTGTGCTGACTGTTTCCTGACATTCTATCACTGGCTATCTCCTCCTCCTCTTCCTCCTCCTTCTTCTTCTTCTCCTCCTCCTCCTTCTTCTTCTTCGTCTTCTTCTTCTTGGTGTGTGAGGATGTGTGTGTGTGGGTGGGGAAATGTGTGTGGGTGGGGGATCAGTGGGTGGGTAGCGGTATGTATGTTTGCCTGGCTCTGTGTGAGTGCGTGGAGGTATGTGTGGGTGGGTGGGGGAGGCTTGGTGGGTGGGGGATGTGTTGGTGGCTGCGGGATATGAGGGTGGATGGGGGATGTGTCTCACAACATTGCAATATGCACTGTTTATGTTTACAACTTTCATTTGATGTTTATTTTTGTTTTCTCATGTGAATGTATCATGCGTAATATGCATTGTTTATGCTTACAAAACCAATTTGACAATTTAAATAACGAAGACACAAACAGTAGATTGCACGATTTATTGCCTGGCATATTTCGCTGCATCTCGTCAGGTACATACTGCAGAAATCATACAACTTACGTGAATTAACTAGATAAATCCTTCAAACTGAAATATACACATGTTCGCACAGTAATGTCGATTGTCTACCACGGTAATTTTAAACTGACTAACATGTCTTTCTGCTTACACAAGGACGGCTTACGAAGGTTGATTATTATAGCTTCAGCAAACTTTAACAATCGACTACTTTGTGTGTTGAACAACACACGGAAGGCACTGTTTCTTTCAACCACGTGACCGCTCTCGGGCACATGTCTCCCGACCGATGAAGCTGGACTGTTCCGGTGTGTCGGCCTGCCTAGGCTACCATCTTCTGTGTGTAGTAGCTTGTCCAACCAATTCGGAATGTGTTCCGAAACCCTGCAATGTAACTGTCGCTCAGTTCTACCTATGTAGATGGCCTCGCATCTGCATGTAAATTGGTAAATACAATTTGATTTCGCGTACAAAGCTACAGGTTCTTTTACTGCTGGGATGGGGATCGGTGTGTTTCGGTACCTGATGACTAGAGTTGCAGCACAGAATGTTCGCCCGACTGCTGTGGTGAGCCTATCCCGCAGACGTTGCATTACGTCATCTCCTCGGAAGGTTAGCTGGATGAATACCTTGAGTTTAGGTACTGTAGTTACTTCAGGTTTCGGTTTGGGCTGTTGGCAGTGGCGCTTTATAAATCCTGTGGAGTACCCATTCAGGTTTAAGGCATTCTTCAGAGTTTCAAATTCCTCTGTCAGTGTGTCCGGGGTGCATATCTTTCTAGCACGGTCAAACAGGGTCCGTACTAAGCCCCGTTTGTACTGGACAGGTGCGAAGCTCTGAAAATTTAAGTATTGGCCAGTCCATGTTTCTTTGCGGTACACCGATCTTTGAATTGTGCCGTCTGCTCTACGTCTCATTAGGATATCTAGAAACGGCAACGCTTCGTTGTGTTCGTGTTCCATAGATAGAGAGATGTTTTTATGTGTCTCGTTCATTGTGGCCTGGAACGACGTTGCTTGTAGCTCGTCTGTGGTGATAATTAGTATATCGCCCACGTAACGACGGTAAAAGGCCAAGTTATTGATGTCTGAGGATCTCTTTTCTTCTAAGTGTGCCATGAAGATGTCCGCTAGAATAGGTCCAAGTGGACTCCCCATGGCCACTCCGTCAATTTGGCGATATGACTTGTTTAGAAACTTGAATTGTATGTTGGCGGTACATAATTTTAATAGCCTCTCTAGAATAGCTGATGGTATGCCTAGTTTTAGTTGTTTGTCTCTAATGCGTTCGCTTATTATATTCACGGTCTCATCTAATGGAACGTTGGTGAATAAAGAGGCAATATCCATGGATGCCATGTGTTTGTTGTTTATGTCCATAGTATCCAATAATTCTACCAGTTCGAATGTATCTTTGAGTGTTCTTGGATCGAAGGACTGTCGTACTGGCTTTAAAATTTCAGCTAGCCATCTCGCCATTCGGTGTTGTGCCGAGTTAACCATGGAAAGGATCGGTCTTAGTGGGATGCCGGGCTTGTGAAGCTTTGGTAGACCGTACATCTGAGGTATTTGGGAGCCACGCGGTGTGAGCGTTTTTGCAGTGGCCTCACTGATGAGTCCTGCATTCACAAGTGACTGGATCTCTTTCCTCATTTTTGCATCCAGGTCCTCCGACTTGTTGACTATTTGCTCTACTCTGAATTTAGATGCATCTGATAATATTTCATCCATTTTTCTCTGGTAGTCTGACATGTCCATACGTACTGCACCACTCCCTTTGTCAGGTTTCAATATTACAAGGGTTTTGTTAGCCTTTAACGCTTTTAAGGCAGTAAGGTGTTCGTTGGTCAGCGGACATGTCTGTTTAGAGGGTGTTGTGCGATACTGGTGTTCTAAATCTACCAGTTTGGTCTTCAGCCACCCGACCAACTCAGCAGAAATAGGTGATAACTTGGAGACTTGATCAAACAACATTTCAAATTGTGCTTGCGACTCAACACGGTTGATGTGTTTGGGCTTTATGCAGAATTTTAATCCGTATGCAAGGGCCTCCGTTTCAATGTTGTTGAGTACGTACGACGATAAGTTCCTCACATATTTCTCTGGGTTGTCTAGTACTGACGTTGTTATCTTTTCAGTGCTCAGTGATTTGTTGAGGCGAGCATTCTCTGCGATTTTCACCTTGTGCACTGTTTTTTTTTTTTTCATATCCTTTACAGGACATCGCTGTCAACAGCAGCATCTTTCAGCTGTCTGTTGATTTCTTGGCAAGATTACGCTCAGTAGTTTGCCATTGCTTTCTGAACGGCCGGCTCAGTATCTCGCAAGTCACCAGCGGGGGTCGAACCGCTCCCAGTTCTCTCCCACTACGAGACTCTGCGTGATAAACGGGATTACAGAGAAAGTGTTGTAACCCCTCAGCCAGAGAGACCGGCTGTGCACTGTTTCTGTACATAATTTAGTGAACTTCAAGTAGCCGTACAAGCTCAATTCTTTGGTGACGTAGTAGGCAGAACTGTCTGTGCGCTTGAAGTTGGCCAGATTAGACTGGGTTTCTTCTATTTGGTTTTTTGTCAGTCGTCTCAGGTTTTTTCTTGTTGGACATATTCTGTCCGCCCTGATAGATCTGAAATACCGGTGAGGAAATATTCCTGTCTTTAGGTATTCCTCGAGAAATCTCAATCGACACTCCTGTACCGATATTTTTACACTTCAGCTTGAGTAATCCATCCAATCGCTTCACAGTTGGTAATGGGAGGCGACGTTTCAGAAATTCAAAACAATGTTTTCCCGTGATGAATTTAAATAACGAAGACACAAACAATAGATTGCACGATTTATCGCCTGGCATATTTCGCTGCATCTCGTCAGGTACATACTGCAGAAATCACACAACTTACGTGAATTAACTAGATAAATCCTTCAAACTGAAATATACACATGTTCGCACAGTAATGTCGATTGTCTACCACGGTAATTTTAAACTGACTAACATGTCTTTCTGCTTGCACAAGGACGGCTTACGAAGGTTGATTATTATAGCTTCAGCAAACTTTAACAATCGACTACTTTGTGTGTTGAACAACACACGGAAGGCTTTCAACCACGTGACCGCTCTCGAGCACATGTCTCCCGACCGATAAAGCTGGACTGTTCCGGTGTGTCGGCCTGCCTAGGCTACCATCTTCTGTGTGTAGTAGCTTGTCCAACCAATTCGGAATGTGTTCCAAAACTCTGCAATGTAACTGTCGCTCAGTTCTACCTGTGTAGATGGCCTCGCATCTGCATGCAAATTGGTAAATACAATTTGATTTGGCGTACAAAGCTATCTATGGAACACGAACACAACGAAGCGTTGCCTTTTCTAGATATCCTAATGAGACGTAGAGCAGACGGCACAATTCAAAGATCGGTGTACCGCAAAGAAACATAGACTGGCCAATACTTAAATTTTCAGAGCTTCGCACCTGTCCAGTACAAACGGGGCTTAGTACGGACCCTGTTTGACCGTGCTAGAAAGATATGCACCCCGGACACACTGACAGAGGAATTTGAAACTCTGAAGAATGCCTTAAACCTGAATGGGTACTCCACAGGATTTATAAAGCGCCACTGCCAACAGCCCAAACCGAAACCTGAAGTAACTACAGTACCTAAACTCAAGGTATTCATCCAGCTAACCTTCCGAGGAGATGACGCAATGCAACGTCTGCGGGACAGGCTCACCACAGCAGTCGGGCGAACATTCTGTGCTGCAACTCTAGTCATCAGGTACCGAAACACACCGATCCCCATCCCAGCAGTAAAAGAAACTGTAGCTGTGTACGCCAAATCAAATTGTATTTACCAATTTACATGCAGATGCGAGGCCATCTACATAGGTAGAACTGAGCGACAGTTACATTGCAGGGTTTCGGAACACATTCCGAATTGGTTGGACAAGCTACTACACACAGAAGATGGTAGCCTAGGCAGGCCGACACACCGGAACAGTCCAGCTTCATCGGTCGGGAGACATGTGCTCGAGAGCGGTCACGTGGTTGAAAGAAACAGTGCCTTCCGTGTGTTGTTCAACACACAAAGTAGTCGATTGTTAAAGTTTGCTGAAGCTATAATAATCAACCTTCGTAAGCCGTCCTTGTGCAAGCAGAAAGACATGTTAGTCAGTTTAAAATTACCGTGGTAGACAATCGACATTACTGTGCGAACATGTGTATATTTCAGTTTGAAGGATTTATTTAGTTAATTCACGTAAGTTGTGTGATTTCTGCAGTATGTACCTGACGAGATGCAGCGGAATATGCCAGGCAATAAATCGTGCAATCTATTGTTTGTGTCTTCGTTATTTAAATCCATTTGACAATGTTTTTTTTCCCCCTACGTTAATGCAACATGCACATTTGATGAATGAAAGATGAGTGATTGAAAGGGCCGAATGTAAGATGGGCCTGCGTGTCCAATTTGTTACCCTTTTAAAATAAAGTTTCGTTCGTTTGTTCTCTGTGTTGTTTCCTGACATTCTATCACGGGCTCTCTGTGTGTTGTTTCCGGACATTCGTCTTCTCCTTCTTCTGCGTTCATCCGGAGTGTTTTTTTTTTTTTCCGGACGTGATTGCGTTGTGCCTGTTTACAGCAGAGCTGCATTCTTGCGCCGTTAGGCCGACACATCCGACTTCTGCAGGCATTTGTTGACCGGGTTAACCTTCCCGGGCCCTGACATTCTATCACTGGCTCTCTGTGTTGTTTCCTGACATTCTATCACGGGCTCTCTGTGTTGTTTCCTGACATACTATCACAGGCTCTCTGTGTTGTTTCCTGACATTCTAATCACTGGCTCTCTGTATGTTGTTTCCTGACATTCTAACACGGGCTCTCTGTGTGTTGTTTCCTGACATTCTATCACAAGCTCTCTGTGTGTTGTTTCCTGACATACTATCACTGGCTCTCTATATGTTGTTTCCTGACATTCTATCACAGGCTCTCTGTATGTTGTTTCCTGGCATTCTAACACGGGATCTCTGTGTGTTGTTTCCTGGCATTCTAACAAGGGCTCTCTGTGTGTTGTTTCCTGGCATTCTAACACGGCTCTCTGTATGTTGTTTCCTGGCATTCTAACACGGGCTCTCTGTGTGTTGTTTCCTGACATTCTATCACAAGCTCTCTGTGTGTTGTTTCCTGACATACTATCACTGGCTCTCTATATGTTGTTTCCTGACATTCTATCACAGGCTCTCTGTATGTTGTTTCCTGGCATTCTAACACGGGATCTCTGTGTGTTGTTTCCTGGCATTCTAACAAGGGCTCTCTGTGTGTTGTTTCCTGGCATTCTAACACGGCTCTCTGTATGTTGTTTCCTGGCATTCTAACACGGGCTCTCTGTGTGTTGTTTCCTGACATTCTATCACAGGCTCTCTGTGTGTTGTTTCCTGACATTCTATCACGGGCTCTCTGTGTTGTTTCCTAACATACTATCACTGGCTCTCTGTGTTGTTTCCTGACATACTATCACTGGCTCTCTGTGTTGTTTCCTGACATACTATCACTGGCTCTCTGTGTTGTTTCCTGACATACTATCACTGGCTCTGTGTTGTTTCCTAACATACTATCACTGGCTCTCTGTGTTGTTTCCTAACATACTATCACAGGCTCTCTGTGTTGTTTCCTGACATTCTATCACTGGCTCTGTGTTGTTTCCTAACATACTATCACTGGCTCTCTGTGTTGTTTCCTAACATACTATCACAGGCTCTCTGTGTTGTTTCCTGAACTTCTATCATTGGCTGTCTGTATTGTTTCCTGACATTCTATCACTGGCTCTGTGTGTTGTTTCCTGACATTCTATTGGCTCTGTGTGCTGACTGTGTCCTGACATTTTACCACTGGCTCTGTTTCCTGACATTCTAACACTGACTTTCTGTGGCGACTGTCTTCGATCTCTTGGGAGCTGCGACGGAGCATGGCTAGCAAGTCTTCCTGCTAGCCTGGTTGTCATCTGTTCGAATCCCTATTATGGCAGAGATTTTAACAAGAAAATTTGACCTGGAATTCTGGTCAACTCAATCTAACATGGGCCCCAGGAAATCATCTGAACAAGACAACACTCCGAGGAACATGAACATGACATCAAGGAACATGAACATGACATCAAGGAACATGAACATAACATCAAGGAGCATGAACATAACATCAAGGAGCATGAACATAACATCAAGGAACATGAACATAACATCAAGGAACATGAAGATAATACCAAAGAACATGAACATGACATCAAGAAACATGAAGAAGCATGATATCAAGGAATGTAGCATCCTGGAAAATAACATAAAGGAACATTGATATGACATCAGGGAACATGAACATAACATCAAGGAACAAGAACATGATATCAAGGAACAAGACGCCAAAAACTTTGACGAAAATGGTTTATTTGAATGACACAAAACTACTAACACGGAGCGGCAGCTGACAAATATGTACACATGATCACATTTATGTACACATGATCACATTTATATACACAACGTTTGCTTCTAGCTCTCAACTCAATCTCCCTCCTTAGCACTCTCAGACTTTCATCTCAGGTCATGTGACACATGTCACCATGTCACAGGGTGACCGTTCAGAAACTCTATGCAAGTTCAATGCAGGGTCACGACATTTAGTTGTCAAATGTAAAGAGACACCATCGTAGAGCCAAGTCAAGCTGTGTGTGTTCGGGCGGGTCTTGTGTGAGACAGTGGGTTTATAAATGGGTTAAACATAAAAAGCCCTAAATGTCCAATGTGAGGTCCTTGCCCAAACAAAGAGAGGACCTAGCCTCTATGTGGTGCACAATGGTTTTATATCCTTGAACAAGTTAATAACGCTTTTAAAAAAAACCTGTGTACGTATGTGTGTGTGTGTGTGCCCGCGTGGCTTGCTTCATAATTTCTCTCCGCTATCAATCATACAACATAAATTTTACTAAGTAAATACCTCTATATATTGTAGAAAATGTACTTCCCCACCCTCCACTAAGTAAATACCTCTATATTTGGTGGAAAATGCACATTCCCCGATCCTCCACTAAGTAAATACCTCTATATTTGGTAGAAAATGCACATTCCCCACCCTCCACTAAGTAAATACCTCTATATTTGGTAGAAAATGCACATTCCCCCATCCTCCACTAAGTAAATACCTCTATATTTGGTAGAAAATGCACATTCCCCCATCCTCCACTAAGTAAATACCTCTATATTTGGTAGAAATGCACATTTCCCCACCCTCCACTAAGTAAATACCTCTATATTTGGTAGAAAATGCACATTCCCCCACCCTCCACTAAGTAAATACCTCTATATTTGGTAACAACTTTACCATTGTCAACATATGTGACAATATTTGTATGTTAGGGATTCAAATATAAAGTACACACAGAAAGGAGATTAAACTAGGAAACACAATTCACATAATAAATACACAGGGGGGCAATACATGAAAAGCATAAAGACAGCCTGTAGTCTGGGAGTTGAACTACAGACCTCTTCCTGCGGTGTGTAGTGTTCTCAGAATCAATCTGACACATTTAATTTTAAAAGTTAATGTTCATCAAATATGATAATGAATCTGAAAAAGCCAACTAAAAATACGAGACATGTGGAAGTAAAGTTTCTCAACTGACAACAAGATGTCCTGTGTGCTGGCAGCTATGCACAATTTAATGCATTGCTATAAAAGGACTCTCTCTCTCTCTCTCTCTCTCTCTCACACACACACACACACACACATACAAGTATCATAGCTCACAATGAACTTGCTGAAGTCATTTTCTCAAATGAACATAAAAATGTACAACCCAATGTTCAGTCCTCGGTGCGAAGAAATGGCAACATGATCTTCGCACATCAATCAATCATTGCAACATGATATACACACATCAGTCAATCATAGGAACATGATCTACACACATCAATCAATCATTGCAAGATGATCTACATACATCAATCAATCATTGTAAGATGATCAACATTTATCAATCTTTCAATGCAAGATGACAACATCTACTAATCAATAAATGCACAAAGGTAATTTCCCCTGGCATTTGTTACAAGTTATAAATAAAGAACAAACACCATTTTGATGTAAACTGTTGATGAATTAACTGGAAATGAGCTGAGTGTTTTCTGGATTCAGTGTGTGAGCAACAGCTGTAATGCACCGGAAATATCCAAATGTGCAGAGGGTATTTCTGGACTGCATGTGAGCAACGATTGTACTGCAGCGGAGGGTATTTCTGGACTCTGCATATGAGCAATGATTGTATTGCAGTGGAGGGTATTCTGGATTTTGCCTTGTGAGCAACAGTTGCATTTCACAGGAAATATCCAACAAGCTGCAGCAAATGGGGGAATCAAACATCAACCAAAGTGGACATGTAGAGCATAAATTGAATAAATGATGAAATCAACAAAGGTGGACGTACAATGTATAAAACTGGACAAACTACGAATACAAAACAATTAGATTTAAAATGCATAAAACTGGACAAACAATTAATCAAACAAAATAACCATTCTAGAAAAGCAATATAAAACCCAAACAAAGTTGACTTGTCATGAACATGACTGGACAAACACTGGACCAAACAACAGCAGACAACGTGAAATAAGCCCAACAAACCAAACGTTGGCTACAACTACAGACACCAGGGCCACACCAGCAACGCCTGATTCGTACATTTGACCAAAGCAAACACAATTACAACATCTGGTATAATTTACCACATCATAAATAAAGGTCATCCCACGGCACACGCTGCTATGCCAGTTAAGAATTTCACATATACTAGGTTACAACTTTATCAAGTGAGCTGACCAGTAGTTCCCCTACCAACCCACATCACCACCCCTAACTAGAATGTATGTAAGATGCATCAGTGGGTTGGATCTGAACCCCAGTCCATTGTCTTGAAGGTCATGCAAGTGAATGATGTGTCTGGGCACAGATGACCACCACAACCACAGGACAAATCTATGCCAACAATGTAATAACAAATAAGACATCATAATGATCATAAAGACCTGGGGGTCCACTAATACTGTAAGCACAAAATAAAGACAATTTAAAACGATGTATTCCCATTGTGAATTTAAACACAGAAGCCACAAACAAGATGTTGCACGATTTATTGCCTGGCATATTTCACTGCAGCTTGTCAGGTGCAAACTGCAGTTATATATCATATGAAACGATTGAATGAATAATTCTTGAGCTGAAACAATTAAAACACATAGTCACAGGTATTGTTTGAATGTGGAGCATCTGTTATCCCCACGTTAATTTGAAATTTAACACAAACTCTTTCTGTTTGCATAAAACAAGCTGGAAACCACGTAACTGGTGACTGTGGGTGATGACTGAGGCTGATGACTGAGGTTGAACCAGGGAGTCATGATACACGCCTGTAAATGATGACCTGTTGCCTGAGGACCCACAAATCGATGACTACATGCGGCCATGATTGAAGGAATCTGGGATCCAATTTGTAATCAGCAGGAAGGATCATTGAATGATGCTGGGTGGACTGACATGGTGGCTTGGAGGAATATCACCAGCAGAGAGGACAGAGATTTGTGGAAAGGTATGAATGCCTACGCCAGCGGCAAGGCAAGTGATGATGATGAGGAAGGATCGTGGTACAGGACAACGCAGAGGCAGGTGTCACAAGCTGGTCAGGAGAACTTAAGTATACACACTTGTCGTCATCTTATACGGGAGACGGAGCACACAAGGGCATGTGCCGAGAGCTGTGTCAGATGTCACTTTCTAGCAAATGTATCTCTTACAATTAAACATAACTTGTGACTTGACTTAGAAACTCTAGCTTGTATATGCCAGATGATGTTTTTGTAAGAGATAATGAAATGCAGGTCCCGGCACAAGCCAATGCTTTGCTGTCAAAATTTTAAATTTTACCTTCGATAGATAATAGTCATGTGGATGTAAGAGGAAAACCACCACACTGTCTTCCCAAGAACAAATGTATGAGCGCGTTAAAAACATGGAATGGTGGACTGGCATGTTCACATGCTGCATAATGGGTTGTGGATCGAGTAACATGATGTGAGATGAAAATCTATCTACCAAATCCTATTAAAGGATACATTTCCCATGACCTACAGGAAAGATGAAAATCCCACATCCTACTAGAAGAATGAAAATCCCATATCCTATAGAAGTATACAAATCCTGTGATTTACAGGACAGACGAAGATCCCACAATCTACTAAAAAGGAAATTAAAACTCTGGACTCCTGCTGTACGAGGCAAGCACCTCACCTCCTTAATCACAAACTCCGTTTTACAATGAAAGGCAGTACGAAGGGATAAAGGCCATTGCAGTGTGTAGTGTTAGGCTCTGACATATCACTGGCTATGGGATCATGAGCTGAGATGTCCAGTTTCCTTCCTCACCACCGTGCCTACCCAGACAATCCACAAAATGACCTGGCATCCAGCTTGTGCGGCCGGGTCAACCCCAGAACTGAGCGGGTGAGAACAAGTCCTATCCCTGGTGGATACTGAACCTAGATCACTGCCCCAGCCAGAAAGCAATCTAGCCACTATACTAACCCCAGCCAGAAAGCAATCTAGCCACTATACTATCACGACTGTCTTTCAAAATGTGTGCCCAAACACCAGCTGTTACAATGTTTGTGATTAATTTAGCACCATGACAGCGGTTTACAATGTTGGACTTTTCAAAGTATTGCGAGTAACTCTAGTTGTAGTACTATGACATCAGTTTACAATGTTGGACTTCTGAAATTGTTGTAACACCAGTAGTAGCATAGCATAGATTTACAATATTAGACATTTACAATTCTTGCAAGTAATACTAGTACATCAGCGTACAATGTTGGACACTCTCTGTATTCATAAATTAGAAGTAGTATTATTTGTGGAAATATACAAACACAGGCTATTGCACTTCCATATTTAGTATGTTGAAATTGCAGACAAATTAGTTTCAATCTCAGGCAAAAAATACAGCACAAATTAAAAAGATACAAGCCTTCAAAAGTGGCTTCTAGTAATTTGGGACACAGTACATGCCACACTATGTGACTTACCAAAGGTTTAAGGAATTCATTCAGCGATTCATTATTTGTGTTTTAAACAACAAATAATCAAAATTCACTTTAAATCAGATCACCTGGTCAATTAGCAGGCTTAACTGGCATCTGAATCTACAATCTCTCCCTCACTTTCCATGCTATCGATATGGTGAACTTCGCTGGCCTCTGGGGTGTCTTCGTCCAGAGTATCACCAGTCAAAGCCACTCTGGCATAATCATCAGTGTCGATGGACTTGCAGAAGTGGACTGCATACTTGAGTTTCTCCCGAAGGACGGCTCGGCAGGAGTAGCGGGGCATCTTCAGCAAGAAGAAGCAAGTGTAGCTCTCTGGGAGGAAGTGGTCGGGTGGGTTGTACTTGTCCAGGACCTGCAGATGACAGACAGGACATGAGGCTCCATGAAATACAGTATGCTCTTATCAGATGACAGACAGCATATAGGGCTCCATGAAATACAGCATGCTCTCATCAGATGACAGACAGCACATGGGGCTCCAAGAAATACAGCATGCTTTCACCAGATGACAGATAGCACATGGGACTCCATGAAATATAGCATGCTCTCATCAGATGACAGACAGCACATGGGGCTCCATGAAATGCAGCATGCTCTCACCAGATCTACTTGTGCTGACAAGATCTACATACGCTCACAAGATCTACATACATACACAAGATCTACATTAGCTCACAAGATCTACATACTCTCAAGATCTACATGCTCTCACCAATGAACTTGTGCTGACAAGATTTACATACGCTCACAATATCTACATACGCTCACAATGTCTGAGATCAAGAGCCTCTCATGGATGATTTGCTCAGGGTATGTAGGAGCACCAGATCATGAACAGGCTGATACATAATGAACAGGCTGATACATAATGAACAGGCTGATACACTGGCTGCTGTTGTTCCTGTGAACAACTTTATAACAAGACTGATGTGGTGAAGGCTCTCTGGGACCGAATGGAAAGAGCAGGATCCTCAACTAGAGAGGCTGATTCAATGGGAAGTGAGGCAAGCTTCTGGATAACAACTCTATGCTCAGGTGAAGATGCAGGTGGATGTTTAATCAGACTCCCACAAGTACCATCAGCATAGGGACTCTTTGCTGGCTAATGAAGAAGGGATGGAGAATGTGGGGGAATAAGACCTCTGCCACAATGAGGGGATAGGACCTCTGCCACAATGGGGGGATAAGACCTCTGCCACAATGAGGGGGTAAGACCTCTGCCACAATGGGGGGGGGGAGGATAAGACCTCTGCCACAATGGGGGGAGGAGGGATAAGACTTCTGCCACAATGGGGGGGGGGGGGGGGGGGTAAGACCTCTGCCACAATGAGGGGGTAAGACCTCTGCCACAATGGGGGGATAAGACCTCTGCCACAATGAGGGGGTAAGACTTCTGACTCAATGGGGGGGGGGGGGGGATAAGACATCTGCAACAATGGGGGGGGGGGGGGTAAGACCTCTGCCACAATGGGGGGATAGGACCTCTGCCACAATGGGGGGATAATACCTCTGCCACAATGGGGGAATAGGACCTCTGCCACAATGGGGGGATAGGACGACACAATGGGGGGATTAGACCTCTGCCACAATGGGGGGAAAAGGACCTCTGCCACAATGAGGGGGTAAGACCTCTGCCACAATGGGGGGATAGGACCTCTGCCACAATGGGGGGATAGGACCTCTGCCACATGAGGGGGTAAGACCTCTGCCACAATGGGGGGGGGGGGGAAGAGAAAATAGGATATGATCTCTACCTCCAATGCACTCAATACCGAGTGTAAACGGCAAAATAAGAAAGGAGGACATGCACCATGTCTTGATGGCATGCAGACAGGGTCATTTACCCTTCATAAAACAGACAGGAGGAGGAAGTGAATTCTAAAGCACACAGCTTTTATTAATATAATCACACATTCATCCTCTCACCAGTCTCCACCAACATAACGTGCAAACATCCAACATAATGCACAGACATACAATATAATGTCCATACACAGTACCTGAAGGACAAAGTCCCTTCCCCTGAAGTCAGCGATCGTCCGAGGAAGTCTGGTGCGCCCCCAGACAAACCGGAGGAACAGAGACCGCTCAGCGTTGGTAAACTCATCCATGACTTCCCAGAACCACTGTACCAGCGGGGCGCTGGGTTCAATTCCCTTGTAAGTGGCCACAGACTTGAGCAAGCTGAGTGGAATGTCCTGACTGCCACAGGCCTGTGGAAGATCCAGTTGCAAACCTCACATTACAATACAGGTAACTTACAGGACAATACAGGTAACTCACAGGACAATACAGGTAACTCACAGGACAATACAGGTAACTCACGGGACAATACAGGTAACTTACAGGACAATACAGGTAACTCTCACAGGGCAATACAGATAACTTACAGGACAATACAGTAACTCACAAGACAATACAGGTAACAATGACAGGAAAATACAGGTAACTCACAGGACTATACAGGTAACTTACAGGACAATACAGGTAAATCACAGGACAAAACAGGTAACTTACAGGACAATACAGGTAACTCACAGGACAATACAGGTAACTCACAGGACAATACAGGTAACTCACAGGACAATACAGGTAACTTACAGGACAATACAGGTAACTCACAGGACAATACAGGTAACTCACAGGACAATACAGGTAACTCACAGGACAATACAGGTAACTCACAGGACAATACAGGTAACTTACAGGACAATACAGGTAACTCTCACAGGACAATACAGGTAACTCACAGGACAATACAGGTAACTTACAGGACAATACAGGTAACTCACAGGACAATACAGGTAACCCACAGGACAATACAGGTAACTCACAGGACAATACAGGTAACTCACAGGACAATACAGGTGACTTACAGGACAATACAGGTAACTCTTACAGGACAATACAGGTAACTTACAGGACAATACAGGTAACTCACAGGACAATACAGGTAACAAAGACAGGAAAATACAGGTAACTCACAGGACAATACAGGTAACAATGACAGGAAAATACAGGTAATACTTACGAGACAATCACCTTCTCACAGTGTTCTTCCAAACACCCTCTCACCCATGTTCTTCCATTTATCCTCTTATCAATGTTCTCCCATTCACCGTATGATCGTTGTTTTTCCCATCACCATCTCCAATCATCCTCTCAATTTTCCTTTCACTCTCATGTTCTTCAATTCATCTTCTCAATCTTCCTCACTCTCATGTTCTTCAATTCATCTTCTCAATCTTCCTCACTCTCATGTTCTTCAATTCATCTTCTCAATCTTCCTCACTCTCATGTTCTTCATCTTCTCCATCTTCCTCTCTCTCATGTTCTTCTAATCACCCTCTTACTCCTGCCCTACTCTGGCTCATCACACCACAACCACTGCCATATTTACCATTGTTTCCAATTCATAACCGGTGAACAGAGACAGCAGAGGAACCGGAATCACCTCAGCCATTCCCTCACGCACCCACCTCACTTGGTCATCAAATTCATGCAGCCTGGAAAATAGTAATATCAGATAACCTGTAATCAGTGTAATCATAATAATAATAATAATAATAATAATAATAGTCATAATAACAAAGACAAAGGTAGGAGAATCAACTCCATTGCACCAGATTTTATCCCACATGGCTCAGTCTCTTCCCTCAGAGCAGCCCACCGAAAGCGTCACATACAGCATAGCCTCGGTAGCTTCAGTGACGACCCCCAAGGATGTCTGAAAAAAACTTCACTTGTGAACCAAATGGCAGAATACGAGCAGGAACCCTTACCATCAGAGCACGGGGAAGGTGGCCTAACCATTGAAATTAATTTCCAGGAGACTCGGGTTTGAATCCTTGGTACGGCGTGGGTTTTTTTTGTCGGGAGCAAAAAGAAAATCCCTAACTTGCACAGTTCATGGTGACTACACTATCCAGGCAGCCTGAATTCCTCAGGCTCAAGACCCCCTGTCCTATAGGCAGTAGATGACAGTTTTTAATGACAGTTTTTATGACAGATGACAGACAAAAGTAACCAGTGGTTAGTGCATGTGCCTGCCAAGATTACAAACAATAAATCTGAACAGAAGCCCAGACATCTGGGACACCGGGTAGAAATGCTAGCATGATCTGCCTTGGAGACAACATTTCTCACACCCTCTAAGAGTTAATATTATTTACACAGATAAGAAGTGAAAATATGAGTATAAATAAACAACAGAAAAGAAAGAAACCTATATACAGATAATAGATCTGTACAAAAGTTGAGGCATCTGTGACAATAGGGGGACATGCTAATGTCATCTGCCATGGAGGCAACAACATGCAGAAACTGCCTCAAAAGGGAAGTAAAGAACAGCAACAGTGTAGCTACCTGTATAGGATACACAAGGTGACTAAAGAAGGTTAGTGTGAGACTAACTACTTCATACCATAGAAACATTCTGCCCAAGTTGAGTTGAGTCAAGAACTGACATAATAGAACTTGAGACATTCACATACTTGCTCTGTCCTCATCTGCAACAGCCAGTGAAGAGTTCCAATATTAATGGTACCAGCACGGGTCTGATTATGTGTACGTATGGTCTTTCCTCGGAGTCTTGATCTGTCAGCCAGATCTTTCAGTCACTCCCTGCAGCACCATTCTCCCCAAGCCGTGATGATCTATCTTCTACAATATAACATACAATCCTAAAGGGCCCTGACCATGTCTGCCGTATCATGCACCAATAACCCATCGCACGCTGCAGACCCAGCCAATCTGACCGCCTGCTCGTTTCCCACCATGCCAGCATGTACTGGGGAAAAAATCCAACAGATGCTCTCTGTTTTTGATTGTTGAATTGAAGCCTGCCACTGTGCCCGAAGCATGCTTGACTTCACCTTTCTCATCATACTTTGTGAGTCCGTTACAATCACGACATGAGCGTGCTGTTTGTCCTCCAGCCAGTGGAGCATGCCATGACTGTCTCCACCTCCATTCTCAGCCCAAAATGCAACCAAACATAAAAGGGCTTGACATACCTGGTTGTCAGCCTATACTCCAATAGAAATGTTAAAGGCAGTAGAAGAAGAAGAAGAAGAAGAAGAAGAAGAAGAAGAAGAAGAAGAAGAAGAAGAAGAAGAAGAAGAAGAAGAAGAAGAAGAAGAAGAAGAAGAAGAAGTTAGAGATAGAAACCTGTGATCCATGGCCAACTTCACGTATTCAGCTCTGTTTTCTGGTGTGATGCGTGTGTACTTGTGGCTCAGGTGTATCTCCTGCCCAGTGGCACTGGGGATGCTGAAGGGCATCTCTGCCCCTCGCAGGGAGTCATCATCCATCTCCTTGATGCACATCAAACCTAAAAGTTATAACAATGAAACTTAAACACTGCATAACAATTTATCATACATTGAGGGTATAACAATGTATCAAACATTGAGGGTATAACAATTTATCAAACATTGAGGGTATAACAATTTATCATACATTGAGGGTATAACAATTTATCAAACATTGAGGGTATAACAATTTATCAAACATTGAGGGTATAACAATTTATCATACATTGAGGGTATAACAATTTATCAAACATTGATGATATAACAATGTATCAAACATTGAAGGTATAACAATTTATCAAACATTGAGGGTATAACAATTTATCATACATTGAGGGTATAACAATTTATCATACATTGATGATATAACAATGTATCATACATTGAGGGTATAACAATTTATCAAACATTGAGGGTATAACAATTTATCATACATTGAGGGTATAACAATTTATCATACATTGATGATATAACAATGTATCATACATTGAGGGTATAACAATTTATCAAACATTGAGGGTATAACAATTTATCATACATTGAGGGTATAACAATTTATCATACATTGATGATATAACAATGTATCAAACATTGAAGGTATAACAATTTATCAAACATTGAGGGTATAACAATGTATCAAACATTGAGGGTATAACAATTTATCATACATTGAGGGTATAACAATTTATCATACATTGAGGGTATAACAATTTATCATAAATTGATGATATAACAATGTATCAAACATTGAAGGTATAACAATTTATCAAACATTGAGGGTATAACAATTTATCAAACATTGAGGGTATAACAATTTATCATACATTGAGGGTATAACAATTTATCATACATTGAGGGTATAACAATTTATCATACATTGATGATATAACAATGTATCAAACATTGAAGGTATAACAATGTATCAAACATTCAGGGTATAACTATTTATCAAACATTTATGATATAACAATGTATCAAACATGTATGATATAACAATGTATCAAACATGTATGATATAACAATGTATCAAACATGTATGATATAACAATGTATCAAACATGTATGATATAACAATTATCAAACATGTATGATATAACAATGTATCAAACATTTATGATATAACAATGTATCAAACATGTATGATGTAACAATGTATCAAACATGTATGATATAACAATTATCAAACATGTATGATATAACAATGTATCAAACATTTATGATATAACAATGTATCAAACATGACTCAGGCTGAAATGTGTTGGCTGTGTTGGATGTCACTGTGGTCTGGAGGAGGACACAGTAATGGAGATCGTGGGACATTTAGGGGACGGTGAGCATGAAGATGGACACAGGACATTACGGACACCTCAGACATGAGGCAAGAGAACTAGCAAAGGACAGAGACAATTTCCAACAGGCTGTGATTGTGATGAAAAGACTCTGCTACATGATAATAAACAACAAACTCATTCTGTTCTTGATCAAGTGTGGACTAGCTCTTACCATCATCATCATCCAGTTTTCCAGTCCTGGGGCTGGCCGTTAAGTTTCCGGATAATTCTAATCCATCTTATACATTTGATTACATGTATGTCTTGATGCTTGTCTGTTTCTTGGTCTGCCCCTTCCTCGTTCCCCCAGGATGTTTCCGTCTAGTACTCTCTTTGGTCGTTCTTTATGTCTGAGAATGTGACCAAGCCTTGAGCTTTCAATTATTCGTTTACAGTAAGGTTGACTTTCCCAGAGCTTGTTCATTTGTCTGTATTTCAGTGCAGCAGGTCTTTTGTCATTTTTCAAAAACATATTCAATATCCATAAATGTTTTCACCACTTTCATCTGGTCAAGAGATCAGAGCTATATAATATAATTGGACAGATGAACATACAGATTTTTTTCAATATACTGGCACCATGCCATCTTGACAGACGATTGTTACATTGTGCTTCAAAAAAGGAATAATAATTACAACCCATGGCGGGGACCAGGGATGGAGTTATTCCTCTTCATAGCACAAAGCTTGGGCTGACTTGTAGAAACCATGTGTTGCATGATCCCTCTCACGGCCTGCCTAGTTTACTCCAGAGGAAAGATAACACTAATATATCTGAAAGACAAGCTGCAGAAGCTGTCGGATCAGCAATGCGATGCTGTAACTGTCCGCCTGTCGAGGCTTTGATAATAGACCAGTTGCCAACCAAGGCTTAGGGCCAGGTCTGCTCTGCCATGATATTTAGTCCTTAGGTTGCATTTTCACCCTACAATAAGGCTTTTACTCTCCCAATTTTGCTCCTATGCCCAAAGCTATTGGCACAATGTGGGGTGTTGGGTTTGGTGAGCACCGTACACCATTCGGCACTAACAGAAAGCAGGTAGCACCATCTACTGTCATACGGTAGCTCTGTCATATTTTGCTAAGACCTGCCACTTTACTTTTTGACATATCAAGGTGCATATTGTATGATGGTACATAGTGTTTGTTTTTTAGATGATCATCGCTCCATTCCAGACATGTCCACAGGTGCACCCATCTCTGCCGAATGTAGTCAACCCTCTGACGTTCAGCGACTAAATGTGCCAGTCCAATGTGGATTGATGTCATTACCAGAAAGCCCTTGTCCCGCAAAACCTGAGCTGATCTGACACAAAAAATTGTGACATAGTAACATTTTTGGGACACATTATGAGAAGAGATAAATTGGAGAACCTGGTGACATCTGGCAAGATTGAGGGGACAAGAACAAGGGGAAGGCAGAGAAGTAAATATCTGGATGGCCTGGCCATGTGGTATGGGTTGAGACAAGAACACAGAACTGATCCTCGACTCTGGTGATCAAGTGAGATAGCAAAACATTACCGCCCGCGCCTATCGGTATGGCACATGATGTTCTGAGACAAAGTTTACATCTACGATATTAAAAAACTCACCTGGGACAAAATCTTTATCAATCTCCGACAGATCTGATATTGTCAAGGGCATCCCGGCCAGCTGCTTCCAAGCTGGTTCTGCTATGTTCAGGCTGAGAGGGCTGCCGCTGCGGATGGCTATACCAATCAGGATTCCTAAGGACACACAGTTATACAAGCTACACAACTGACCAAAGAGTAAAGCAAATATAATTACAGCATCTGTTGAGTTGAGCTCAGAAATGACATCACTGCACTCAGGATATTCCCACACGCACACTGTCCCTGCGTTCAGCAGCCAGCGAAAAGTCATTCTGCTAAAGGTTCCAACTGCCATCTGATTGAAAGTTCTCCTGGTCTTCCCTCTCAGTTTTGAGATTCATCCAGAGCCCCTTTCGGTCCCCCACCATATCATGCTCTCCACAACGGGTGCTCAGTCTGTTCCCCCACCTTCTCCACCTGGTCCCACAGGCACCTGACCACCTCTCCTTGGCCACAGGTAATCTGCCACTGAAAGGTGCCTTTGCTGGTGTCTGCAGACAGCATTTTACTAGAATTAACGGTAATTTGAGCTGTTAGTGGCCACTCAGTGTTCAGACTATAATTTTAATTTGATAACATGGGATGCTTTCATCCTAAAGGCCTCAATACCCATCATTTCTCTGAGGACTTGAAATCTGTATCAGCTTTCATCTTTTACAAAAGAATTACTAATATAAAGATGTTTCTATATTTTACATGATGAAAAGTAGCTGATAACTGTCAATGCAGATTTAAAATCATGACAGTGTTGATGCCAATAATGAAATGTAAGCTGATAACTAAATATGTATGAAAAGTAAGTTGATAGCTATAAGCATGAATTTTAAAAAAATGATGAAGAGACTGTTAACAACTACACGTAACTTTAAAGAAATTTGATAATCAACAGTATAAGTTGGCAACTGTACACATGTTAACAAATCAAAAGTCTGCTAACAAATGTATTAATCAATCAATCAATCATGTGCCATGCCGGAAAGCGTGGGCGGTCATGACTCGCCATTTCACTCGATCATCAGTGTCGTGGATCAGCTCAGTGTTCCTGTCTCGTCCATGCCATGTGGCCAAGCCATCCAGGTATTTTCCTCTCGGTCTTCCTCTTGGTCTGTTCCCTTCGATCTTGCCAGTTGTCACTAAGTTCTCCAATCCATTTCTTCTCATAACATGTCCAAAAAATTTTGACTGCCTACGTCTAATTTCTCTAATCAGTTTACGATGTTCATTTGTCTCCTGTAGTACTTGTAGTACAATGTATTAATGAATTTCTTAAAAGAAAATAACTGTAACAATGGGATAAAATAAAAGCCAAATGAACTGACCTAGAAATTTGAACATGTTCTGATGTACTGGCGAATGCAGCATGGGATTGAGCAGGAAGCAGTCCCGATTGGCTCCTGATTCGTCCCGCCCATTGGGTGTGACAATGAGCAAAGAAACTGAGCCATTCTGTAACTCTTCACACATCTCCACGATGGACTCGCTGTAGCCTCCTCCACAATCGTCCACTCCCTCGCCTGAGACAAACCAGCAGAGGATAATTTCACATTTCATTTGCTTTAGTTAGTTCAATCAAATCGTCAAATGAATAAGTCCACATTACAAATAAATACATGAAACTCAAAATTATTCACCATAAATACAACCAAACTAATTGTACGCAGTAAACGCTCCATGTTTAGATTATACGAGGGCGAGTCAATAAGTAAGTCACATGGTTCTGTGGGATGGCAGGTAAATGAAGTTGGTGTTTTCTACAGGTGTCATTAGGTGACAGCAACATCAAACTTTATATTCCTGTTCATCAGGTGTCTCATGCGCATGCGCAGCGCATAAACAAAATGGCGACTGTACTTACGGAGTGTACAACCAAAGAGCAACGTGCTGTTGTGCGTTTTCTGAGGGCAAAAGGACTGCCTGCAAAGGCCATTCATAAGGAAATGCTTCCTGTTTATGCTGACAAATGTTTGTCCCATAAAGTGGTGCATAGCTGGGTAGAAAAAATTTCTCAAGGACGCTCTAAAATTGTTGATGAAATCCGATCTGGTCATCCTGTTGAGATTGCAACAGAAGCATCCGTGCAGCGGGTGGAGATGATTAGAGGTGACAGGCGAGTAACGATAGACTCTGTAGCATCTGCAATAGGGTGCTCACATGGTTCAGCATACAGCATAATGCATGATCGATTGAAATTTAAGAAAGTGTGCTCAAGGTGGGTACCCAGACAATTGAAGGAGGAACACAAAATGAACCGATTTGGCCTGTTCTTGCATCATCTCTGTCAATACGAAGATGAAGGAGAAGATGAATCATGGGTGCATCACTACCAGCCCGAATCAAAGTGTGCTTCAATGCAATGGAAACACCCTTCTTCGCCTTGTGTAAAAAATTTCAAGGTTAAGCCAACAGCAGGGAAGGTTATGCCGACAGTGTTCTGGGATTGTCATGGAGTGCTTTTAAAAAATTTCAAGAAGAAAGGTGACAATATGAATTCTGAATCGTACTGTGAAGTTCTATCGATGCTTCATGATGCAATTTGAAGAAAAAGTCCAGGACTGCTGACTAGAGGAGTGTTGCTTCTTCAGGACAATGCCAGACCACATACGGCTTGATTAACTAAAGAGAAAATTAACCAACTACGGTGGGAAGTTCTGGAACATCCACTTTACAGCCCCAACTTAGCTCCTAGCGATTTCCACCTTTTGATCCACTGAAAACCCATCGTGGTGGGAGACATTTCCGATTGATGCTGAATTTGAATGTGAAGTTAAAATGTGGTTTAGAAAACAGAGCATGCAGTTCTATGCAGCCGTTTTGGGAGGACTGATAAAACGACGGAATAAGTGCATCAATGTTGGTGGAAATTATGTTGAGAAATAAAGGGACAATGTATGTATAAAAATAAACTGGTTTCAAGTTATCATATTTAGTTATTTTTCTACAGCCATTTGTGATTTACTTATTAACTTCCCCTCATAAATAAGACCAAACAGATGCTTCTCAACCCTCCAAGTGGGGGTGTGTGTAGGGGGTGTGGAGGATATGTGTGTGTGGCTGGAGGATGTGTGTGTGGGTGGGGGTTGTGTGTGGGGGGATGTATGTGTGTGTGGGTGGGGAGATGTGTGGGTGGGGAGAGATGTGTGTGGGTGGGGATGTGTGTATGGGTGGGGGTTGTTTGTGTGGGTGGGTGCAGGCTGTGAGGGTTGGTGGGGGATGTGTGTGTGTGTGAGTGGGGGATGTGTGGTTGAGGGATGCATGGTTGGGGGATGGGTGATTGGGAGCTGTGTGGATGGAGGATGTATGGGTGGGTGAGTGTGTGTGGGTTGGGGATGGGTGGGGATGTGTGTGGGTGGGGAGATTAGTGTGGGTGGGGGATGTGTGTGTTGGTGGGGGATGTGGGAGGGGAGATTGTGTGGGTGGGGGATTGTGTGGGTTGAGGGGGGATGTGTGGGTGGGTGGGGGATGTGTGGGTGGGGGATGTGTGGGTGGGGGATGTGTGGTTGAGGGATGTGTGTTTGGCTGGGTGGTTGGGGTGGGTGAGTGGAGGATGTGTGGGTGGGTGTGTGTGGGTTGGGGGATGGATGGGGGATGTGTGTGTGAGTGGGGAGATGTGTCTCATAACATGGTAATATTTTTTGTTTATGTTTACAACATTCATTTGACAATGTTTTTTTTTCCTATGTGAATATATCATGCACTATTGATGAAAAAAAGATGAGTGATAGGAAGGGCCGAATGTAAGACGGGCCACAAGGGTCACAAATTGAGCATGCAGTCCCGTCTTGCATTCGACCCTTCCAATTACTCATTTTTCGTTCATTAATTATCTATAGTGCATGATATGCACGATAGACGATGTACGAAAGATGAGTGATGTACACAAGCTTCAGAGATGTACACACAGCATCCTTTCACCCCTGGCCTCAGAGATGACAACAACTGTACATGTCCATGATATGCACTCGTACCCACAAACTTGACTTTCCAAACTCGATGTGGCAACATGAGACTCTCCAGCGTCAGGATGGACAGCCTCTGGGACATCTGACCAAACACTGACCTCAGACCATCCGGACCTGCCAAGCCACCTTTGACCCGTGATCTTTTTACCTGGTCATCCAAGTGGAGTGAATGAACGGAGAATTACTCATTAAGATCACATTTTAACAACTAAGATATGATGACAAGCTAGGTAAGTTTAATCTCTATTGTGCGCGCGTGCATGCACGCACACAGGCAGGCACACTCACACACACAAAATAATATCTACACTTACGTTAATTGTCAGGTATTACCTCACTTTGATAAGTCAACTGTTAAAAACTACCGCCCTTAGATTAAGTTAACTAACATATACTGATATATTACCTCATGTAGGTAAGTCAACAGTTATTTATTTCTCCACTTAGATAAGTTAATTGTAAGATATTATCTCATTTAAATCTCACTTAGATAACTTTGTATATTAACTCACTTAGAAAGTTAAATATTTCCTCACTTAGATAATTTAAATGTTAAATATTACCTCAGATAAGTTGACTGTCAAATATGACCTGACTTAGATAAGTTGACTGTTATATATTACCTCATAAGATAACTGTTGTTAAATATTACCTCATTTAGGTCATCCCTTCTCGCAATCAACCCCAGCATTTTTCAGCTATTTGGGATTTACTAGCCAATTTTTACATTCAGTAGTTTGCTACTCCTTTTTGAACGACTGATGCCCATACTATCAAAATCAACCCAAAGTGTCAGCTTCCAATCCATCTGCAGCTGATTCCGGACCCTCACCTCAGTATTTCAGGAAATTGTGAGAGACTTTCACTGGCCCTAGACCACAACACTGGTTCTATATGAGTCAACTGTTAAATCTTCCTTCACTCCGCAACATTAAATGTCATATATTTCTTTCAGATATCACTGAGATATGTCTGTTTGCTTAGAAAAGTTAACTGCCATAGATTATCTTACTGAAAACAAATTAATTCCCATAAGATGTCCATGTGACCACACCCACAAACAGATATCTTGCTGTCATGGTAGTCTTCACTAATCATCGTCATCACATGCCCTGCCAGCTGGCGTAGGCGTTCATGTCTCTTCACGGATCTCTGTCTTTGGTGTTCTGGATCAATTCTGCTGATGATATTCCTTCATGTCACCATCTCAGTCCATCCAGCATTATTTCTCTTGGTCTGTCCCTGCTTTCTTAACTAATAGGTAAACATAATATTACAACATACTATCTGTCTCGATCCAAACTCTCACCTGAATTCTATTGAGCTCAATGACCGGACCATGTTGTTTATCTCTGACCATTGTTGCCTGAACGACTTTGCGGAATGCAGTTTCCTGAAATAAATAAACCAACATTCACAGACACGTCACATAAATATGGCCATGGAGGTCAACAGAAACAAATGGCAGGAAAATTAGCAAACACGAAACAAAAATTATACATCATAAGAAAATTTATAACATCATCATCATCATCTTCATGTGCCACACAGGGCAGCACAGGTAACCGTGTTTATTCACAACAAAATGTTTCCTTTCTGCATTCTTCAGAGGTTTGCCTGAACATTGCGAGAGCACCAGATAGAAGCAGTCTGCCAAGAGCACTGGACAAATCACAAACTCCACAACCCCAGTAATGACCTTCAGAGGTCTCCGGAAATACTGCACTTGTGGTCTGTACACAGCCTGAAAACAAGCCTACGACCATCACTGCATGAGGCAGATGGTCTGAACACTTCATCAAAGAGAACTCTCTAGATATAAGGTAAACGTGACTTCCTCCAAAGCCAGATGAAAGGAGCACTTTATGGAAAACACAACGGCAGACTAACACTTTATCTGTACAACACAATGGCGGAGAAACACTTTATCTGTATAACACAACAGCTGACAAACACTTTATCTGGACAACACAATGGCGGAGAAACACTTTATCTGTATAACACAACAGCTGACAAACACTTTATCTGGACAACACAATGGCGGAGAAACACTTTATCTGTATAACACAACGGCAGACAAACACTTTATCTGTATAACACAACGGCAGACAAACACTTTATCTGTATAACACAATGGCAGAAAGACACTTTATCTGTTTAAAACAACGGCAGAAAGACACTTTATCTGTATAACACAACGGCAGACAAACACTTTATCTGTATAACACAATGGCAGAAAGACACTTTATCTGTATAAAACAACGGCAGAAAGACACTTTATCTGTATAACACAACGGCAGACAAACACTTTATCTGTATAATACAATGGCAGAAAGACACTTTATCTGTATAAAACAATGGCAGACAACACAACAGCTGACGAACACTTTAAATGAATCACCACATGACAGGAAACTGGTCACCTGGTTTGAGTTTTGTCCTTGCATTGTTCATACACATGCTTCTACTTCAAGCAAACTGGCCTGATCTCACTTGGTTAACATAACACAGGAGTTAACTACCTTGGCAGAAGACACAAGAAGCCCTCGGAGAGCATCCAGGCCTGTAGATACGTCATCCCTGCTCTGATCCCGTCCACTTTCTTGCAGGTGCACCATGGGAATGCAAGGGCAGAAGAGCTCAGAAAAGTGATGTAGCAACACAAGTCGGTTCCGCAACACTGACATCTCAAAGCCCTGAGGACACAGAATATTTCAAAACAATGAAATAACAGACCTTACGAAAACCAGACAAAGCATTACACAAATCTGAACAATGAAGACATAAACAATAGATCGCATGATTTATTGCCCGACACATTTCGCTGCATCTAGTCAGGTACATAATGTAGAATTCACACAACATAAACTAAAAAAAAAACGGATAAAATCCTTCAGGCTGAAATACATAATCACACATTAATTTGAATTATTTACCACGATAATTTTAAACCATCACATCTTTTTCTTTGCTCAAAGTTGATTTTTGTAAATGTATAATACAGATGTCTAGAATCACTTGTGACACTCAGTCTCTGACAATCAGATGTGAATACATGCTATGTTTGCTGTTTCTTACATTCTCACAAAACAAACCAAAAAGACACATTGACACACAAAAAGAGTCTTCAGAAAAACCAAACAAAACAAAAAACATTTAGAAAGACAAAAAATACACACAGAAAAGGAAACATTTAGGAAGACATAAAGAACATGCCCCCCAAAAAAAAGAAAGAAAGAAACATTAAGAAAGACAAACAGAAGTGTTCCGAGAGACAAAACCTACATTCAGAAGCACTCACAGAGCACACAAAAGGATGCCTAGGAAGACAAAATAACACCTAGAATGACCTAAATATACATACACCTAGACATATAAAAAAAAACAATCAACAATGACTAACACACAAAATTCATAAAGATAAAATTGACATTCAGTAAGTCAGAAGGAGAACTCAGCAAGACAATATGAATATTTGACAAGACCAAAAGGACATTCAGTAAGATCAAAGGGAAATTCAGCAAGATGATAGGAGCATTTGGTATGATTAAAGGGACATTCAGTAACATAAAAGGAACATTCAGTAAGACAAATGAAACATTCAGTAAGACAAATGAAACATTCAGTAAGACAAAAATGAACTTGCAGTAAGACAAAAGGAACATTCAGTAAGACAAAAGGAACTTTCAGAAGGTAAAAGAAACATTCAGTAAGACCCCACACCAAAAAAATAAAAATAAAAAACAACAATTCTTGCCTGGAGGTGGTTGTACTCCATTGGTATGGAGGTTGGCAGACGTCCGGCACTGACCGGTTTGTGTGTAGACCAGGCCAGGCTGTGAGCAGAACCGCAAGCCACCCGGTTGATCTTTTTACCTGCAAGATTGACAACCCAGCCAACCAGTTAGGGTGTTTATGAAAGACTAGAACAGTATAACTTAGAACCAGACAGTGAAACAAGACAGGTGCACAGGCAGACATACAGACAGACACTGACAATCTTTTATTCAAAAATAAGTGATTAAAGCAAGCAAAATGACTTGGAGAAGTAAATTACAAGCACCTCAGAAGTTGGAGTAGGCTCACTTGAAGGCAGGGGACAATGGTAATCCTTTGCAGAACACCCCTCTTAGCACAATCAAAGATAACCTGATCAATGCACTGGGCTGATTTTGAGTGAGGGTTAGCTTTCCCCGTTACCAGTTTCACTTAGTAACAGATGCTGACAGGTGTGTAGCAGAAATCAGAAACGGAAAAGACATTGGCAAAGTCACATTGAACACAATAAGGTTACTCACTGACACTTGGCTATCTTGATAGATAGTTTGCTAGATTGTGCTTCAAAAGACCAGTGATGGAATTATACCTCACCATAGCACACAGCATGAGCTACATTGTAGAGACCATGTGTTGCCTATGCAGCATGATCCCTCTCTCGGCCTGTCTAGTTTACTCCGGTGGAAAGGTAACGCCAATACATCTAGAACAAGACAAGCTGCAGAAGCTTCAGGATCAGCAATGCAATGCTCTAAATGTCCGCCTGCCAAAGCTTAGATCAGTTGCCAAGCAGGGCCTAGATTGGAGGGTTTAGGACCTGGTCTGCCCTGCCATGAAATTTAGTCTTTATGATTCATTTTCTCACACCAGGATAAGGCTTGTACCCTCCTCCTTTGGCACAATGTGGGGTGTCGGATTTAGTAAATGCCACCCCAACATTCAGCAGTAACAGAAAGCAGGTAGTACCATCTACTGTCATACAGTAGTTCAGTCATTTCTGACTAAGACCTCACATCCCAACAATCGGTGCTAACAGAAAGCAGGTAGTACTGTCTACTGTCATATGGTAGTGCCATAACCTGAAGTAGACTGGATCATAGGTTGTGGCAGTGTTCAGAAGGAAAGTCCAGTTGGACACCTGGACCATGAAAAGTGACTCGCTTGTGAGCACTTTTCACACAGCGTGAAAACACTGGGACTCGCTTCACGAAAAGTGCGAAGCAGATCCATGAAAGTCACTCTGCGTTGGACCGAGGTCAAGAGCAGACCAGGTCACGTTTCGAGGATAGCAACGTTTTTGATAGATAGTGCTGTTTAATATTTTAGATGTGTAAAGATAGAGATGTTTATACATGTGTTGTTAGAGTATTTGATAACTGTGAACATCTGCTGATTTGAAATTGCGTCAATATAATAAAGAAAACAAAACTTATTCAGCTTTATGTTAAGTTTGCACATTTTATACTGTGATCCTTCGTGTGACAGAAACCGAATGTTGAATATTAATAAGTAACCAGCTAAAGCAGTCAGTGATTCAAAAGTAAAGTCCTAATACAGTTAATGATGTGAGGACACATGTCCAACTACAAAGAGCTGTGTTCGACAGATAGGAACAAGCCGAAAAATAACCACGGCGACGACCTATTATAAAAGTAAACCCCTAGAATCAATAGAGTGGAGCAACAATGGTGATTCAAAGAATAAACCTTCAAATCTCCACCAATATAAGTCATGCTGTAGCATAAGATGTGCTGTACCCCTAAGTCACACTGTGACAGGTAGCTCAGTCATATCTCACTAAGACCTAACATCCCAACATTCGGTGACAAAAGAAAGCAGGTAGTACCATCTACTATCATACAGTAACTCAGTCATATCTGACTCAGACCTGACTAACTACTGTCAAACAGTAGTTCAGTCATATCTCACTAAGAACAAAATGAGCCACCGTCTCACTAAACAGCAATGTTACGGATTAAAATTAACAGTGATAAAGTTTAACATTTAGTCTACATTACTGCATCAATGGACTTGTCTGGAGTGCAAGGATGAAACCCCCAACTGATAACAGATACCGTATGGTGCAGAAAGAGATGGGTATAATTTTCTGGCCAGATTATGAGACAATCAGGACGCAGAGGTGTTTCCAAGGCACCAAGGCCAGGTTCTATACTGGCCAAGACCTACTAACACATTCTAGTCGTGCGTCCTGGGCAACAGGTCCCTTCGGGGTCCTGGCTAACGTAGTAGGATCGCTGATTCTTCCGAATTTGGAGAGTACCTGCCTGCACGGCGAGGAACCACCAGTCTGCACACCAATAAGCCAGACATGGGACAACGGATACTCACGCAAACCTCAGTCCGGTATGACATCACACTGATGTTGGGCAACAGGATGTCTTCTTCCGACATACAGGACTTCACGCTGAAGTTCACAGCCAGCGAATGCAAGCAAGCATGAGACAATAAAAACTTGAATATATAGTGACAACTGGAAACATTTGTGGAAAGAGAAGTTGGAGGAAGACAGTGAGAGAACATTCTTTACAGCATTGTGTCATGTAAGTTGTACTTAAACATTGGCAAACTACTAAATTGACAACTGTCCAGAAGAACAAGCTGGGGTTGATTGCAAAGTCCTGCCAAGGACATGCAACATTATTAAAACTGTGCCATGGCATGGAAGGGTGTCAGGCACAAACTGATACATGCTACTGGAGATCGCAAGATGTGGAGAAGCATGATTGTCCACGCCAGTTGGCAGGACACATGATGATGATGATGATGATGCAGAAACATGAACAACGAATAAACACATTAAGGGAACTAAAGTTTTCAAACTGTGGTAATATTTCCGATGAGACTATACCTTGAAGGGCTGTGACCAGGCGAGGACGCTGTATGGCATTGGTTGTTCCATCTCCAAGCTGACCCTCGTCGTTGTCACCCCAAGTGAACACTTCTCCTGCAAGCCAAAAACAAAAACAATTCAGTAACAAACATGAACCTTGAGGAGGGTGAAGTCTACAGGGTTTGTCCTCCACCTGCTTTTGTTGTTTATTATTTATGAAGAGGCTGATAATGTCATTTGTTAGTTCTCTACTGAGATTCATGGTGACTGGTTAGACCAATCTTATCCTGACTGACTGACTGGCACCTGGCCGTTTTGACAGATCATTGTTTGTTACACTGTGCTTAAAAAAAAGTATAATAACTACAACTCATGGCGGTAGCAAATGTGACTGATCAGAGACATTTTAAGTGTAAATGCTTGTCCACAATGGATGCATGTGAACACATGGTCATTTTCACCATCTGATGTCTCACATGCTCGGTGCATGACCTATCTGCAATCCTTTTTGCCTTTGTCCATATTTCATTCCTGATCTTTGGCCTCCATGCAACACAATAAGCAATGACTTGCTCATAAGGTACAATATCAATGCCTGTATCAATCATGTCCTGCTTACATACATTTTTGTACCATAGTAGAGGCCGACGCCATGATCTGTTACCCATCTGTAATACACCAAAAAAGATGTCCTTTGGTTTTCTTCCGCCATCCATCCTTGTAACATGTCCTATCCAACATGAAGATAGAGTAGTGGCAGATGGAGACAACCCAACTTTCATGTTCACACAGCATGTTTTCATGTAGAGAGAGAGACAGTGACAGTGAGAGAGAGAGACAGTGAGAGAGAGAGAGAGAGAGAGAGAGAGAGAGAGAGAGAGAGAGAGAGAGAGAGAGAGAGAGAGAGAGAGAGAGAGAGAGAGAGAGAGGGGGGGGAAGCATGAGAGGTGGAGTGTGAGAGAGGTGGAGAAAGAGAGAGAATGTATGTATATATAAGTAAACTCTTCTCAAAAATGAGAAGTCAACATTTTAATCCAGCTGACCGGTGTTTGGGTTGAACCCGCTACCTCAAAATCAGTCCACTGTAAGTTTAAGAGCTACTAACGTATGCAGATGTCAGCCGAAGCATTCGTACCTGTCTCAGTGCAAGCCACACAGTGCAGGGAGCCACAAGCCACATCAATGACCTTCTTCCCTTGAAGGGCTGTCACTCTCCTGGGTCTTCTCACATGGTCGTCTGTGCCATGTCCCAGGCGGTGATAATCTCCCTTGCCCCTAAAGGAAGTAAAACAAGGATAAATGCGTTGGACAATATGGACATAGTCTAAAATTTTGATTCTAGAAAGCAAGAACAACTCAGTGAAACCAGGCAAAGAAGGTCAAATTAATTAAATCAGACAAAGAAGGACAAAGTAGTGACATCAGGCAAAACAGGACAAAGTAATGACACCAGGCAAACAAGGACAAAGTAATGACATCAGGCAAACAAGGAGAAATTAATTAAATCAGCCAAACAAGGATAAATTAATGAAATCAGGCAAACAAGGACAAGTAACCTAAACATTCAGCAAGCTGACATAGGAGTAACCTAAACATTCAGTAGGCAAACATGAGCATTAACATAAACATTCAACAGGCAGACATGAGAGTGACCTAAACATTCGGCAGACATACATGAGAGTAACCTCATCATTCAGCAGGCAGATATAAGCTGTAACCTAAACATTCAGCAGACAAACATGAAAGTGACCTAAACATTCAGCAGAAAGATATGAGAGTAACCTTAACATTCAGCAGAAAGACATGAGAGTAACCTAAACATTCAGCAGGCAGACATGAGAGTGGCCTAAACATTCAGCAGACAGACATGAGAGCAACCCAAACATTCAGCAGGCAGACATAAGCAGTAACCTAGACATTCAGCAGGTAGACATGAGAGGAACCTAAACATTCAGCATGCAGGCATAAGCAGTAACTTAAATATTTAGCAGGCAGACATGAGGGTAACCTAAACATTCAGCAGGCAGATATGAGAGTAACCTAAACATTCAAAAGGCAGACATAAGCAGTAACTTAAACATACAGCAGGCAGACAGAGTAACCTAAACATTCAGTAGGCAGACATACACAGTAACCTAAACATTCAGCAGGCAGACATGAGAGTAACCTACTTAAACATTCTGCACGCAAACATAAGCAGTAACCTAAACATTCAGCATACAGACATGAGAGTGGCCTAAACATTCAGCAGGTAGACATGAGAGTAACCTAACCATACAGCAGGCAGGCATGAGCAGTAACCTAAACATTAAGTAGGCTGACATGAGACTAACCAAAACATTCAGCAGACAGACATGAGAGTGACCTAAACATTCAGCATACAGACATGAGCAGTAACCTAAACATTCAGCAGGCAGACATGAGCAGTAACCTAAACATTAACTAGGCAGACATGAGCAGCAACCTAAACATTAAGTAGGCTGACATGAGAGTAACCTAAACATTCAGCACACAGACATGAGAGTGACCTAAACATTCAGCATACAGACATGAGAGTGACCTAAACATTCAGCACACAGACATGAGAGTGACCTAAACATTCAACAGACATGAGAGTGACCTAAACACTCAGCAGGCAGACATGAGCAGTAACTTAAACATTCAGTAGGCAGACATGAGCAGTAACCTAAACATTCAGCAGGCAGACATAAGTAAACCTAAACATTCAGCATGCAGACATGAGAGTAACTTAAACATTCAGCAGGCAGAAATGAGCAGTAACCTAAACATTCAGCAGACAGACATGAGAGTAACCTAAACATTCAGCAGACAGACATGAGAGTAACCTAAACATTCAGCAGACAGACATGAGAGTAAGCTAAACATTCAACAGACAGACATAAGAGTAACCTAAACATTCAGTGGACAGACATAAGAGTAACTTAAACATTCAGCAGGCAGACAAGAGCAGTATCCTAAACATTCAGCAGGCAGACATGAGAGTAACCTAAACATTCAGCAGGTAGACAAGAGCAGTAACCTAAACATTCAGCAGGCAGACAAGAGCAGTAACCCAGACAGCTGTAGTTTTGGAGAGACAATGGAACTCAAGCTTACCATGTGTACACGGCACCTGACTTGGTGAGAGCCACGGAGAACTGCGACCCACACTCCACTTTCATCACACCCAGGCTCTGCAAGGCTTCCACCTTCATGGGGACCTTACATCCATCACTGCCACCTCGCCCTGGAATGTTTCCACACACAAAATCAGTTCTATCATAGATTCTGTCTGGTTTATTTGGCACAATATATTTAGCAGTGGAAGTCAGTTAAGACAATTAATCATCCCATGGCATTTAAATCAGTTAATACTGTAATGCAAGTATCACGCTCACTCACAGTCTATATTCCTTACCACATATCAAACAGCAGGTTATCCATATCACCAGCCAGCCCGATAGACATGAGTTCAAATCCACACTGGGGCAATGTAATAAAAGTTACTTGGGTCCCCCACACTGGCCCAAACTAACATGACTAGCAGCTGGCCAACTTGACAGACGATAGTTTGTAAAATGAAGTTATACGTCTCCATTAATACAAAGCCTGGGCTGAATTTAGAGACCATGTGTTGCCCATGCAGCATGATCCCTCTCGGATTGTCTAGTTTACTCCAGAGGAAAGGTAACACCAATATGTATGGAACAAGACAAGCTGGAGAAGCTGCCGGATCAGCAAAGCAATGCTCTGTCTGCCTGTCAGAGCTTCCATCCTAGACCAATTGCCGGCCAAGGCTTAGGGCCTGGTTTGCCCTGCCATAACATTTATTCTTTAGGTTGCATTTCCTCGCACTAGGGTAAGGCTTGTACCCTCCCAATTGCACTCCGCCCAAAGCCGTTGGCACAATGTTGGGTGTCAGGTTTAGTGAGCGCCGCCCAACATTCAGTGCCAACAGAAGCAGGTAATGCCATCTACTGTCATACGGTAGCTCAGTCATATCTAAGACCTGACAGTTCCAACCTAACACAGGTACCAGGAAATCCACCTTGATAGAGATGTGAACACATAACCACCAGGTAAGTTCTAGAAACTATACTGATGTGGCTCCTTTATTCTTTCAGACGACCATCATTTCTGTTTTCTATAATAATTTTCTAATTCACTTTTAGAGCATACACTGTGTTTTTCTAATAATTTTCTAATTTATGTTTAGAGAATGCACTGTGTTCTAATAATTTTCTATTTCTAATTCATTATTAAAGAATGCTCTGTTGAAACACCTACCAAGTTTGCCATAGTCTCCGTCTCCCCATGACCAGACACTATCATCATCTGTGATACACAAGGTCTGCGCATCACCGCTGCCACAAGCCACATCAATCACACGGTAGCCTTTCAGTGCCTCCAGCTGGATATCAGAATTAAACAATTAATACCAGGGGAAACATGTGGAAGAGAAGGGAACTATGGATAATATAGGACAGCAATGGATGAAACATGGATAAGAAACGGGAACAATAAATTTAAGGGTGAAGAATGGATCAAATGAGAGACACAATGAGGAAAACACTGGATACCATAGAAGAGAAGGGAACTATTATGAATATTACAGGAGTGTAATGGACAAAAATAGATAAGAAAAAGAAACAATTGTTACCATAGAAGAAATATGGCAGAGAAGGGTGGCATGGATAATATGGAAGAATACTGGATAGAATGGGAGACAATGAAGGGAAGAAACTATGGATAATATAGGAGAACACTGGATACCGTGGGGGACATATGGAAGGATGGAAGGGAAGAAACTATGGATAATATGGGAGAACACTGGATACCGTGGGGGACATATGGAAGGGAAGAAACTATGGATAATATGGGAGAACACTGGGTACCACAGAAGAGAAAGGGAACTCCTATGAATATTATAGGAGAGCAATGAATAAAAAAACAGAAAAGAAATTGAAACAATGGTTACCATAGAAGACACATGAAAGAGAAGGGCACTATGGATAATATGGGAGAACAATGGATGAAAGATGGATAAGAAAATGGAACAATGGGAGAAGAATGGATAAAATATGGGACATACTAAAGAGAAAGGATAAAGGCAAAGTTGAATGGGAGAATGACTGGGATACAGAGAAGAGGT
This sequence comes from Cepaea hortensis, assembly GCA_963921405.1. Classification (NCBI taxonomy): domain Eukaryota; kingdom Metazoa; phylum Mollusca; class Gastropoda; order Stylommatophora; family Helicidae; genus Cepaea; species Cepaea hortensis. Next base: position 311,936,133 of record OY992876.1, on the reverse strand, counting down.
GGACAGTCTGACAGACACACAGTCAGGTTGACAATAAATAAATACAGGGAGAGACAAAGGTAGGAATGTATGCACAGACAGATGATGGGCAGACATAGGCAGTAGAGAACAGATAGTGGGAGATGCAAGCATAGGGAGGGACAAGGGTAAGAATGTATGCACAGACAGATGATGGGCAGATATAGGCAGTAGCAAACAGATAGTGGGAGGTGCAAGCACAGGGAGGGACAAAGGTAAGAATGTATGCACAGACAGATGATGGGCAGACATAGGCAGTAGAGAACAGATAGTGGGAGGTGCAAGCACAGGGAGGGACAAAGGTAAGAATGTATGCACAGACAGATGATGGGCAGATATAGGCAGTAGCAATCAGATAGTGGGAGGTGCAAGCACAGGGAGGGACAAAGGTAAGAATGTATGCACAGACAGATGATGGGCAGACATAGGCGGTAGCAAACAGATAGTGGGAGGTGCAAGCACAGGGAGGGACAAAGGTAGGAGTGTATGCACAGACAGATGATGGGCAGACATAGGCAGTAGCAAACAGATAGTGGAGGGTGCAAGCACAGGGAGGGACAAAGGTAGGAGTGTATGCACAGACAGATGATGGGCAGACATAGGCAGTAGCAAACAGATAGTGGAGGGTGCAAGCACAGGGAGGGACAAAGGTAGGAGTGTATGCACAGACAGATGATGGGCAGACATAGGCAGTAGCAAACAGATAGTGGGAGGTGCAAGCACAGGGAGGGACAAAGGTAGGAGTGTATGCACAGACAGATGATGGGCAGACATAGGCAGTAGCAAACAGATAGTGGAGGGTGCAAGCACAGGGAGGGACAAAGGTAAGAATGTATGCTTAGACAGATGATGGGCAGCCATAGGCAGTAGCAAACAGATAGTGGGAGGTGCAAGCATAGGGAGGGACAAAGGTAGGAGTGTATGCACAGACAGATGATGGGCAGACATAGGGGTAGCAAACAGATAGTGGGAGGTGCAAGCACAGGGAGGGACAAAGGTAAGAATGTATGCTTAGACAGATGATGGGCAGCCATAGGCAGTAGCAAACAGATAGTGGGAGGTGCAAGCACAGGGAGGGACAAAGGTAGGAGTGTATGCACAGACAGATGATGGGCAGACATAGGCAGTAGCAAACAGATAGTGGGAGGAGCAAGCATAGGGAGGGACAAAGGTAGGAATGTATGCACAGACAGATGATGGGCAGACATAGGCAGTAACAAACAGATAGTGGGAGGTGCAAGCACAGGGAGGGACAGAGGCTGGCTAAAGTGAGTGACAAAACAATAAAGAGAAGGGCAGATTGTGGTAAAGATAAATGCACCCAGCCACACAAGACTACATTTTTTCTCTCTCACTCATTCATTCATTCTTTCTCTCTCACAATTATCACTCTATCAGTCTTACCATCCCTCTCTCTCACTCACTCTCCCTACATTTTTAAAATTTTCATTCACTCTCTAACTCATTCAATTTCTCTGTCTCCCTCTCTCTCACTCACTCTCTAACTGTATTTCTCATTTACTCACTCTCTTCTTCTAACTCATCAACTCTCTCTCTCTCTCACTTACTTTCCCGCCACAATCACACTCACTCTCCTATTACAATCTCTCTCTTCCTCTCTTTTATGCATGCATGCACGCACACATGTACCCAGTCACATACAGTATAATTAAATCAGACTATATTAAGTTCTAAAGAAACCCCTTTTTGACCTCCCCCTCACCAGTTTGGGCCGTGACTGATCCTCTGAGTCGCCATGTCCGAGCCGGCCATACCGCCCCTTACCCCAGGTGTACAACTCTCCACTGGCAGTGATACAGGCAGAGTGAGCTCCCCCTGCTGCAATATCAATTACCTCCTTCCCTCGGAGAGATTCAATCACACGTGGTCTGTCACAGGGGCTGCGGGTAAACACCAACAATTGTATCAGAATGTTGGGAATTTGTGGCGATAATTTACAATCTATTACAATCCTGGCATTTATATGATATGTGACAATAATTTACAATCGATTACAATCCTGGCATTTATGAGATATAAGTGAAACATTATTGTGTGTGCCTTGCCAGATTGAGAAGACCTGATCATTCGGGGCCACATCGATTGATGGATGTCAGTCGCGGTGATCAGGCAAATTTTGAGCTATACCAGCATGAGTCGCGTGATCAGCAGTTGCACACCGCCTCACACACCAGTGATCCAGAGTTTGATCCCCGGTCCTGTCAGGGATATGCACTACTGACGAGCCCAAACGAGAGCGAAACTTGAGTCTAGTGCTTCCAATCTGACGTGAACAAGGCCCAAGATTCGCAATGGAATACGATCAGCGTTACCAGTAGTGGGTTGTGTTCAGTCTTCTAACCTCAAATGCCGAAAAAACCAAATAAATCAATTTGAAACATTATTATCAATTCTGGGTTTTATGTGATACTAGTGAAACATTTTCAAATTCTAGGTTTTACGTGACAGAATTGAAACATCTACTTTTTGGATTCATATGATACAGGTGAAACATTTTCAAATCCTTTGTTTTGTGTGATATAAGTGAAACATTATTTTCAATTTCTTGGGAATATATGATACAAGTAAATTATTATTATCTAATTCTGAGTTTTAAGTGATACTGTGAAACGTTTTCAATTATAGAGACCATGTTGCCTACGCAGCATGGTCCCTCTCTTTGCCTGCCTAATTTACTCCAGACGAAAGGTAACACCAATACATTTGGAACAAGACAAGCTGCAGAAACTGCTGGATCAGCAAAGCAATACTCTAAATGTCCTCCTGTAGGAGCTTCAATCCTAGACCCAGTTGCAGACCAAGGCTGAGGGTCTGGTCTGCCCTGCCATGACATTTAGTCTTTAGGTTGCATTTTTCGGACCAGGATAAGGCATGTACCCTCCCAATAGTGCCGCTCCAGTCAAAGCTATTGGTACAAAGTGGGTTGTCAGGTTTGCTGAGTGTCATCCAACATTCAGCACTAACAGAAAGCAGGTAATACCATTGGCACCTTGCCGTCTTGACAGACGATAGTTTGTGCTTTAAAAAGGCATAATAACTTTTAACTATGGCGGTAGCGAGTGTGACTGATAAGGCCAATTTGCGCTGTAAATGTCCGTTCACAGTGGGTGCATGTGAACACGTGGTCATTTCCACCATCATGCACCATCTTACGTCTCAAACGCTTGGTGTGTGACTTTTCTGCAATAATTTTCTCCTTTGACTTTATTCCATTTCTGATATTTGCCCTCCATGCAACACGTTCAGCGGCGACTTGCTCCCAATGTGCATTATCAATGCCTGTATCAATCATGTCCCGCTTACACACATCTTTGTATCGTAGTAGAGGCCGACCCTGAGATCTCTTACCCATCTGTAATTCACCAAAAAAGATATCCTTTGGTATTCTACCATCATCCATCCTCCTAAGATGTCCTATCCATCTAAGTCTACGAAGACTGAGCATGGAATAAACTGTCACACAACCTGATCTTTCCAATACTTCAGTATTTGTGATTTTGTCTTGCCACTTAATACCAAGAATTCTTCGCAGACACCGCATATGAAAGCTGTTTAAATTGTTCTCTTGGTGTGAGTAAGTTGTCCAGGTTTCACTGCCATAGAGAAGAGTACTAAGGACACAGGCTTGATAGACAAGGACTTTTGTTTTGGCAGTAAGCTTCCTGTTCTCCCAGACTCTTTTTCTTAACCTGTTCATTGTTGTTGCTGCCTTACCAATCCGGATGTTGATTTCCTGATCTAGGGATAATTTGCTATTTACCACTGATCCTAGATATGTAAAATGGTCTACTATCTCTAGTTCGGCGTCGTCAATAAAGATTGATGGTACCCCATGTGCACCTTGTGACATAATCTGTGTCTTCTTTTTGCTAATTGTTAAACCAAATTCAGAACAAGCATTGGAGAATGCAGATAGTAGACATTGCAATTCTTCCTCAGAGTGGGTCGTAATTGCAGCATCATCTGCAAAAAGCAACTCTCTGATCAGTACCCTCCTAATTTTGGTCTTAGCCTTCAATCTCTGAGCATTGTAGAGGCCGCCATCTGAGCGTGAGTGAATGTATATACCACCATCCTGATCACGAAATGCATATTTCAGTAGAAGTGAAAAGTATATTCCAAAGAGGGTGGGAGCTAGTACACAACCTTGCTTAACTCCACTCTTGATTTCAAATTCTTCAGAAGTTGCACCATCAAACTTGATTATACCCTTCATGCCTGTGTGGAACGATTCCACAATGGACAGAAGAGTTGGTGGGCAGCCAATCTTCTTTAGTGCCTTGAACAGACCCTCACGACTGACCAAATCAAATGCCTTTGTGAGGTCGATGAAGGCAATAAACAGTGGTTGATTCTGTTCACGGCATTTTTCTTGCATTTGTCGCAATGAGAATATCATATCAGTGGTAGACCGGTTCTGTCGAAAGCCACACTGTGATTCGGGGTAGACTTGATCTCCTAGGACTTGAAGTCTGCGCAGAACAATTCTGGCAAATACTTTTCCAACAATACACAGTAGTGAGATACCCCTATAGTTGTTGCAGTCGCTCCGATCGCCCTTGTTCTTGTACAGTGTTATGATGCTTGAATCTTTGAAATCCTGTGGGACTTGTCCTTCACGCCAGCATAGCTCTATTAGCTGGTGGATCTGTATAGTGAGTGTGTCTTGCCCACTCCTGATAACCTCTATTGGAATCCCATCCTTACCTGGAGCCTTGCCAGATGCAAGTTCATTTATAGCACACTTAACTTCTGTTATGGTGGGAAGTGTGTCCAGGTGGTCAAGAGTTGGTAGAGCCTCTATGGCGTTGAGGGCATTATCCGCTAGTTTGGTCTCACTTGAGTAAAGCTCCAAATAGTGCTCTACCCATCTGTCCATCTGCTGTTTCTTATCAGTGATGACTTCTCCAGTCAAGGTTTTCAATGGTGCACTTCTTTTGATCACTGGACCACAGGCTTTCTTTATTCCTTCATACATGCTTCTTATGTCTCCCTTATAACCCGTAACAGTTGCCTCTCGCTTTGATTCCGAGACCAGTTAAGACCAGGGATGGAGTTATTGCCTCTCCATAGCACAAAGCCTGGACTAAAATATAGAGATCATGTGTTGCCCATGCAGCATGATCCCTCTCTCGGCCTGCCTAGTTCACTCCAGAGGAAAGGTAACACCCCTACATCTGGAACAAGACAAGCTGCAGAAGCTGCCGGATCAGCAAAGCAATGCTCTAACTGTCCGCCTGTCGGAGCTTCGATCCTAGACCAGTCGCCAACCAAGGCTTAGGGCCTGGTCTGCCCTGCCATGACAATTTTGTCTTTAGCTTGCATTTCCTCGCACCAGGGTAAGGCTTGTACCCTCCCAATTGCGCTCTTCCGCCCGAAGCCGTTGGCACAATGTGGGGTGTCGGGTTTGGTAAGCGCCGCCCAACGCTCGGCGCTAACAGAAACCAGGTAGTACCGTCTACTGTTATACGGTAGCTCAGTCATATCTGACTAAGACCTGACTGACAAGGTCAGTCCAGGTAATACCATCTACTGTTATACAGTAGCTCAGTCATATCTAAGACCTAGAAAAACATCAAGTCAAAAGGGGTAAAGCCAAACAGACACAATTGAACCCAAAAAAACCAACATTATTTTCAGAGTTAAGAAGTGGGCATGCAGGCCTGCCTGACATTCTGTCCTTGTCTCTCTGCTCTCATATATTACTTGATTCTTACATCACTTATGAGGATAATCTCCTAGTACATTCAAAAGCATTATGAAGGGGGCCAAACAAGAATAGTCATCCAACACACAACTGGTGTTATCGGCTGCTGCACGCTGAGGGAGAAACTGGGGGATCAGAGCACCTAGGGATTGAATGATTCAAAATGTCATGAGGATAATATGTATGACTGGCTGGCTAAGTTTCTTTTATTTTATTTTAAATACTCAATTGTTTGATATTTTTTAACCACCTAACCATTTAAATTACCCTTTATAGCCAGGTCTGTTACGTTTTTTTTTTTAAAGTATAGGCAAGTGTGGTGCGTTCTGGTCCTTGATGAAGATAATTGCTGTAGTGATGGCATTAGAACTGCTGCGCATCTCTTAGTTGTACCTTGTTTTATAACTGTGTTTTCTGTCCAGTGTGTTTGAGATGTGAGGTTTAGTGTGTAGAATTTGTTGTTTCCCTACAGGATCTCAAAATACATTATTATATACGAGAGACCATAGACATTGAGAGAGACAACATTGAGGAACAGAGAGAGAGTCAAAATGAGAGGGAACAGGGTGAGAGTCAAAATGAGAGAAAAACCAGATAGAAACACATAGACAGACAGAGAAATGAGAGAGAAAGAGAGGCAATATGAGAGGGAAACAAAGAGACAAAATGAGAGAAGGAAACAGAGAGATACACAATGGGAAACAGTGAGAAACAAAGAGATAAAATGAGAGAAAGAAACAGAAGAGATACACAAGCTGAAACATAAAATACAAGTTTCACAGTTGCAGAGAGAGACAAAAATGAGAGATGTAGTAAAACAAATCGATTGAAAAATGACGAAACAGACAGTACAACAAAATGAGGGATGACAGAACAAGAAAATGAGGCAAACAGAGATGAAAAGACAGAGATCAAATTTTAAAAATGCAGAAAAACGGACAGCAACAAAATGAGGGATGTACAGTAGTGTCCAAACAAACAAACAAAAAAGAACAGTACCTGCGGTTACCATGGCCTAGTTTACCATCCTCCCCCTCCCCCCAAGAGTACACCTCCCCCTCAGCAGACAAAGCCAGGCAATGTTTGCCACCAGAGTTGACAGCCAGCTTCCTCACAAACACGTGCTGGATGGATTCCAGGAGAGTGGGTGTGGCTACAGAGTCAGTCCCGCCCACTCCTAGTCGGCCACCAGCACCATAGCCAGTACCAAAGACCTTTGTCATGTACATAAGAAGTTAGACAGTTATTTACCTAGTAAAGCAACCAATAATTTAAACAGTAGAACAATACAGCTTGATGGATTATAAGACAGTGGGTGTGACCTCAAAGTGAGCCACACCCACTATCAGCACTGTAGCCAGTACTGTATACCAATACTAGCAACATGAAGATATTGGCAGGCATTTAAACAGTAAGACACTGGTTGATCTAATCTAGGAAAGTAGGTATGGCCTGTGTCTGTCCTGCCCACTTCCTGTCAACCAATCAATACCGGATAAATACATTTAAGACAAGTTGATTAGCAGTTATTTAAATAGTACAAGGAACATAGTTTATGATCATTAGAACAGTAGGCGTGGCCACTCGGTTATACACTCCACCCACTCTTAGCCATCCAACTACAACTGTTATAACCTGTATCATATGTGTATATCAAAGACAAGTTGACTGACAATTATTTAAAAACTACACAATGAAAACCTAGTGGGTGATCTTTAGAACAGTAGGTTTGGCCACTCAGTCATAAGCTCCACCTATCAACCACAGACAGCCAACCAAAGATGTTATAGTCAGTACCATATAAGGACAAAAGCAAAGTAATCCCTTAACAGATGTTGATTTTTTTTATTTTCTATTCATATGGTAGACTATATATTCAGCAATTGTAGATTTTTAACTTTCTACAGTAAATTAAACAATAGCTCTTGGTAAGTTAGATATCTTGCAGTTCGCAGTAAATTAAATACTGAATGAAATGGGAATTACAACAATTAATTAATCGTCATCATCATCAACTGCCTTGCCGGCTGGCATGGGCAATCTCCGATGGCATGGACCAATTCATGTTTTGACTCTCTTCTGTGCCATGACACAAAACTGTTAAGAATTTTCTCCCACAAATCTTTCCGGTTGTCACATGTTCCAGGTTTTGTCTTCTCATAATATGGCCCAAAAATGATGACTGCCTCTATCTGGTGTTTGTGATAAGTTGTCTTTGCAATCAAATTAATCAATGAAACAAATAAAATCAGATTTAAAAAAAGAAAACACAAACCATGTTTGGTAACCATGCCTCACCTTGCCATCAGCAGTAACAGCAAACAGTGTCTGCTCTCCACCAATCAGCTGGACAGGTCTCAGAGTTGCCAGGGCATCACAGCTGAGCGGAAGTTTAACCTTTGCCCCTTCTACACCACCAAGCTGACCTCTGTGGTTATGGCCCCAGACCCAAATCTGGCCACTACCTCCCCAAGATAAGGTCCAGTCTTCGGGTTTCCTGAGGGAAGGAAGCAATGTATGCAGTGACATCAGCAAAAGAGATACATGCAGTCAGACACAAATAGCTTGACTGCTGGCATTAGGATCAGAGAAGCATAGCTGAACAAGGCCCTACACCACATTGAAGAGCTGATCATGGAAACAAGCTATGTGAGTATAGTCTGGCTGAAAGAGTGCTGACTGATGGGCAGCAACTATGGCATTATACTGGATTGAGTTGCAAAACTACATAATGCTTGCACATTAAGTGATTCATTGAACATGATCCAGAAAGTTGATGCAGCCTTCGGACATATGCATTACATTTAATCCCCAAAGGTCTACAATTTGTAAAGTTGTGTTTTTTTAGTAGCAGGGCATACTGGTGTTGTGGGCAATGAAAGAGTGGATAGGCTGACCAGTACTGTCAATACATCAGTGTCAGTCAGTGGATGGAGCCAGCATCACAAACATCCTTACTGAGTCCACATGAAATGAGGTATTTCCACTGAATGAATCAACATCAATAGCCAGAACACAAGTACACAGACTGGCCAGAAGAGTGATGTGGCTAGAAAAGAGCTGCTGCCAAAGCGTGAGAGAAGGCTCATCAATCAAAATGAGACTGACAGTTAGTTGCTGCAAGCTGATGAGTGTTCCACCAGCGAGAATGTAGAACTTTTGGACTTCACCAGAGTGTAGTATTGATAATCAGAACTGGGCATAACAGTATTGACTTTGGGGCAGCAAGCCTGGTTTGACAAAATACTGGGCTGAGGTCACATGTGTCGGCCTAAAGGAGGAGTTGTTCATGACACAATGCCTGGTGACCATCACCATATGTAATGCAGGGCAGAAGAGGAAGAGTTGGAGCAGGAGGCAGGAACAGGAGGAGCAGCAGCAGCAGCAGCAGCAGCAGCAGCAGCAGGAACAGGAGGAGCAGCAGCAGCAGCAGCAGCAGCAGCAGCAGCAGGAACAGGAGGAGCAGCAGCAGCAGCAGCAGCAGCAGCAGCAGCAGCAGCAGCAGCAGCAGCAGCAGCAGCAGCAGCAGCAGCAGCAGCAGCAGCAGCAGCAGCAGCAGCAGCAGCAGCAGCAGCAGCAGCAGCAGCAGCAGCAGCAGCAGCAGCAGCAGCAGCAGCAGCAGCAGCAGCAGCAGCAGCAGCAGCAGCAGCAGCAGCAGCAGCAGCAGCAGCAGCAGCAGCAGCAGCAGCAGCAGCAGCAGCAGCAGCAGCAGCAGCAGCAGCAGCAGCAGCAGCAGCAGCAGCAGCAGCAGCAGCAGCAGCAGCAGCAGCAGCAGCAGCAGCAGCAGCAGCAGCAGCAGCAGCAGCAGCAGCAGCAGCAGCAGCAGCAGCAGCAGCAGCAGCAGCAGCAGCAGCAGCAGCAGCAGCAGCAGCAGCAGCAGCAGCAGCAGCAGCAGCAGCAGCAGCAGCAGCAGCAGCAGCAGCAGCAGCAGCAGCAGCAGCAGCAGCAGCAGCAGCAGCAGCAGCAGCAGCAGCAGCAGCAGCAGCAGCAGCAGCAGCAGAAGAAGAAAAAGAACTGGCAGCAGCAGAAGAGAAAAAAAAAATAGGGAAAAAAAAGGCAGAGGAAGAAGAGAAGCAGAAACAGGAGATACAAAGCAAAACAGCAACAACGATAAGAACACATCAACAATAATAACAAACCCGCAACAATGATAACAAAACTGCAAAAATGATAACAAAACTGCGAAAATGATAACAAAACTGCAACAATGATAACAAAAAAAAAAAACTGTAAAAATGATACTAAAACATTGACACTGATAAAAAAATATAACAAAAACCACAACAATGACAACATAACCACAACATGATAACAAAACTGTAACAATAACAACAAAACAACAATAATAACAAAATCAGCAACAACCAGTGGCCTGCACATCTAACCTGTTGATCCACTGCAGCAGCTGCTCATCCTGCTCCTGTTTGAAGAGCGTGTGCTTCTCATGGACTCTGCTGACACTGTCGCTGTCACTGGCAATGTCTTGGATCTTCTTCATGACCTCCTCGGTGAAGGAGTGTGGCAGGGGCAGTCTCTTCACCATAGCGACGGCCACCCTGGCAGCGTTGCAGTAGCGGCGGAACCAGGCCCACTTGTGAGCTTCCCCGCAGCAGGACATGGTGTCCAGGCCAAGGTCACAGGCTAGCGCTACCAGGACCTACATGCAATAGGTCAAGTGAAGTGAAATAATGTGAAGCAGTAAAGTAACGTGAAGTAGTAAAGTGAAGTGAAGTAAAGTGGTAAAGTGAAGTAGTGTAGTGAAGCAGTAAAGTGATGTGAAGTAAAGTGAAGAAGTAAAGTGAAGGAGTAAGGCGAAGTAATAAAGTGATGTGAAGTAAAGTGAAGTAGTAAAGTAGTGAAGTAAAGTGATGTGAAGTAGTAAAGTGAAGTGAAATAAAGTGAAATAAAGTAGTAAAGTTAAGTAGTAAAGTGAAGTAAAGTAATGTAGTAAAGTGAAGTGAAGTAACATAGTAAAGTTAAGTGAAGTAAAGTAGTGAAATAGTCCAGTGAAGTGAAGTAATAAAGTGGAGAGAAGTAAAGTAGTAAAATGTAGTAGTAAAGTCAGCTGACGTGAATTGAAGTAAAGTAAAGTGAAGTAGTAAAGAGAAGAAATGTAAAGTAGTGAAGTGAAGTAGTAAATCAAAGTGTAGCGAAGTAGTAAATCAAAGTGTAGTGAAGTAGTAAACTGAAGTAAAGTAAAGTAATGCAAAATAAAGTAAAGTAATTTAAAGTAAAGTGATGCAATGTAAAATAAATTAAACTGAAGTGAATTGTTTTTTATTTGTTATGCAAATATATCTTGGACAGATAGAAAAATGAATGTGATAGTAATTAAGAAACAAATTAAAAACTGTAAAGTGATTACAGAAACCACATGTAGGCAATCAAGATGTTTTAGGCACATTACGAGAAGGAACACATTTGAAAACATAGTGACAACAGACAATACTGATGGGAAAAGTGCAAGGGGAAGGCAAAAAAAGATAAAAACGTAGATGGCCTGATCACACAGTATAATCGTGAGAAGACTTTTTGAGGTGGCAAACCATGACCATCCGTGTATATCGGCACAGCACATGATGATGATGATGATGATGATGATGATGATGATGATGATGATGATGATGATGATAGTAACTACAGCTTTCCAACTACTATAATCCCCACGAGCAGAAGAGTAAGTCACTGGCCATGGATAGAGTGAATTCCTAACAAGACAGAAAATACAAGTACAGCAGTTGAAAATGGCCTCACCTTGAAGAATGGGCTGTGCATCAGATGTTTGCCACTGCGGACAATGGAATCTTCATACTCGTACTGCCTCTGTAATGCTTCCGGAAGACCTTTCACCAGGGAAGCTAGAGCTGATCCACTCACAGACTGTGGAACAATGATGTTTAGGAATAATTCCATCATTAAGTTTCCAGTTTTGTTAGTCAAATATCAGTGAGCTACCATATAACAGTAGACGGAGCTACCATATAACAGTAGACGGAGCTACCATATAACAGTAGACGGTACTACCTGCTTTCTGTTTGTGCTGAATGTTGGGCAGCGCTTACCAAACCCGACACTTCACATTGTGCCGACAGCTTCAGTTAGAGAAGAGAAACTGGGAGGGTACAAGCCTTATCCAGGATTGAGGAAATGCAACCTAAAGACTAAATATCATGGCAGGGCAGACCCTAAGCCTTGGTCGGCAGCTGGTCTAGGATGGAAGCTCTGATAGGCGGACAGTTAGAGCATTGTTTTGCTGATCCGGCAGCTTCTGCAGCTTGTCTTATTCCAGATGTATTGGTGTTACCCCTTTCCTCTGGAGTAAACTAGGCAGGACGAGAGAGGGATCATGCTGCATGGATAACACATGGTCTCTACAAGTCCCCCAGACTTTGAGCTATGGCGAGCTTATTATACCTTTTTATAAAGCACAATAACTATCGTCTGTCCGGACGGCTAGGTGCCAGTACAGTACAGAACATTACATAGCAAAAATTTTCATCATTGTCAATGTTTACAGAAGATTAATTTATTTGAGGTGAACTGGTAGCACAGTAACCTTCTTATGTAGATGTTGCAGGCTGATGTTTTCACAAGATGTGGTTGTGTGTGTATGCACCAGCACACTAGTAGTTTAAGAGTGAGCGCAATTATCCATTCGGCCATGCTGACCTCCACAGAGGGGTCTAAAGATGAAGCTGCATATCTTCAGCACAACACGGACAGACAGGCTGGGATTAGACTCAGGCCAGCCATGCTCCCTGCCCTGGTCTTAGCTTCTTCATTGTCAGCAGGTTCTACCCCAATGTCCAGAATGAGGCCTGTGATCATCATCAAGTGCCATGCCGATAAGCGTGGGCGGTCATGTTTCGCCACCTCACACAATCATCAGAGTCATGGATCAAATATGTGTTCTTGTCTCAACCATACCACGTGATCAAGCCATCTAGATATTTACTTCTCTGCCTTCTCCTGGTTCTCTTCCTCTCAATCTTCATGGTTGTCACCAAGTTCTCCTGTTTATTTTTTCTTACATGTGCAAAATATCTTAACTGTCTATGTCTAATTTATCTAATCAGTTTACGATTTTCATTTGTTTCTTGTAGGACTTGCTTACTGGTTTTTCTGTCTGTCCATGGCCGAGACAGGAACACGGAGCTGATCTAGTGATCGAGTGAGATGGCAGAACATGACTGCCCACACTTATCGGCATGGCACATGATGGATGGATGGATGGTATTCTTTGCATTTTCCTCAGAAACCATCAGATGTTTTTCAGCCTGCCTGCTCATTGTCCACATTTTACACCCATACAAAAGTACAAGTTCCATGTAGCACTTTAACATTCCTTTTCTCATTGCAATTGACATATGTTTATTGGCCAGAAGGTTTTCCATCTTTCAAAAGGATATCATTGATATAGCGATTCTTGTTCTGAATCTCTTCAAGGCACCTCACATCAGATGTAATGACTATTTCAAGACTGTTGTACTGATTAACCTGTTTAAGAATATTCCCATTTACCTGTAAATTACATTGTGATATTTCTTTCTTCTTAGAGACGACCATAATCTGGGTCTTCTTACAATTTAATTCTAACCCTAGCTGTTCACTGTGTATAATAACTGCATCTACTAAATGTTGATAGAAAGAGTTAAACCAACAATCCTAGGAATGAAAGAAAACAACTACATACCAATGGGAATGGTCTGGGCACTTCCTGTTCCGGGCTTTCACAAGTTGGACTGGACAACAAGTCGTTGATGTTAATGAGACTGCCAAAGTTGGCGGCCATGATCCTGCGCAGCTTGTGCAGTGCCCACATTCGCTGGTTGGCGCCTGCACACAAACAGGAAAATTGACTGGCTTGTGATAAATAAATGATACAGCAGACAGGAGCTGGAGACAGGGTTTTGGTAGTGGTTATGTCCCTTACAGGACATCGCAGTCACCCCAGCATTGTTTGGCTATTTGTGATTTTCTATGCAATTTTTTTGGGTGCTTGCTCACTTTGAACTCAAGCGTAGTCCATACATGTGCTACTACTTCGAGTGTGCAGGACTGATTTTTGCGTGTGAATTAGCTTTCCCTGTTACCAGTGTCCCCCGTCATCAGGCGAACCCACTCTGACTTCTGAGGTACTTGTAATTTACATTCCCAAGTTAAGGACAAGTTTCTTAACTGACTCCATTCTCCTGTGGCGTCTGTGATGTAAGGGTGGTGAACAGTTTCACTATCCCAACCTCTGGGTTTGATGTCAGGCGCAAGAAATTTAGAACCAGGTCAGTATGTGTTGATTTTTGCATTGTATGTTTGCAGGACACGGCAGTTACATCAAGCCCCTAGTGGCTGTCTGTGATTGACTCGACAATTTGACATTCAGGCAAACCACTGAACATAACCGAATGGATAAGAGTGCTTGTTCTTAAACATCCAGTGTGCTGATGCCGAGGTAGTGGGTCAACCTCTACACCGGACAGTTGAACTAAAATGTTGTCTTCTTGACCTTGACTTTGGGACATAAATAACAAGTACCTCTGAAGTTGGAGTGGGTTCGTCTGATGGTGAGGGACACTGGTAACAGGGAAAACTAATCCACACGCAAAATTCAGTGCTGTCCATTACAAGTAGTAGCATGTGTGTGGGCTACGCTTGAGTAGTTCAAAGTGAGCGAACACACACAAAATTAGTCTACTAAAACATGGCGCTAGCACCATATATCCTGGTTCAAAGTGAGCGAACACACACAAAATTAGTCTACTAAAACATGGCGCTAGCACCATATATCCAATGCATCTCAAGTCATGCTCAAGTCATACTCAAGTCATGCACAAGTCATGCACAAGTCATGTACAAATCATGCTCAAGTCATGGAAAAATAGTCCTTTACTTGCATGGATACCAGCAAGTATCATATGTATGGATCATACATAATCATTTGTAGAACCAGGAAACCCTGTGCTGAAAATATTGTTCTCAAAGTTATAGTTGGTCAAGCAGCTAGCATGGACTTAATTTTGATACTTAGGAACTTGCCAAGTTGGATCTTTATTTCAATACTTAGAAAGAGACAGAAAGGAAGGGTCAGAAAAAAGAGAAAATGAAGACAGTTGTGAAATTAAAGGTAGACGTGGTAGGAATAAATTACCAAGGGAAAGGAAAGATCATGCAGGAGGGAAAAGAGCTGGATGGTGGTGAGAGCAGAGACAGAGGAAGAGACAGAAGAAGATGATAAAACTGAAAGATGAGTAGATGGTGATGAAGGTAAAAAATGATCAGAAAGACAGCTGGTTGGTTATTTCACTGGAATTAGTTTCAATTCTTAAGTCTGATGTTCTGATGCTGAGATGGACTGAGTCCTGAAGAGAGATTGCACCTTCTATTGCAGTGAGGTTGTGTATAGCCTGTTCCCTCAGCCCAGTACCGACGTATCCTTCCCATTGGGACATGTTACAAAGCTCCCCATACCCTCTCCAAACTTAAAAAAGGCGCAGAGTGTAAAGCTCAGCACTGGATTTTCACATTTCACATGGAAGGAGCTTCCAATGAAAACCTTAAAAGTGAGATAGAAATTACAATAAGCATGCCTTTGTTTTGCAGTCTGTCAATATTGTTGTTAAGGATGTCAAGAGTGTTAAGCACATGACATCACACTGCAGACAAACAAGGTGACTTGATAAAGACAGTTTAAAGATGGCCACCCCACTTTTGACATGCACCAAAGAGACACTGCTTTCTGTTATTAAGTTAAATTAAGCTGTTAAATTCTGTTAAGCACATGACATCACACTGCAGACAAACAAGGTGACTTGCTAAAGACAGTTTAAAGATGGCCACCCCACTTTTGACATGCACCAAAGAGACGCTGCTTTCTGTTATTTGTTTTTTTATTAGTGACGGGGTGAAACTATTGAAATTCATCGGCGAATGAAGGTCCAGAACGGAGATGCAAGCCTGTCAGTCCAGCAAGTATATGAGTGGAGTAGGAAGTTTCAAAACAGCGTGACTTCTGTGAAAAGGTACAGCAGGTGGTCCATGAGTGGTTACAAACATTTTTTCTTTAGGAATCTAAGCACTTTATCGGTGCTGGAGGACTTGCATTGAATGCAGTGGTGTCTACATTGAAAAATGATACATTTGTTCTGAACTTTTTTCAAAATATATTTACACACACACACACACACATTTTAAGGTTTTTTGAAGCACAATGTATCAAACTATCGTCTGTCAGGACGACAGGGTGTCAGTAACCAGTTAGGGTTTCCTGGACAGGTTCTTTCAGAGCTTAGATGACCTGAATGCTGACGCTTCAGGATTCAGAGTTACAACTCGCAACCTTAAGGAAGATTCACAACCAACTAACCATCATTATCAAGAGCTTTAGAAAAAAAAAAGAAACAAAAAACACTGCATTCATTGCCAACAGGTTCGAACCACGACTTACCTAGACAGCTCAGCTGTGCACAAGCTGCCAGGGCCGCAGCCAGCCTGGGCACAATGTTTCTGTCCAGGGACACCTCCAGCTTGAAGTCCAGCAGGCAGGTGACCAGGTCAATGGATGGCCTCGACAGGATGGTGCGGTCAGATAAGGTATCCAGTGGGGTGGCTGCCGGCATGATGGGATAGACAGTGAAGTACCAGCCCCAGCCGTTGACAGAACCATCGCTGGTGAACTTCCACCTCAACTCATCTCCGGTAATCCTCAACTCCTGGAACCAGTCTGACCATTCTCTTCCTGAAAGCAGGATGAACATCATCACATACATCAAACACAAAATATCAAACAGAACATCAAACAACAGAACATCAAACAATAGAGAATTAAACAACAGAAAATAAAATAATAGAACATCAAGCAATATAGCATCAAAAAATAGAACATCAAACAATAGAACATCACACAATATAACATCAAACAGTAGAACATCAAATAATAAAGCATAAAACAGTAGAACATCAAACCGTAGAACATCAAACACACTTTGCAAAAAAGTTGCAGCAATTGCCCACAATGATGGTAGGAAATCAGTATCCAAGTCTTGCACCCACCACTGTACCAAAGAACCAAGTCATCTCCCATTCCAAATTCTTTAGACCACACAAGAGATAACAACATGAACTAGCAGCTTCCGAACAACAATGACAAACAACAACACTAACCAGATCTAACTGCTATTGTCCTTCCAGATGCGTCCATGATTGTAAGTGGGTCATGCCGTCTCTCTGTTGAACAATGACGGTCAAACTCCACTCTCAATGCTTCAGCTCCTAATTAAACAAAGAGAATGAACAATGAAATGTCACAATTAAGAGATGAAGATGACAGGAAATGTCATTGAAAGGTCGTCGTCTACAAGTATTTCAGCCAGTGATCTGGTTGTGAAGCTTCCGGACATTCTATTCCGTACTTGTCTGTCACATACCACTCTCTTAAATTTCATATACTGACAGATCCATCTGAGTCTGTTGTATAAATTTTGTCACTGATTTACCCTTTCTCTTGTCCCCAGTATTGTCTCCTCCAATAGCCTCTTTGGTGTTTCTTCATATCTTAGGAATGAACAAACTTTATTTTCAAAGGGTCACAAATTGAGCATGCAGGCCTGTCTTACATTCGGTCGTTCCAATCACTCATCTTTTGTATGTCAATTATCTATTGTGCATGTCTGTCACATTCACATAGGGAAAAGAAGCATTGTCAAATGAGCATTGTGAACATAATCAATACATATTACCATGTTATGCGACAGCCAGGCAGACACACATACAGACAGGCACACATACATAAACACATACATATAAGGGGCGTTCATTTGAAATCTGTTCGTGCCGCACCACGCGTAATTGCGTACGTTGAACATGATCATGTCATAGTCATGTGATAATTACTGACCAATAAATAAAAGAGCATGTGCTTATCGTCCCCATGATGCATAAGTTCTGTTTCTGACCGTTGAGAAAATGGCAGGGTTGATCCAAAATCCGTCCACAGAAGCGCAGAGAGCGGTGATTCAGTTTCTTTCATTTGAAGGATGTTGACCAGTGGACATTCATCGAAGAATGCAGGCAGCGTACGGTAACAAATGTGTGTCGAAGACAACAGTGACAGACTGGGCACGAATGTTTAGGAAAAGACGCCAGTTCACGACAGATCGTCGACGGCCGGGTCAAGCGCATATATATATACACACATCTGCATTGATATATTCCTGCATGCCTGTTCTATAAATGTATTTGGTTTACCCCTTCCTCTTTCCCTAGTATTTTCTCCTCAATCATGTCTTTGGTGTTTTTTCATGTCTTAGGGTGTGACCAGGCCACAACTCTTCACTGCTTGATTACTTAAAAAAGCCTTCTTTGTTCTATCTTCCAGAACTTGTTTCAGTGTATATTCTTCAATCCAGCTGGTTCTTGTCATTTTCCTATACCACATCTCGAATGCCTCCAGAGTTACTAAAAGGTTATATGTTTTCACGTTTGTTTTGTTTTGTTTATTTAACTGCAGCTGAACCAGCCACATTTCATATTCATATACACAAAGTGGTGTGATACAGTAAATAATGAAGTATGAATAAAAATCAGTAAAACTGTGGTAAAGCTGTGGAAATGTAAACAATATAAAATAACATAAAGTAATGCAGTTTACAGAACACAAATATGGAAAACACAGGACGCTTCTGCAACTAGCCTTCATCAGCAAATGCTGACGAAGACTAGTCGCCAAAACATCCAGTGTTTTCCGTAATTCTGTTTTGTAAAGCTGCATTAATGTGTGTTATTTTATATTGTTTAAGTAACAACTGAATGACAGAGAAGTATAAAATAGTAAAACAACCAATAGATGATTTATTGATTGATAAAGGGTACAGTAAGAGAAACATTACCCAATGATTACTTAATTATACTGACTGATGTGACAGTAAATGCTGAATGATGTGACACTAAAAATGATTAATGTGACAGTAAAAACTGACATCATGGTAAACACTCACTTATGTGATGGTGAAGACTGACTGGATGTGAAGGTAAATATTCACTTGTGTGACAGTAAAAACTGACATGATGGTAAACACTGACTGATGTAATGGTGAAGACTGATTGATTCGAGGTAAAAACACTGACTGATGCAAGGTTAAAAACACTGATTGATGTGAAGGTGAAGACAATGGATGATGTGCAAGTGAAAAATGACTAAAGTGAAGGTAAACTCTGACTAATGTGAAAGTAACAACACTAACTAAAGTCAAGGTAACAACACTGACTGACAGTACACCATTCCACCAACCCAAGGTTCTCACCTGGTATTTTCACCACCCCAGTCTGACTGGAGTCATCAGTGTAAGGGTGAGCACTCTCCTGTACCACAGGTTTGGCAGACGAGCGGCCTGTCTCGCTGTCTGTGGCCACATCTTCCAGCTCCGTAACACAGAGCTCCAGAAGCATCTCGGTTACCTGCAGGCAACAAATGTAGCTCACAGAAACAATGCTTCACATGGCAGGGATAGTAAGGCTTACCGTCTTGCTTCTCATTGTTTGTGGATTCATTCACATGGCAGGGTACAGCAGCTATTACAGTCAATACTCCTCTAGAGGCTGTGGTTTACATACTACCATCCCACCCTCCACCTCTAAGAGCTGTACTTTTGGAATACAAATTTGCTTGTATTTTACAGCTGATAAATACTATCAATAATCACAAATAAATCTATGGTGATTGGTTAATTAATTAACTAGACTCCTTGTGACTGGTTAATTAATTAACATGACTCCTGGTGATTGGTTAATTAATTAACATGATTTATAGTGATTGGTTAATTAACTTGACTTCAGGTTATTGGTTAATTAATTAATTATACTCCTGTTGATTGGTTAAATAATTAACTAAATTCCTAGTGGTTGGTTAATTGACTAGACTCTTGTTGATTGGTTAATTAATTAACTAAATTCTTGGTCATTGATTAATTAATTGTCTTGACTCCTGGTGAATGGTTAATTAATTAACTAGATTCCTGGTGATTAGTTAACTAATTAACTATATTCCTGGTGATCGGTTAATTAATTGACTAGACTTATAGTGACTTTAATTAACTAACTAGATTCCTGTGTCACAGCTGTTTGCTTCTGTTCTTTCTTCTCCCCCTTAATTTTACTTCTTTCTTTGCCTCTTCCTATCCAACTCCCTTCAGCTGCTGTTCTTCCTCCCTTTCCTTTTTTCCCAACTTTATCACTTCTCTTCTATTTCTTCCTTAGCTATCCCATTTAGCTCCATCCATGTTCTCTCCATATTATTAATTTCTGTCTCAACTTCACTTTTTCATGTGTTTTTTAAGCCTTCCTCTATATTTATTTTGGCATTGTGGGTTCTAGACAAAAGCCTTTGTAGTTATACTATTATTGACAGGTTTTCTCAATGTATGCCCTATCCGGCACCTTTTCTTCACCTCTTGAAGCACTGTGATGTGTTTAGTTCTTGCTACAAGCTCCACGTTGGTGGCTCTGGCATGTCATTTTAATCATATTTTGTGCATACACCAGTTGATGAATGTTTGTAGTTTATTAGTCATTGTTTTAGTTGTTCTTCATGTTTCCGATCCATACAATAGTATTGATGTAACATTAGACATTAATTTACAATTATAACATTCATACCTCACTGGCTCTGTGGCAAAGGTGTTATGGATGCAATCCGTAATCCCTCATACCATGTTCGAAACACAGTTGCGGGTGATTTAGCATCAGAACACCTTGCATTGGTTTTGATAAAATGGTATAAGTGCTGGTCGTTCAGAAAGCAATGGCAAACTACTGAACGTAAACTTGCCAAGAAATCACAAACAGCCAAAATAAGGTCGTGTTGACTGCGACATTATGTAAAGGATATGCAACAAACTTTACCTCAAATAAAATATAATACCTGAGGTGATGCCTTGCCCAGGGCCGTGAGCACGTCAGACAGAGTCTTCTTGCCTCCAACAATCTTCCGGGCCACACACAGCTTCAGCAGGTCCACTAGGATTCGGGCATCATCCACAGCCAGTTTATGGGTGAACTCATCCAGCCCAGGTGGGTACCTGCCAGTGGAGTTGGTCTCCCCAACTTGAGTCACCTCCTCTGCTGACTGGAGTGTCTCCGCTAGAATTGAGGTGGCTGGTGATGCCTTCGCAGCCAGGCTTTGCATGCTTGGGAATGGCAGATCGTCTGAGTCCTGAAACAATATGATTGGGTACTTGTGAGATCTTCAAGGATGTGAGCTGGAGAACATGCATGTGAGTACTATTTGAGCTGGAGAACATGCATGTGGAGATAAAGCAATGCACAACAGATTATCCTTGCAGAATGAGTCTAGCAAGTTGAGCTGAATTCAAAGTTTACAGGCCTAGGAAAAGTCGAGATACTGACAGCTGCAATCGTGGCTGGATCACTCATCAAAACTACAACAAAAAGACAACTGTCATACCAGCAGATGTGCAGGAGAGAATTTAACTTTGTGTGAGGAACATATTAGAAAAGAGAAGACATAGGACAGAGAATGTAACTCTATGTGGGAGAAAATACTAGACAAGAGAATATGTACTGTAGAGCATGTAACTTTGTGTGGGGAACATACTAGACAAGAGAATATGTACAGTAGAGAATGTAACCTTGTGTGGGGAACATACTAGATAAGACAAGCAAAAGGCATGAAGATGAATGTGGACAGCTGAAACCACTGTGCAACAAGTAACAATGTGTCACATCAGTTCTGCTACAATGTCAGATGGGAGTGGATTTGAGGGTCAAGACTGCCTGCTTCTGCTTCAACCCCCAAGCTCCCATAGAAGAAGAAGAAAGCCCATGGGTTGATGGCACTATGAAGCCCCATCCTCTCCACCCAGTAATAAAGCTTGCATGACATCACATACCATCAGTTGCCATCTATACTCAATCTCTGGAGAGCCGCACCAGCTGGCAGAAATTTCCAGGTTGCTAAAGCACATCCATTAATCAGACACTGCTGGCAAGGTCAGAACAGATAGAAGGAAAGTGATAAAGAAAGTTAGGAAATGAAGAATGGGAGGAGAGTGAGGAGCATTAGGCAGACACTTCGCCACAGAGACTCCTTGCCTTCCTCACCAAACATGAAGAAATAACAGAAACAAACAACTATGAAATAGTAGACAGCTAGGCTCAAGGTCAATATTATGACAACAGTCATTACTTATCAGGCATATTCCAATGGTCAATATTATCACAACAGTTGTTTCTTTAGCAGACAAATTTCAATGGTCAATATTATGACAACAGCCGTTACTTTAGCAGGCAAATTCAAATGGTCACTATTATGACAACAGACATTACTTCAGCAGACACATTTCAATGGTCAATATTATGACAACAATCGTTATTTTAGCAGACAAATTCGAATGGTCACTATTATGACAAAAGTCGTTACTTTAGCAGACAAATTCCAATGATCAATATTATGACAGCAGTACACAGCCCAAGCTGTTAACATAACACAGTAGACAACCACAAATAAGCAATTTTATGGCAATCAACAACTACACAAACAGCACACAAATACAAATAATAAATAGTCACATAACGGACATATCATATCCAACATCTAGATAATATTCATCATGATCATACAATCATCGTAACACGTTTATTCACTCCATAGGCAAAAACCCCACAAAATATGACTAAGATGCTTGACGGATGAATGAAAAAGACACAAATACAAAATACAAGAGGACATTTTGATCAAAGTCTTCATCAACAGAACAACAAGACAAAACGATTCAAAATATATAAATAAGCAACACAAATGTGTACTTCCATGGGCATTGTCCAAACCAGGAAAATAAAAACCCAAATAAAATTAAATTAAAAGTAAATTCAACAACAAAAGCTGCCATGTCGCTTGCACTCAGTCTGAAGACTGATGTGGCGTTATTTGACACCATACATCTAGATCTGTAATTGCTCATAAATATTTTCTCGGACAATTAATGTGGTGGTTTCCCCTTGACTTTTACACCACAAAAAGGGTTTTAAAGACAAATGATCAACTTCACTGCACAGAGTTTTATCCCATTTGGTTCAGTCTCTTACAGCAGTGTGGCCTACCGAGAGTGTCGCACAAAGCATGAATTCCATAGCTCCAGAGACAACCCCCAGGAGTCTCTGAGAAAACTGCACTTGAGAAAATGAAGTAGCCCAAAATCGAACCAACAATCTTCCTGCGCGCAGCAGGAAACATAACAACTTCACCATGGAGACTCCTTGCCTTCCTCACCAAACATAAAGACTGTCACTGTCAACTGTCATTTACTTCAATATAGTAACTAGCGGTGTATGGCAGGGGGTGTTGAGCCTAAGGAATTAAGGCCGCCTGGCTAGTGCAGTTGCCGCAAACTGTGAAGGTTAGAATTTTCTTTTTGCCCCCGGAAGAAATAAACTCCACACCTTACCGAAAATTCGAACCTTGGTCTCCCGAAGGAGAATCCAACATTCTAGCTATAAATTCAAAAACTAAAAACCCCACATACGTGGTCTATTTCCTCTAAAACAACACCCACAACTCCACCTACCCCATCAGCCAACTCAACCACAGAAGTTGCCATGTCACCAGCTCCCTGCTCCACAGTGGACAGGTGTAGCACGGTGCTGGTGTCCGGAGATGTGGTGGGTGTGTACGAGATGGTCTGACCTTGACCAGAGTCCAGGCTGTTGGTGTGAATGATTGATTCCTTGCTCAGAGCTTTCACAATGGCGTCCCTGTCAAGAAAAACATCAGATACATTCTCACATCTTTGACATACATGCATTAGTGTCACCATGTATAAGAAATGTTTTGTGGACTAGTCTTCTTCTTCATTTTTCATTTTCTTTGTTCTTCGTCTATATTTTATATCTTCATCCTCATTTTCTCCCTCTTCCCCTTTATCTTTTTCTTCTACTTCTTGCTACGTACTTGGTGAATACACCATCAGGTGGAGGTCGACATGGTCAAGAGGTTTTAACACATTCACGCCTAATCTGTCTATGGTGTACGCTCCATAGTGGGTTCATTCCGCACACCTGTCAGTTGGACTTATATTTGTGTGTGTGTGTGCAAACGCTCACTATGAACTCAAGCATAGACCATACACAAGCTACTACTTCTAGTGAGCTGGACTGATTTTTCCATGAGAATTAGCTTTCCCTATTACTAGTGCCCCTTGCCATCAGGCAAACCCACTCTGACTTCTGAGGTACTTGTAATTTACATCCCAAGCAAGGACAAGGGACGTCAAAATTTCAGTGCAACTGACCGGTAGGAGTTGAACCCACTACTTTGGCATCAGCACCCCGGATGTTTAACTGATTCAGTGCCAAACCAAAAGTAGGATTTGATCAAACATGATACACAATCAAATGAACACATATTATAATATCAATTTCCGGCCACTGAACATTACAATTGGAGAATATACATTAAATAAAACAAATAACACGATGACCTTAGTGTGGCGATATACTGTCATTCTGTCCTAATAAGTGGGTCATATTTGGCAATATATTATCCTTTGGCATTGAACCAGCTAAGAATGAGTGCACTTATCCATTTGGTCATGTCGACTTCAACTTAATTGTGGACTTCTTGTCTTTGACATGGGCACATAAATTACACGCCCACAGTTTGGAGTTTTTCAGTTGCTCCCCTCACCATCTCCTGACTCTACCAGTGGTCTCGAAGATCCTTCAGAACCCAGCACTACACCTTTCTGGTGGAGCTCCACAGGGAAAGCATCAGCACTAGAACTTCCCAGTGGTGCCCACATCCAGCCCAGTGGTGCCTCATCCAGCCCAGTGGTGCCTTCAACCAGCCCAGTGGTGCCCTCATCCAGCCCTCATATCAGATGACAGAGAGAAGTGCAAAGCTGTGTTCTCCTATGTCTGCTCCAGACCAAGCTCCCAAAGAAGATGAAGAAGGCAGCCATGAGGAGACCAAGATCTTCAAACTCAGAATGCAAGTTTCACTGAATGGTTCTCTTAGGGATTTTGTCACCTGCAGCTGTGGAGCACCACAATAAGACTTTGTCATCTACAGCCATGGAGCACCACAATAAGACTTTGTCATCTACAGCCATGGAGCACCACAATAAGACTTTGTCATCTACAGCCATGGAGCACCACAATAAGACTTTGTCATCTACAGCCATGGAACACCACAATAAGACTTTGTCACCCACAGCTGTGGAGCACCACAATAAGTCTTTGTCATCTACAGCCATGGAACACCACAATAAGACTTTGTCATCTACAGCCATGGAGCACCACAATAAGACTTTGTCACCCACAGCTGTGGAACACCACAATAAGACTTTGTCATCTACAGCCATGGAGCACCACAATAAGACTTTGTCACCTGCAGCTGTGGAGCACCACAATAAGACTTTGTCACCCACAGCTGTGGAGCACCACAATAAGACTTTGTCATCTACAGCCATGGAACACCACAATAAGACTTTGTCATCTACAGCCATGGAGCACCACAATAAGACTTTGTCACCTGCAGCTGTGGAGCACCACAATAAGACTTTGTCACCCACAGCTGTGGAGCACCACAATAAGACTTTGTCATCTACAGCCATGGAACACCACAATAAGACTTTGTCATCTACAGCCATGGAGCACCACAATAAGACTTTGTCACCCACAGCTGTGGAGCACCAAAGCAAGACTGTCACCCACAGCTGTGGAGCACCGGAGCAAGACTGTTACCCGCAGCTATGGAGCACCAAAACAAGACTTTGTCACCTGAACCTAAGGAGCATCAAAGCATGACTCTGTCACCCACAGCTGTGGAGTACTAAAGCAAGACTGTCACACACAGCTGTGGAGCACCAAAGCATGACTTGTCACCCACAGCTGTGGAGCACCAAAGCAAGACTCTTCACACGCAGCTGTTGAGCACCAAAGCATGACTCTGTCACCCACAGCTGTGGAGCACTAAAGCAAGACTGTCACACACAGATGTGGAGCACCAAAGCATGACTCCCACCAAAGCATGACTCCGTCACCCACAGATGTGGAGCACCAAACCCACAGCTGTAGAACATCAAAGCATGACTCTGTCACCCACAACTGTGGAGAACCAAAGCAAGACTCTTCACACACGGATGTTGAGCACCAAAGCAAGACATGTCACCCACAGCTGTGGAGCACCAAAGCATGACTCTGTCACCCACAGCTGCGGAGCACCAAAGCATGACTCCATCACCCACAGCTGTTGAGCACCAAAGCATGTGTCACACACAGCTGTGGAGCACCAAAGCATGACTCTGTCACCCTCAGCAGTGGAGCATGAAAGCAAGACTATCACCTGATGCTGTGAAGTACCAAAGTAACCACCAGAGAATATTCGACAGGACTGACTAGAATTTCCATGACAAGAAATGGGCACCTGGCCCACAGGAAGAACCCTGTATGACAAGCAGTGGTGGACAGTAAGAGCTGGGGAAGGGGTGGGGAAGGGGTGGGGGTGGGGGGGTTTGAGTGGTCTCGAGGTATGGTATCCACCTCAAGTGCTGGAGGTCCCGGGTTCAAGCCCAGGTGAGGGCTGGGAATTTTTCACGTGCGCTTCTAGTAACATAATTTCTTTTGGTCTCTGGGTAGTGAGATCACTGCCCGTGTGTATTGTTGTGCACGTAAAAATTCCTTTGGCAGTTGGAAATTAAATTTTAAAAAACAGTAGCCTAACAGCACTGCCCGGACAAAATTTTGAGTAAAAAATCTACCCAAAGTATTTCGGGATCCTCGCCGGTGCTACGGAGTTTGTGCTCTGAGCTGAGATTCTCCAGGCTTGAGTTAGGAGTAGAATGGAGCACTTGTGGGTTACACCCGCATGCCGTGATGTTGATCCATCCACTAAACTAAACTAAGAGCTAAGGTCCCCATCCCATCCATGACCCATGCAAGAGTAGCTAAAACAGGCTGCTGAAGACAAAGCTACCTGGGCAGCCCTTCATGCTAACTCACCTGGCATACTTGATCTGTAGCGCATTGAGGACATGATTGAGTGCTCTCTGTTTCTCTAACGTGGAATCCATGTACAGGATGATCTTGGACAGCGATGGCCTGTTGCTCTTCTCCCTGTTGCTCAAATCCTTGGAAGGAATGTTGAGAGACTCATCTTTCCCATCATGGATGCCTGAGAAGTCAACACAAAACTGAACAGTAAATGCACTTCATCCACTTCTTCTTTTATTCACTTGAAATGTATTGTCTATATCTGAAATGTTTCTTGTGTAAACTTCACTGTCTGTTTTAGTTCACTCAGTGGTCCAGAGTTTATCTTCCACTGTTGTTTCCTTAGGCAAGAAAACTTGCCTAGATATAATGCACTTTTTACTACAGATCTATTCTTATGAATAGAATGTCAGTGTGTCTGTCCATCTGATAATATCCTATGAATCTCTATGTGTGACTCTAAACAATAAAGTTAGTTGAATATCCTTTACAGGGTATCACATTCAACCCCAGCATTGGTTGGCTGTTTGTGATTTCTTGGCAAGTCTACGTTCAGCAGTTTGCCATTGCTTTCTGAATCATTAGGACTTATACCATTGTAGGGAAACCAACACAAGGCGCTGTGCTTCCAAATCGCCTGCAGTTGTGTTTCGAACACGGTGTGCGGGATTACAAATTACACTCAGAACCCCTTTCCCTCAGAGCCGGCATGTGTCTGCATTATGTTATATGAGAGGCTGGGTCACAGTGGTTAGATGCTTGCCTGCCGGCCTGGTGGTCACGGTTCAAATCCACACAGCAGTGGCTTTTCTAATTTACCTGGGTTCCCATTCTCCCAGCATAAAACTGGTACCCGGAAATGTCTTGGGAAGAAAAGGCAGCTGGCGTGAAACCGCCCACATCAGCCACCGAGTGCTGACTGGTCCTCAAACATATGGGATCATACTTGATGAAGGCAAACTCAACCAATGATTCACATTCTGGGACTAACAGAAAACAGGCAGTACCCAAGTTCCATCTACTGCTATACGGTAGCTCAGTCATATCTCACTAAGACCTGATTAACAGTGTGTAACAAGCAAATGCCATATTTTACCCAGGAAAGTAATGTCTAGTTTTAAACATGCAAATGTCATAATTTTACCCAGGAAAGTGGCTCCTAGAGGATCTTTTGAAGTTGAGAACAGCACTGGTTCATGAGACGCTGGCACTGAGTACCCTGTCGTGGCCCAGGCCACACTGTGGGAGGACCCGCAAGCCACACGAGTGATCTTGTAGCCTTCTGTTCCCAGAACCAGGGCTGCCTTTCTGTTGACGGTTGTGGTTCCATTGCCCTGCTGGCCATGATCATTGTCTCCCCAAGCCCACACCTGGAAATGTGAAGCAAATATAATGAATTTAACAGGATATCCTGGATGGTGTAAAAATGGCTTGCGATTAATGTAACTATTCTCAATTTTTTAGGTGCCAGGGTGATGGATTAGTGAAGATATTCTCTACGGTGTCGACAGAGATGACTCACATGAGGGGCATTCAGAAAGTCATGCACCACATCGTTTTTCTCAGGATGTTTATTCAAAAAGCATGAAATTTATATATAATGTATGTGGATATGTTATGTAAATATCGGTTTTATTCAAAATAATTCCCAGAAAAGTATTGGTACCAAATGTTGCGCATGTGTGCACTTGTTCACAGGAGTCATACGTACTACGAGGGTGGGTCAGAAAGTTATGCACCATAGTTATTTTCACAGCTAATAATAAAGTTAGAAGCATTAAATTTGCACCAATTTAAGTTTATAATCTCTTGAAGGTGTATACCAAATTGCACCTCTGAAAACCAATTCTAACAGCGACAAAAACCGCTGAAATGGCAAATTTAATGACGTACATTACAAGCAGAGGATTGCAAAGAAGGGAGTCAATCAACAAAATGTGGTGGAATGTACTGCCACATCCACCTTACAGTCCACACTTGGCACCAATTGATTTTCATCTTTTCAATGCCCTTAAGAATGCTATCTGAGGGACAAAGTTTGAAGACAACGAGGAGTGATTAATGCAGTGAAGAAATGGCTACAAGAACAGGACAAAATGTGGTACAGATCTGGGATACATGCTCTTGTTTCACGATGGAGTAAAGCTGTTAAGGCGATGCTAACCTCAAAAAATATCGATTTTTGGTCAGTTTGGCTATTTTTGGAATGGTTCATTTTTAAACACCTTAGCATGTCTTCTATCAGATTCGGTACTTGTTTTTCTTTAAAAACTGTTATTTTAATGCAATATTCATATGTTACTGAACCCACGCTAGGTGTAGAATTGTCTAATTATTGAAAATTGCAACGAAATTGACGTTTTTTCAAGCCATAGCAACGATATGTTGCCGACGCGCGATCCGCGTGTTTCATACATCACTGTAAAGGTCATGAACTCTCCTAATTGTTCGTTAAACTTCGGGTTCATTTAATTGAGAGCTCTTCTGTGTACGACAGTTTCTGTCGAATCAATAATTTTCCGGAAAATTCCATATATGGAACACCTCGCTGAATGCGCAACGCTCGTTGGCGGAAACTGATCACGTGGGTTTCCAAGATGGCTGTTTTGTTGTGTTTTCGCTTGGCAACCGATCCACACGCGAATTGAAAAATGCCTTGTTCCAAGAAAATTAACATACAATCATATGCTCAACGTAAGAAATCACGAAGTCAATAACTGGCAAATGCTCGTAAGCACCAAAAAGCCTACCAGAACTAAAAAATTGCAGAAAAGTCCGAATTTGACCCTAATATAGCTTTTTTAGTATAAAAAACATGAAAATAATTTCTTTTTCCCCGTTTTCTCATTTTGCCATATTTCTTTACTTTTTTCAATTTTTTTCAAAAACGGCTAGTCATATTACAATGAAACATGGCAGACATATTCTTCATTGTAGTATGTACATTTTGTCAAGAGCTTTTTTAAAACTAAGATTTAGTTTTTGTGCAGTAGTAAAAATAATCAAAAATATTGTCAATGAAAATGTTGAAATTTATTTTTAATTATGTAGAAAAAAATGTCCAAGTGATATCACTAAAAGCTTCTGACAAAATGTACATATTCTATTTCTGTACCCACATACAAAATATGAAGCTTGTAAATTAATAAGTAACTGTTTTAGATCACATTTAAGAAATCCAATATGGCCGCTGTTTATCTTGGTTTCCATGGCAACCGTTACATACAAAGTCAATTTGTTAGTATTTTATCAATCATCAGTCTTCAGAATCAAATCCTATACCATAACAGAACATAGAAATTAAATATTATAGAATTTGATTTTTTAGAGTTAGCATCGCCTTAAAGTTTATGGGGATTATGTTGAGAAGTAGAAATGTGTGCTGCACATGTGCATGAACATTGTGACTAAATTTCATTTGTATGTTATTAACAGTTAAAGAGATAATAATTGTGGTGCATAACTTTCTGACCTACCCTCGTACTTTGAGTTTGTATTGTTATATCCTGCTGCTGATCAGGCAGATGTAGACCATCCATATTTGTATTCAATCTTTTATACCCCACTCTGGGGCAGAGAACATACAGACCAATAAATAGATGGAAAAAAAAGTGTTGAAGTGCTACATGGAACCTGTACTTTTGTATGGATGTAAAGCGTGACAATGAGCAGACAAGCAAAAAACATCTAATGGCTATGGATATGTGCTATATGAGGAAAATGCAAAGATTATCATGGGCAGGCTGTATAACCAATGAGCATGTCCTACAAGAAACAAATGAAAATCGCAAACTGATTAGAAAAATTAGACACAGCCAAGACTTTTTGGGCACGTTATGAGCAGAAATAAACTAGAAAACTTAGTGACAGCTGGCAAGATTGAGAGGAAAAAACCAAGTGGAAGGCAGAGAAGTAAATACCTGTATGACATGGCCACATGGCATAATTGAAATAAGAACACAGAGCTGATCCAAGACTCTGGTGATAGTGTGAGATGGTGAAACATGACCACTCATGCTTATTGACAAGACACATTGTCAGAGTCTAATGTATTGCCAGCAGAGATGCAGGGACATCGTTACGCCCGCCAGGCGAATAGTCCCTAGTGGGGATGCTGTAACATCGTTACGCCCGCCAGGCGAGTATTAGTTACCTGCCTGCGAGGTTGCCGGCTGACGAGACAGCCAGCGGTCAGGCAAGGACAAAGCAGGACGCACGCAGGCCTCGTGAAGCCACTTCAGGTGGGCAGGCGCGTTGCGAGAAATAGCCAGACAGCTCTGGGACTCGGACTCGACTGGACGTATGATGGGAGAAAGGCTTGTGTAGTTCTGTGGCCCGAAAGTCGAGTGCTTGTACATCTTGCGAGACTGATTGTAAGCTGTGGGTGCTTGTAAGTGTATTGTTATAACTTATGTATTGTGATGATCATCTCTAGATCGTGATCTGTAAATAAATCCATCGAAACTTCGTGTCGTTGAGTCTCAAGTCAAATCACGTTGTATTTGTACTGTCTCACATGTGTTAGGTTAACGAGCCAGGTTTAAGACCCTGACATGTGTGGACGTGGTGGCATTCGTCCGGCTTTAAAATGAACGTGGTTTAAGTAATTAACATTTAAAACCTAGATTTGTGAACTTAGAAATTTTTGTCCAACTTTAGAGTACATTTAAATGTGATTGTGAAGGCTCATTTTGATATATATTATTACATTGTTTGAACATGGAGACTAAACTGTGAACATACAGTGCATACATATTGTTTGATCTTGTAAACGTGTAAAACATTTGTGATTGTGGAACTTGTCACCGTTTTGACCTTGTCGACATTGTGAAGTTGTCGCCATTGTGACCTTGTCGCCATCTTGTAAACTTGATGTCTATGTCCTTACTGAATGTCATCTTAATGTAAGTGATGTGTCATCAATGTTGTAGAGTGTTGAGATATAGTTAGATTGTCTTTGAAAAGTGAATTGCAGAAAGCAGAAAGTTTCGGAAAGAAAGTGACTTGTGATTTTGAAAAAAATTGTTGACTGACAACATTACGACCTACAATTACACTCAACGCCATACAAACCTAACCATAACTTAGTGACAAGCATACACACCACATCAAACAGACGTTAATTTATTTCCTCCAAAAAACAAAGCAGGTTTTCTGTGCCATCTGAAACCCTTGCCCGTAGAGGTCATTTGTGTTTTGAAGTAGCGACCCTACAGTTCCTAGTCCGAAGTTCAACCGTTCTTCACCGCATCCAGGACACTTGAGTATATTTTTCTTTCTATATACTTTCGGATGCAAATTTAGGCACATATTGTAAATAGAACACAATTGTAAATTGTTCACTTTACTAACAACTTGTAACAAATTGTGTGTCTGATTTTTCATTTGCATTTTCCATCATGTCGTCATTAAATGATTTCATCGATATGGGGTTGAAGTTAAAGTTAACAGGTGATGAGTTAACGAAGTGGAGTGAGAAGAAATACTCTGAATACCACGAGTGTGAAGAAAGAGCAGCTGAAAGAGCATTAAAGCAGGCAGAGACTGAAAGAGCGGCCAAGCAAGTAGAGGCAGAAACAGCCTTAAAGTAAGCAGAGGCAGCAACCGCAGCAAAACAAGCTGAGTTAGATATTGAACTGAAGAAAGCTGAGATAGCAGCTCAGAGTAAACGGCAAGAGCTGGAAGTGCAACTAAAAATCAAACAACTTGATACTGAGACTGCCATAAACAAAGAGTCCAAGAAATCTGAGAGACTGGAGAAAGAAAACCAGTACAAGAAATATCAAGGTATCGTAAGAAATTATACCTCGGGTGACTGCATTGCAGCCTTCACCCAAAATTTTGAGACTTTAATGGACCATTACCAGGTCCCATTGTCTGAATGGAATATAATTTATATGAGAAGTTTATCAGGGGAGCCTCTAAAAGTCATAGAGACTATCCCCAAAGACCTCAGAAAAGATTACCATTATCTAACATCAAAGATTATGGCACATTTTATGTTAGATGAGGCAGGTTACAGAGAACAATTCAGCAAGTTGAGCCCCAAATCAACTCAAACGTTCTCTGACTACCTCTGCTTAGTCCGAGACATATTTACCAAATGGACTTCAGCAGCTAAAATTGATAAGAACTATCAAAAGTTAGAAGATCTTATCATCAGAGATAAAGTCATTTCATCTATTCCATCAGCATTTTCAAAGTTTTTGCAAGAGAATGAATGTATGAGTGTAGAGCAGATTGAGAGGCGTGGTTCGGCTTATTACACAGCCAACAAACATTGTTTTGCCAGTGAAGCTACTGAAACCAATTTTGTAGCATCGGCTAACTATGACAAACCCTATAGTAGGCAAAAAACTGTTAAGCCTACATCAGAGAAGTACAACCATTGTAACTATTGTAGAATGTCACACCATCAAGGTGAGATGTGCGACAAGAACCCCGCATATCTTACATATTTACAGAACATCGTAAACAGACAAGATAAAGAGCGTAAATCCTTTAGAAATTTGCGTAAATGTTTCCTCTGTAAGGCGTATGGACATTATCGCCATGATTGTAAAGGTAGGCAAATGACCAAGAAAGCCAATGCCGCCTTATTTGATAGTTCATCATCAGATGAAGAACAATCAGAGAAACACCCTGTGAACTCAGCACAGGCTTTTGATACATTTAACGCAAATAAATGTACTGTTTGTAATACCTTTTATGAAGATGGTATTTTAACATGCGGCCACTCCATTCCTATTGCCAATGAAGAAGCTAATTTGGTAATAGACTCCAAAGGCAGAATAAACATCCATCAGGGATACGTGAATGGCAAGTCTGCTACAGTCCTTCGGGACACGGGAAGTTCATTGATTGGACTGAAGAGAACGTTCATAATGCCTACAGACTATACAGGCAGGCACGTAACATGCAGAACATTCTCTGGCAATATTGAAAAGTACCCACTAGCATGGGCATATATTCAAACACCTTTCCTCACTGGGAAAGTAAAATGCGCAGCATTAACAAACCCGGTGTGTGATATTATAATTGGAAATTTACCAGAGGTGAATGATATGCCTCATGATATAACATCTCTTTGCATTAATGAGATCACAACATCACCATCAAATGTCATCATTGATAATGTTGTACCACCTAATGAATGTATGGTAGCTAACGTATCACTAGGATCTCATGACATCATTGATAACACTATTTCATCACCATCTGATATCATTGAATGTGTGAACGCAGTAACTAGATCTACTGCTAGAATGCAAGATGAAATTAATCAAACTGAGGCTATAGAAATGCTTAGCCCAGTATTACTACCTCCTAAAACCACGAAGGAGACTTTTGTAACAGCCCAAAAGGCTGATCCTTCATTGTCAAAATATTTTAATCTGATCGGCCAAAAGCCAAAGTTAACCAAAAATGCAAGATGGCATTTTGCTTTGAAAAATTGTATCCTCATCAGGTATTATACCAG
Organism: Cepaea hortensis; assembly: GCA_963921405.1. NCBI lineage: Eukaryota > Metazoa > Mollusca > Gastropoda > Stylommatophora > Helicidae > Cepaea > Cepaea hortensis. The sequence goes on along the minus strand of OY992876.1, from coordinate 311,901,910 downwards.
AGGTGACACCACAACAGAGCAAACTGTTTTGCCAATTGAGTATCGTAAGCAAGCCTTACATCTTGCCCATGATATACCTCTTGCAGGGCATATGGCATACGCTAAGACCAGATCAAGATTATTATTACAGTTTTATTGGCCCAAATTCTGCAATGACATTAAGCAATATTGCAGGAGTTGTGACATCTGCCAAAAACTTGTAAAGAAAGGAAAAAACCCACAGGCAAAGTTACAAATTACTGACTTAGCCAGTCGACCTTTTGAGAAAATATCTGTCGACATAGTGGGCCCTCTTAATCAGATAACAACCAGAGGGAATAAATATATATTAACTGTTATTGATCAATGTAGCCGCTGGCCTGAAGCGATTCCGCTAAAGAACATAACTGCCAATGACATAATGGAAGTTTTCTTCCATATATTTTCACGGATAGGATTTCCAGACACTATCCAATCAGATAGGGGAAGTCAGTTCATCGCCGCATCTACTCAAGCTTTCACCAAAATGTTAGGAGTGAAGCAATGTTTCAATTCCCCGTACCATCCTCACTCGAGTGGAATTATAGAAAAATTTAACGGTGATTTAAAGCATATGATTGCTAAAGTCACGCAAGAGCACCCCAATAACTGGGACGTATATTTACCTGCTATTCTCTTTGCTTATCGCGAGGTGCCACATGCTAGTACAGGTTTCTCTCCTTTTGAACTTATCTATGGTGCCAAACCACGTGGCCCATTAAGCATCTATCACCAAATGTTAACTGAATCCACTCCTTTACTGAAACCCATATCATCATACGTATACGTTACATCATTGCGTGAAAGAATCATCAAATCTTGTATAATTGCAAAGGATGCACTAAAATTATCTGGTGCTACATATAGACAATATGCTGACAAAGGTAACAGGACAATAACGTTGACACCTGGACAGGACGTTCTTCTTCTTCTACCTAGTGACAGACACTTATTGACTGATTCTTGGCAAGGACCATTTAAAGTTACGAGACAGATTTCACCTGTAGACTATGAGATCCAAATAAAAGACAAACACAAAATATTCCACGTCAATATGCTAAGACCATATTACAACAGAGACAACGAACAAGACGATACAACAGCATGTACAGTGATAATAGACCATGAAGATGACGAGGCTAGTGACGAAATTCCAACACCTGCATTAGACACAACAAACTGCTTGAAGGAAATTAAGATCAACCCAAAGTTAACTCAAGCAGAAACAGACAGTTGCAAACAGCTCATACAACAGTACAACACCATTTTCTCCAACAACCCAGGACAAACAGAATTAGTACAACATCACATCACACTCACGTCAAATACACCTATAAAATGCAGACCATACACCATTCCATTGCATTACAAAGAACACTTACATCAAGAGATCATCAGCTTAGAGAAAAACAACATCATTAGACGATCCCAATCAAATTTCTCATCTCCAATGGTCATAGTACTCAAAAAGGACAACACAATAAGACTCTGTGTCGACTATAGGAAATTAAATAAGATAACTCTTTTAGATTTAGAGCCAATGGCAAACTCTGAAGATCTATTGACAGAACTGACAGACGCTAGGTTCTTTACGAAGGTAGACATGACAAAAGGTTACTGGCAAATAGCAGTAGACGAACAGAGCAGACATCTGACAGCTTTTGCCACACCTTGGGGACTGTACGAATGGTGCAAACTTCCATTTGGGCTTGTCAATGCCCCAGCAACATTCGTACGTATGACACAACTTCTACTAGTAGACATACCGAATATTATCTGTTACATAGACGACATTTGTGTTCACACAAAGACAATGACAGACCACATAAAGACATTAGAACAGACTTTTGAACGCATTAGACAGCACGGACTGACGGTAAAGCCTGCAAAAGTAGACATAGCCTATCAGGAAATATCCTTCTTGGGGTACAAAATATCTAATGGCTTTGTCACGACAGACGATAACATTGTGTCCAAGATACTAAAACTCACACTTCCGACTACGAAAAAGCAAGTCAGAAGTTTGTTGGGACTTATAAATTATTATAGGCAGTTCATACCAGATTTTGCTGAACTGACCGAAGTATTTACTAACTTACTAACAAAAGATCAACCCGAGAAAATTGTAAGCAATGAATGCCTAAAATTTGCATTCCAGAAAGTATTATCTTATTTCTCTGAGAATAGTTTAAAGAATCCCATTCTCAAATTGCCAAATTCTCTCATTTCTTTCAGATTACGCACAGACGCGAGCTCCGTAGCGATTGGAGCCGTTCTGTTACAGGAACATGATAACATCCTACATCCTGTATATTACTTCTCGAGAAAATTAAAACCTAGAGAACGCTTTTGGTCGACACCGCAGTTGGAAGCCCTTGCTCTAGTTGAGGGTATAACTAAATTTTCCAGATTCCTCCTGGGACGTCATTTTATTGTGGAGTCTGACAGTAGTCCATTGAGATTTATCAATTCAGGTGTACCTTCCAACCAAATGATAGCTCGCTGGTCTCTTAAACTTCAAGATTACAGCTTTGAAGTTCGACACATCGCGGGCAGAACCAACACGATTGCCGATCTTTTGTCCCGTTGTCCGACCGACCCAGTAAGCACCAATGTCTGAGTGCAGTGTGTAAAATACACTCAGACCAACACAGCCATGCATCAGTGAAGTTTTTTTTCCACGAAAGCTGTGTATGTCTATATGATGTGATAGGGTTCATTCCCAATATATATAGTTTTTCTTATTTTATTATTAACGTAGTGATTGTCGTGAATAATTGTGTAGTGTGTGGTAAAAAGAGAACTTTATTAATTGTATATATTACGAAACAAGAACAGTGCCACATTCGCTCTGAACTTACCGTAAGCGAACTGTCAAATTTATCCGTGGTATCTGCATTTGGAACATATCCAGTGATATTTTAACTCCGTGTGTGAAAGTATGACCTGAACAGTGACATCTACACCACTTCAGTCAATCGAAATCCAGAAGTTTTTCCAGTGAAACAACCTACACATGAACGATCAGAACTTTGCACATTCCGTTTTACTACATCAGACCGGAACAAGTGTGTTCTACAAAGTTCAACATCAACGGTTCGTGTGTACTTCCGGATGAGTTAGAAATTTAGTTTAAAAGTAGCAGACGACAAACAAAAGCTTAAAAAGTTATAACACTTCTAAACTAATTACGATTCAATAATTAAGATTTTTCATTTAGTGTAATCTTAGAATCATATCTTGATTAATTTATTCATACTACCGACATTTTTTCGCTAGTATGGAGAAACATCAAGCTATGACGCTGAGAAATAGAAGAATTATTGTAAGATATTATATTTCTTAATTTTTGAAGTTATGTCCCTTTCATTTAATTGTTATTACATTATTACACCAAGGGCGTTAATTGAAATGTATACGATGATGTGTTGTAGATAAATAACCATGTTGTTGCCAGATTGTTAACACGCCAAGAAGCCATCTACTGGGCATGGTAGAGTGTTACCGACATTGCAGACCGACACAAGAACTCCTGGCCAAATGAGGTCAGAGTTTGAGCGTTGAATGCGGCTTATATAAAGCCGTATTACAGTCTTGCCAGATGTTTTTTGTCTCAAAAAGCATATTATTACTTTTTTTTGAAAGGCTGCGAGGTAGTTGCTTGGGAAGCTGTTACTACCGATCTGACTGGGTCAATAATGCAATTAAGGTAATCAGCCATCGAGAGGATGAAGCTTGACGAGTGTTAAAGGTTGAACACCACATGTCTTTAGATACAATGTCCATTTTCTTATGTGTTTCTATGCCAAGATGTGTGTTTTTGTATTTCTACACCAAAGTAAATGTATATAACAGAAAGGTTGACTCTGACAGGTTAAAAATATTAACCCAGTATTGTATATAGAGTGTACATGAAAGATGACATCTTTCATGAAGAAGCCCCGGGGGAGCATGTCAGAGTCTAATGTATTGCCAGCAGAGATGCAGGGACATCGTTACGCCCGCCAGGCGAATAGTCCCTAGTGGGGATGCTGTAACATCGTTACGCCCGCCAGGTGAGTATTAGTTACCTGCCTGCGAGGTTGCCGGCTGGCGAGACAGCCAGCGGTCAGGCAAGGACAAAGCAGGACGCACGCAGGCCTCGTGAAGCCACTTCAGGTGGGCAGGCGCGTTGCGAGAAATAGCCAGACAGCTCTGGGACTCGGACTCGACTGGACGTATGATGGGAGAAAGGCTTGTGTAGTTCTGTGGCCCGAAAGTCGAGTGCTTGTACATCTTGCGAGACTGATTGTAAGCTGTGGGGTGGGTGCTTGTAAGTGTATTGTTATAACTTATGTATTGTGATGATCATCTCTAGATCGTGATCTGTAAATAAATCCATCGAAACTTCGCGTCGTTGAGTCTCAAGTCAAATCACGTTGTATTTGTACTGTCTCACATGTGTTAGGTTAACGAGCCAGGTTTAAGACCCTGACAACATAATGATGAAAACATAGAAATACAGAAGACCGAAGTCTGCCAGCAAACTTACCTGGCCAGTGTCGGTGACGGCCAGACAGTGGAGAGCTCCAACTGCAACATGCACAATCTTCTTGCCCTTTAGCCCTTCCACCAGCTGAGGTTTTCTCACATGAGCATCTGTGCCATGACCCAGTCGGAAATAGTCACCTTTGCCCCTGGTTGAGGATTATAGGTAATCAGTGCAACATGGCAACTCAAGTATCCAGACACTAGTTTGGTTTGTAAAGACTTACTTTCATCATACACAGATATCTGCACCAGTACTTTAGTGTCTTCCCATAGATCAGACAAGGAGAATCTCAGCTCAGGGCACCATCAAGGATCCAAATGAGTGTATAACAGAACCACACATGCTATACGTTGTTTATGAGTAGCTTTTGTAACTTGCAAATTTGTGTCTGGGCTTTTTCGATCTCCACCAATTTACGAGGGATTTTGAGCGTGCACAATGAGTTCATGGGTCCTTTGAGTTTAACACCCTCATCTGAGCAGGAGTATGAAAAGCTTCTGGCCAAGTGCTAGAACACCAGGCTACCACTTTTGCAACTTAGATTCAAATCCTCATGGATGTTTTATGGATGTTTTCCTGTTGGGGCAAAAAGAAAACCCTAACCTGCACAATTTGTGCCAACTGCTTTAGCCATGCGGCCTTAATTCCTCAGGCCCAAGAACCCCGTCCTACACCACAAGGTATTATAGGCAATAAATATAATTTTTTTTTTATTAACCCGAGAAAGCTAGAAGTCTGATCCACAACCTCAAAATCAGGGGTGTCAACATTTAAACAGTAATCACTGTGAGATGAACCTGGTCTGCTTAAACCAGAAGCAGATGCTCTAACCCCTGACCTACTCCATCCCTCAGACAGGTGTACATTCATAGAACACCAGCACACAGCTGGCCAGACTTTTCCCAAATCTCATTCTCAAATAAGGGGCTAGCATTTGGGAGCTCATATTTTCAAGCACTCAGCAGGGCAGAATTCTTTACCCAATTAATAAATCAAGCAATCAAATTATGTCTCAGCAATGAAAGTAAGCTGCAAGGGATCTTTAATACTCTCTATCTATAAATATTGTTGTATGTGTGTGAAACATGGACAATTAACAGACTAGCTGAGAAACATCTAATGGTGCTGGAACTGTGGTTTTTTTAGAAAAATGCAAAGAATACCATGGGCTAACAGAAAATCAAATGAGACAGTCCTTCAAGAGACAAATAAAAAAGGGAGGTTGATTGGAGAAATTAGATGTAGACAATCAAGACTTTTTGGACATGTTATGAGGAGAAATGGAGTTGAAAATGTAGTGACAACTGGCAAGCTTGATGGGAAGAGAGCAAGAGGAAGACAAAGGGATATATATCTTAATGGTTTGGCAGAATGGCATGGTCGGGACAAGAACACAGACCTGATTGGAGACTCCAGTGATCGTATGAAATGGCGAACCATGACCAACCACGCCTTTAAGGATGGCACTTGATGATGTTGATGATCTCTAAATTTGGTTGTGCACTCCAACAGACCTCAAATATGGTTTTCTCAAGACTGTCTTTTAAAATGACTAAAATGGTTATTTTATTTTTCTAAACTCTCTTTTCCCTTTCATCTTTTTGAAGACCTCTATATTTGCTAGATTTTCTTTTATTGAAATACAATCTCTCTCTCTCGTGAGATGTCGTCTGGGTTGGTGGCGGGATCTGTGAGTGGGTGGAGGGATGAGTGGGGGATATGTGGTGAGTGGGGGATGTGTGGTGGGTGGGGGATGTGTGAGTAGATGAGGGATGTGTGTGTGGGTTGGTGCAGGATGTGTGTGTGGGAGAGGGGATGTGTCACATAACATGAGAATATGCATTGTTTATGCTTACAACATTCATTTGACAATGGTTTTTTTCCTATGTGAATGCATCATGTACTGTTGATGAACGAAATATGAGTGATTGGAAGGGCCGAATGTAAGACGGGCCTACGCATCCAATTTGTTACCCTTTGAAAATAAAGATCAAATCAATTCAATTCTCTCTCTCTCTCTCTCTCTCTCTCTCTCTCTTGACAACCTGAAAGACTGAATAATTACAGACTAAAATAATTTTTAAAAAGAGAAATTGCTGGATGGACTGACAGTGTGATACGGACTGACAGTGTGATACGCATAGTGCTGAAATTAAGAAATATAAATACACCATATATGTGGTCATCATAAAGTACACTATCTTGCACTGTTTCATCAATCCTGTGGCTCAATATGTTGATCTTCATAGATATCGCTCTCTTGAACAGAACTGACTACAGATACTAAAGTCACTGTCTTGGGACAGCATGAGTTAACAAATGTCTAGAACAGACTGTCTGACCATAGATACTGACCAGGTCCAGACTTGACCCTGTTTGGTCAGTGCCAGGGAGAACTGTGCTCCACATTCTATTTGTATCACCCCCTGGCCCGTCAGCCTTTCCACTGGGTGGGGCACATTACATCCTTCACTGCCTCCTCGGCCCAGCTTCCCAAAGTCCCCATCGCCCCAGGAGTAGACCACGCCTTCATCAGTGAGAGCCAGAGTCTGGGCATCACGGCTACCACAGGCCACCTGGATGACACGCTGTCCTACCAATGTCATCACCTGAAATTTAAGCAAAAATATTTTACTCCGTGAAACTCAGATTCTTCTTCTTCTCACGAATAACTGTATCTATCCTAATTTGGAACATGAATGAACAAATTAGGAAGAGCTTAGAAGCAACAGATATACGGTTCCTGTGTTGTGAATTTCTTGGACTGCCAGAGTAACTAACAATGATTGCCTGAAATAGGCTGATGACACTAAAACATTATATACAACAATAAGAAAAAGACAAACAGCTCTCTTTGGTCATATGATGAGAAGAGAGGCATTGAAGAACATGGTGACACTTGGAAAGATCAGTGGAAAAAGAGGCAGAGGCAAACCTAGAGAAATGATGCTGGGTGGACTGAGACGGATGGTATGGGGGTCTATCATTAACAGAGTTGATCCAGAACACAAAGGACATGAAGCAAGGCATGAATGCCTATGCTAGTTTGCAGGGCACATGATGAATTATCCTCTTCGAATGTGTTTTTTTTTGGCGTGTTCCAGACGTTCACAAATCCGAAAGAAAAGTGTTATTTCACTGCTTGAACTCTGTGCTAACATACACATTAGTGGAACAGTAAAGATGTTCCGCTGACAATGGCATAAGCACAATCAGATGAGGGTTTGATTCTTGGGCTCACCAATACGCTGCGAGACAAAAGTCTGAACGGATACACCAGTTGTCAGGGCACATGATGATGACGACCCTGTTGAGATTGCAGACAATGGATCCATTCATAACTGGTGGGAATCCAATTCCAGGCATGTCCTCCTTTCAAATAAAACTGATGGATTAGAAAAGTGAATCGTGTCTGTCAAGAGTTAGGTAGTTGTTGTATATCCTTTACAGAACATATAAGCCAACCCCAATATTTTTTTGGCTATTTATGATTTCTTGGTAAATTTTACGATCAGTAGTTTGCCAATGATTTCTGAATGACCAGCACTCAACCACAGTATGGACCAGAATAAGTCAGTCTGCTTCCAAATCGCCTGCATCTGTGTTTTGAGCGTGGTATGCGGGGTTGCGAATTGTGTTTGTAACCCCTTTGCCACAGAGCCATGTCAAGAGATGGTGAAAATACCATCTTGTTAAGTCACGGTCAGCATGGCCGAATGGATAAGAGCACTCATTCTTAAACATCGTGTGCGCTGATGCCGAGGTAGCGGATTCAAGCCCTACACCGGTCAGTTGAATTAATTTGACTTCTCATCCTGACTTGGGGATGTAAATTACAAGTACCTCTGAAGTCGGAATGACCTCGCCTGATGGCAAGGGACACAGGTAACAGGGAAATCTAATCCACACACAAACATCAGTCCGCTGCAGCAGAAGTAGCAGCATGTGTGTGGACTACGCTTGAGTAAAAATCGAGCAAAAGAAAAAACAAATACAATTTTTCTTCTGAACTTTAAAAAAAAAAAAAACAAGGAAAATGTTTACAGACAAAACTACATGTCACACAAAGATCACAATCAACAAATAATCACAATCAACAAATAAAGACATTGAAAATGTCACTAAAAGCTGTGAACATCTTGCTGCACAAGCAACAGCAACGACAACTGTTCAAGAGAAGTCACATGTAGAATTGCTGTAGCAATGCTGAGGGTCAGTAGTATTAAAATACTGTTGTACAACACCTAGGTCGTGGGTTCGATCCCCAGCTGGGTGACTTCAGATGTTTCATAAGTGACCTGGGCTGCCAGATCTCAGTCCGTCCAGCCAGCCTATCATGGGCACCAAGAATGTTTTGGGAAGTAAAGGCGGCTGTGTGATACTGACCCCATCTTCCACCCAGTGCTGACTGGTCTATACAAACATGGGTCTTGCACCATATAACCAATTGGTCACCAGGAGTGAAAAGGGCCCTTGTCTTACTGTGGTGCAACACCAGCTAACAAACTATAATATGATTTTCCGAGAATATGCTTCTTTCCTGTGGCAACATAACAGATGTGAGTCATGGATCATTTTGCAACTGTTAATGAAGAGGGTCGACACTTGTGTGTTATAGAAAAGCTGAGCTGAACTTGACTCGATTGCCAGATTACAGGCTTCCTAAACAAATTTTTTACGGTGAACTGCCCTGTGGTAAATGCTCCCAAGGCGGCCAGAGGAAACGCTTTACAGACACTCTGAAGATCTCACTAAAAGCTTTTCAAATTCATCACGACACTTGGGAGACTGCTGCCAAAGACTGAAATTCGTGGCATACATCATTACACAATGGTGCAGTCACTTGTCAAGCAAACAGGACTGCAAGCGCTGTTAAAAAAAAGGCTGAAAAGAAAAACTACTGCAGGGGATCCTCCTCCTGGAATGTCAGGCATTCTTTGCTCACATTGTCAAAGAACATTTTGAGCCAAAATAGGCCTTATCAGCCATCTTAGAACTCATGGCTCCAAACTTTCAAGCCCACTGGATGAAATGATTGGTCATCATCAATCTTGATGGACAAACACCACAGAAAAGTTTATGGGATATCGTAGATCAAGAAGAAGAAAAAGTAATGACACTTACCCAATCTAAACATCAAAGAAAACTGGCACATAAACAACATCCCCCTCCCCCCACCTCACTAATCTCTACCAAATCATCACCTGTTTTGGCTTCAGCTGAGTGGTGTTGTCCCCGTGCCCGAGCCGGCCATAGTCCCCAAGCCCCCATGTGTACAGATCTCCGTTAGAGATGATTGCAGCACTGTGAGAACTTCCACAAGCTATGTCTCTCACTCGCTTTGACTTCAGGGCCTCGATCAGTTTGGGCGTGTCACAGTTTCTGCAATCAAAGCACAGAATGAAATCACTTTATCATTTACGTGGTTTATCATTGTCAGAAGTATCCATTTTTTGCTAACTTAAGGTTAAACATGTTACTTCTCAACGGCATATTCTTCAAGGCTTTTTCATGCTTCTCAAAGGTGTATTCTTACCTCTCAAAGATTGTCCTTGCTTCTCAAAGATGTTTCATACTCCTCAAACATTTAGAGCACACAAACAACACAAGTGACGGGATGGGTGTTGCAGTTACAACCTTCATTGGCACACACTGCATCTCCAAGCAGCAGCCAAAGCATATTTCACACACATGTTATAAGCCAGTCAAAGATGATTAACAGGTGAAATTACAGTTCATAGTGAAGGTAAGGGAGGAGTTAAAGAATACTGGACATGGGGCATCCACATAACCATCCAAAGTGAAAAGGAATGAAGATAAAAATAATGCTAGGGACAAAAACAGCATTTAAATACTGGGCCTTGCCAACAGCACTCAGATGCAAGCAGACAGCCTACCAGGGAAGCCTTGTGGCGAGATAATACCATCTCATTTTGCCCGGCTTCAGTAAGGAGCCTAATGGTAGGATTCCTGGCTAAAAACTCAGCCACAGACAGTCAGTAATCCATTCACATATTGGAGCGGCTGATCCTCATGCAAGAGTACACAGTGTGAAACTTGCAAGATTATGTGCAACGTATCTCACAGGGGAGCATGTACCTAAGAGATGTCTTCATCAGTTGTGCCAATAAGTTACGTACATCTTGTTTTCTACATGATGTACATGCCATTTGATCATAGATTATTCTCTCTTCACATACCACCGGCATATCAAAATATCAACTAGAATAATCATCATCATCTTATTAATGGTTAAATAACATGTTTGATTTATTCTTATCATTGATTCTGTTGAATGATTATGAAAAGTTAATAAACACAGTGGTAGTTTGTTTAAACTCATAGTTTTTCCATAATATTTCTAACTGCATGTGAATGTTTATAGCTTTAGTGCTTGTCAATGGCGCAAATATATATGTCCAGGAGGGGATAAGTTAAGGAGGTAACTTGCCCTATGCAGCGTTTATGCAAAAATCTTTTTCCTCATATCTAAACTCCTCCTTCTCACTCCCGGGGTACCAAGAGCAGCTACATCTATCTTGTCAATGAGCCATTTCTTGGCTGTTTTCTTGAGCATCCAAGGATTGTTTCTTCAATCAGCTTACAAGATAATTTGTCCAGAGTTTTCTCTCTTGGATCTTGAGTGTAAGGGATGTGAACCTGCACCCATAACTAAATGTCAGTGTGAGACAACTCGACTTCCGATACTTGTCATTGTGCTCTTGTAAAGCTAACATAAATTCACTTCTTGATTTAGACTATAAGCTTTTACAGCTTTACTATAATACCACCAATTTAATTTCTCATCATCAAATACTGAGACAGTCATACTCACATTCTACTGGAGAGTCCCAATTTTCCATCATCTCCCTCCCCCCAGGCAAACACTTTGCCGTCGATACTCAAAGCTAGAGCGTGGCGACCACCGGAATGGACCGCCACTTTCTTGATAACATACTGGCTCAGTGTGGTCAGCTGACGTGGCAGTGACACGTTCCCAGTCACAGCACCCAAACCCAGGCGTCCATTGGTTCCTTCACCACAGGCAAATAATTTGCCATCCTGAGTCACTGGGCACAAGAAAATAAAAATAATGAAAAAGTCAAAACAAGTCCTTTAACTCATCTTACATCTAGAAGTGGTAACATCAACAAATTTTATATAACTAGACACATTGAAAGTCATGTATCAACAATTCTGAAGTTTGTTTGAAGTGGGAATATCAACGAATGCAACAAATGTAACAATATTACTAACTGCAGGGATTTATATCATAGGAAGTGAATAAATGGATAATACTACAGCTGAAGCACTTAAAATACAGTCACAAATATTGTTCGAATGTGGAGCATTTGTTATCCCCAAAGCAATTTCAAGTTTAACACAAACTGTAGAATACAGTATACAAAATGCTTTTTCTATGTTAACGTTGTGGCCATAGTTTATGAGATGTTGAGAAATCCCCCAGCGATCTGTACACAGTTAAGAGCTGATAATGCCTCATTCAAAGCCGGCATCTTTATATATGGTGAAGAAATGTGTACACTTTACCATTTCTTTCATTCAACTGTGATATCTGTGCTCTGTTCTCATCTGCAACAGCCAGTGAACAGTCCCAATACAACAGATAATCCCTATTTTTGTTTGTTGCCACTCTGTCAGAAGCGTGCCTGTCTTCACCTTTCTCATCATACTTTGTGAGTCCGTTACACAACATGCATGTGTTGTTTGTCCTCCAGCCACCAGAACTCCACTGTGACTGTCTCTGCCTCCATTCTCAGACTAGATGTTGTGGTATCATATGCCAAACTCTCCTGCACCAAACACAGTTTACCAACCTGCACCACAAACCCCAGGCTCTTCTTTCACCTCTTAGCACAGAGCCATTCATTCGTGTAGATCACTGGTTCTCAACCGGTGGGGAATTCCCCCCTAGATTAAGATTATTTCAAGATTTGGTTAATACAAGAACTGATTACTTGATATTGTTTTTCCATTCATACTTTAAGGTTCTATACTTCTCACGCTTCTGAAATTTGGTTTCTAACTTAAGTAGACCCGCAGGAATGGGGGGGGGGAGGAGGACATACAAAAGGTGGGGAATGACATTCTGAACATATGGTGAAGGGGTGCTTTGGCCAAAAAAGGTTGAGAACCATTGGTGTAGATGAATACATCACCTAGTCATGAATTGTGGTGTATACAGGAACACACGCCAAAGGGTGAAAATAAGGGCACAGGTTATGATGGATATGTATACATGTATACAGAAAACTTATCACAAAACTTACTTAAGGTGGATGTGTAAGCAGACACTTAACACAAAACAGACTTATGGCTGATGTGTATGCAGATACTTACCACAAAACAGACTTAAAGTGGATGTGTATGTAGACACTCAACACAAAACAAACTTAAGGTGGATGTGTATGCAGATACTTACCACAAAACAGACTTTTTGATCCTCCAGCGATTTGTACACAGTTAAGAGCGGATAATGCCTCGTTCTGAGCCGGCATCTTTATCTATGGTGAAGAAAAATGTACACTTTACCATTTCATTCATTCAGTTGTGATATTCTGGAAATGTCTACATCTAACATTCTAACTAAACCAGATTGTCTAGGAAATATACTAAAATAGAGGTACCATGGAAATATATAATTATTTCACTCATGTACATATGGGCCACCTCCATGGTGAAGGAGTTACAGTTTGTAATCGCACATACAGTGCTAGAAACACAACTGTGGGTGACTTGGCAGCAGAACTCCTTGCGTTGGTTTTGTATAGAAATGGTTTGAATGCCGGCCATTCAGAAAGCAATGGCAACTAACTAACTTAACATATTGGTATCATTATCCATGGTATAACTGTGCTATTTATTCATGTAACCAACAGTACTGGGCCCCTCATACAGCTGATGTGTCAACTTCTACTAACATCAAAGGGTATGTAAGCTCTTAGGAAACCGAAAACTCATCAAAAGTGGTGAGTGCAGTCAGAGACTCATAGCTTGAATCAGAATCCATCCATCAGAGTTGACAGTTGACCAGAATGTGAACACGATGGTCAAGACTCATGCTGAGACAAGTCGTCGGTGATGTGGCCTAAGGACAGTGAAGGCGTTTCACAATTCCCTGACTTACAGAGTCGAGGTTTTGACATCAGCAGCAGGCAACTTCCTGTGAGAAGTGCAACCTATCAATGAGAAGTGATGTTACAACTAGGGATCTTCATACATATTTCTGACATTCTGCATACGAAAATAACTCCACACAAACAATGAATTGTTTAGTGAACACCTTGTTACCAATATCACACAAGAACTCTACCCAACACATTATCAATAGTATTTTCATCACCATTTTGTTACCAATATCACACAAGAACTCTTCCCAACAAATGATCAATAGTATTTTCATCACCATTTTGTTACCAATGTCACATAAGAACTCTTCTCAACAAATGATCAGTAGTATTTTCATCAACAGTAGCTCATACTTTGACAAAGTTGATCACTGTCATCAAGACACCACACATAAACAAAATCTCACCTTTGACCCTTTAGGACCCCCAAGCTGGTCTTTGTCATTCAGCCCCCACACAAACACATAAGTCTGGACATCTTTAGGACTCTTGCCCTTCTTGGCTCGACTGCCAGAGTGTTCACACGTCCGCTGCCGTTCCTCTTCATCCTCATCTTTATCCTGAGCCAGGATGGAGAATGTGGTGGGAATGTCATCATCGTCTGTCTTGTGTCTGGCAGTGATGGACAAGCCATGGATCTTGCAGTCTATGCCACTGCTGCGGCACTGCTTGATGCCGATTTCAATGAAGCGGTAATACTGAAATTGTAACATTAGGATCATGGTTAGTATTCCATTACTGGTAATGTCTTGAACGATAAATAAAATAGACAAAAAAAATTTAGTTCTTGAACAACTCAAAATAAAAAGAGGCTGCTAAATGAAATCAACAGTCCTTGTGAGGCTTTTACCAGTCCTTCCTTGGACTAAATAAGTTCAAGATTAGTCCTGAGGACTAAAAGAATTCAAAACCAGTCCTTTTAGAATAAGCAATAAACAGCTGGGAGGCTACTGAATCTGGCAGGTCTTCCCAAGGACTGGTCCTTATCAGGACTAATTCAGCACAATAATGAAAATGCCAGTCAGTGAGCAGAGGAGAAAATATAACCAGTCCTGTTTAGGACTAACTCGAAAGAGAACATAGAAATGTATGAATATTAAAACACACACAAAAACGGACCTCAGTTATAACCATGCCGCAGAAGCCGGTTGAACAAGGCCGAATTTTTATATTTCTTTCTCGTAAATATTGAATTGGAAATCAACATGAGAAAGAGAAGCTGCTCTGGGCACATCATGTAACATCTACTAAAAATGGGGCCAAGCAGCTCAGACATTAAGGCGTTCATCTATGGGATGAGCCCACCTGGTTGTCTAACAGTGTTGACTCCAAGGAATATGCAAAATAAAAATGAAAGATAGCATTCTCCTTCCTGATCCTGGGTAGTGAATCAGGCATCTAGTCTTCTCATCATCGTCATGTGCCCTGCCTTCTCACGTAGGCGTTCATGTCTCCTAACAGATCTCGGTCTTTGTGTTCTGGATCAACTCTGTTGATGTTATTCCTCCATGCCACCGTCTTAGTCCATCCAGCATAATTTTTATTCACCTGCCTCCTTTCCCATGGATCTTTTCAGTAGTCATGATTTCTCCAATGCCTCTCTTCCCATGGATCTTTCAATTTCTCATGATGTTCTCCAATGCCTCTTTTCCCATGGATCTTTCAATTTGTCACAATGTTCTCCAATGCCTCTCTTCTTATGGATCTTTCCAGATATCACAATGTTCTCCAATGCCTCACTTCTGACACACTGTGTGCACACTGCACCTGCTAAAAATCCCTCAACAGTTGAAAATCAAAGAGAGCTGGCTGACTGCGCAGCTGCCCTGACAAAACTTCTAAATGAGAAAAGCTAGCCATGAAACAAAACTATGAACTGTATGTGTGGCTGTGGGATATAAAAAATATGAACTGCTTGTGTGGCTGTGGGATATAACAAATATGAACTGCTTGTGTGGCTGTGAGATATAAAAAATATGAACTGCTTGTGTGGATGTGGAATATAATATGAACTGCATATGTGGCTGTGGAATACACGCTGTGGACCAGGCCAATTCTATACAGTTTGTGCACTGTGCTAAGCCCCTCCTTCTATGATCCACTGGAGGATACTGGAGCTTATGAACATATCTGTGTACAAGGTAATAAGTTATCCTGTACAAACCAAACCAAGTAATCAAATCTAGTGGAGGCCAACATGGCTGAATGGATAAGAATACTTGCTCATAAACTTAAGCTGAGGTAGTGGGTTTAATCCCTACGCCAGTCTGTTTGACTGATTTCTCATCCTTGGCTTCGAGATGTAAATTACAAATACCTCAGTTCTCGTCCTTGGCTTCGGGATATAAATTACAAGTACCTCAATTCTCATCCCTGGCTTCGGGATGTAAATTACAAGTACCTCAATTCTCGTCCTTGGCTTCGGGATATAAATTACAAGTACCTCAATTCTCATCCCTGGCTTCGGGATGTAAATTACAAGTACCTCAATTCTCGTCCTTGGCTTCGGGATATAAATTACAAGTACCTCAATTCTCGTCCTTGGCTTCGGGATATAAATTACAAGTACCTCAATTCTCATCCCTGGCTTCGGGATGTAAATTACAAGTACCTCAATTCTCGCCCTTGGCTTCGGGATATAAATTACAAGTACCTCAATTCTCATCCTTGGCTTCGGGATGTAAATTACAAGTACCTCAGAAGTCAAAGTTCTGAAGGAGAGGGACACATGCAACAGAGAAAGCTAATCCACACGCACAAATCAGCCCAGTGAAATAGAAGTAGTAAGTAGCATGTGCATGGACTACGCTTTAGTTCAAAACAAGGAAACACTAACCAAAACCTAGTGAAAGACATCACGGAGGGAACATCTGAGGGACAACAGAGTTAAAGGGTGTGAAGTATATACGTGGACAGAAATAATTAATAATAATATAATAAGTTATAATAATAATTAATATGTTGAAATGTTTGGCGAAATGGATAACACCAGATGAGGTCCGAGTCACAATTTCTGGCATATACTTCAGAGCAAAGTCACATATATATTCTGGCATTTGCTGTCTTGACAGATGATAGTTTGGTACATTGTGCTTCTAAAATAATAAAAAAGGCCTAATAACCTCCCCATTGCACAAAGCCTGTGCTGAATTGTAGAGACTATATGTTGCCCATGCAGCATGATTCCTCTCTCGGCCTGCCTAGTTTACTCCACAGGAAAGGTAACACCAATACATTTGGAACAAGACAAGCTGCAGAAGCTGCCAGATCAGCAAAGCAATGTTCTAACTGTCCAAGCTCCAATCCTAGACCAGTTGCTGACCAAGGCTTAGGGCCTAGCCTGGTCTGTCCTGCCATTACATTTAGTCTTTAGGTTGCATTTCCTCACAATAGGGTAAGGCTTGTACCCTCCCAATTACGCTCCTCTGCCCGAAGCCAATGGCACAATGTCAGGTTTCTGATGAGCGCCGCTAAACATTCGGTGCAAATATAAAGCAGCAGGTAGTACTGTCTTCTGGCATATGGTAGCTCAGTCATATTCCACTAAGACCTGCTGATATGGTAGCTCAGTCATATCTGACTAAGACCTGCTGATATGGTAGCTCAGTCATATGGTAGCTCAGTCATATCTAAGACCTGCTGATATGGTAACTCAGTCATATCTGACTAAGACCTGCTGATATATATATATATATATATATATATATATATATATATATATATATATATATATATATATATATACACACACACAGAGTGACACTTTCTATAACATATATACTTCTCAGTAAAGTAACACTTTCTGTCAAACACTTCAGGATGCAGTCGCTCTATCTCTATTCAATGCTCTAGTTAACAAACCTCATCTGCTGCTTCTACAGAACTAACGGGCCCTACCTCAGTCATGTCTGCCAGTAGAGTGACCAGAGATTCATCAGAAGATATAAGCACAGTCCTCAGCTCTTTCAGACTGACCACCGAGTCCCCGCCACTGACCACCACGACTGACGGAATGTAGCTGGAGTCTGCAGGGTCCACCCGCATAATCAACCGGTTAATTATCATGTCTGTCTGCATTTCAAGATGGATCCAGTGCTGATAAAAGAACAAACACATAAACCTTATAAATCTCTGATACTCAATGCCATCCTCACTTTTGGTATTAAAAACAGACAAGAGAACAAAAATACAGACACAATTAATAGTGCTGATAGTACAGACACAGCTCTGGTTGGAAACACAATCCACAACTGACTTTAAAGGCACAGCTCTTGTCAGAAATGACAAATTACAGCTGACTTTTATAAGACACAATTCTGCTGAAAATTGACAAACTGCAGCTAATGAGCTACAGTTGATTTTATATTTTATATTACAAACAACTGATATTATAGACAGCTATGCTTGTGAAATGACAAACCAGCTGATATTATAGACACGTGGGTCAGCATGGTCGAATGGATAAGAACATATGTTCTTTAACGTCCGGTGTGCTGATGCTGAGGTAAGGAGTTCAACCCCTACACTGGATAGTTGGACTAAAATGTTGACTTATCGTCCTTGACTTGGGGACGTTAATTACAAGTACTTCTGAAGTTGGAGTGGGTTTGCCTGATGGTGAGTGACACTGTTAATTGAGAAAACTAATCCACACACAAAATTCAGCCCACCACTACTAGAAGTAGTGAGTATGGACTACGCTAGAGTTCAAAGCGAGCGAGAGCAAAACAAACAAAACAAAAATTATAATAGACACTTCTGGCTGGAAATTAATAAAGAAGGAGGTAGAGAAGGAGAAGAAGCAGAGGAGGAGGAGGAGAAGTAGGAGGAAGAGGAGGGAGAAGAGGAGGAGGGAGAAGAGGAGGAGGGAGAGGAGGAGGAGGGAGAGGAGGAGGAGGGGGAAGAATAAGACAAAGAAGAAGGAGAAAGGGGAGAAAAAGGTGGAGGAGAAGAAGATGACAAAAAACATTAAGAAAAAGGAAGAGGAGGAGATGACTGTCTCTGAAGTCAATACTTTGTTCGTAATTTATGAAGAAATAAAAATATGAAACCACAAAAAAACACAAATAAGCAAAGAATAGACCACAAAGAACAGTATTAAATTATGTGAATTTGGGTAGCCTCTAGGTACCTTTCCCTGTGTTCCATGACTCTGCCAGAAGTGACCTTGACCATCATAGAGATTATGAGCCTGGTCTTCCCTGGACGAGACAGTGACATTCTTCACACAAGCATGCCAGCTGCTGACCGTCGACCCTTTGGGGGTCTGTAAAGAGGTCACTTTGTTGTGGCGGCCAGGTTTTCCAGCAAAGCAGGGATCACTTCCTGTGAACGTAATCAGAGAAGCTACTTAATTGCACTTAAACATAATAGTTAGTTGTGTGATTATCCTCACTGCACATTGAATAATTTTAGTCTGCGGGTGTTCAGATCCTCTCCTCAGTATCTCCCTCAGCTTGCAGCGGTTGACAACACCAATTCTGTATTGGTTGACTGTTCTTCTTTGAAACTGACCATGTATTTGATAGAGACCTTGCCTTTCGCATATTGTTTAATACACAAAATGGTCGCTTGTTAAAGTTTGCAGAAGCCATAATGATTTATCTATACAGGCCAGTTTTGTGCAAACAGAAAGACATGATAGCCAGTATAAAATTACCGTGGTAGACAACTGGCATTTATGTGCGAACATGTGTATATGTCAGCTTGAAGGATTTATCTAGTTATTTTAATTCATGTTGTGTGAATTCTGCAGTATATACCTGATGAGATGCAGCAAAATATGCCAGGCAATAAATTGTGCAATCTATTGTTTGCACCTTCATTATTCATGTTCTTCTTTGGCCAAGATTGATCACGTTTTCTCTACAAGTTGTAGGTATTTCTATGTCAGGAGACTAAACCAATGTCCGGAGGGAAGCAAATCAAAGCCTGAACATTAAAGTAGTTTGGGCACATCATGAGACAACAGCTCCTTGTTTAAAGAGGAACTGGAAGAAAGAGAGAAGGGCAAGTCTGCAAGAGAAAGAAAATGTTACATGTGAGAGGATAGCATCGAGAGATGCACTGAAGTAGTCTGAGCTCAAGTGCACTGTGGAGACACATGTGAGGGTCAGTGTAGGTGCACACAGCCCCAGGCATAGGGAATAATCACAGAGGACAGAGCCATTTTCTGGACAAATACGTCAAGCCTGACTATGGAGATAACCCCTGCCTCCAGAACACTAGCATGGACAGCAGAACAGACAGCCACATACGCAGTAATCATATCAGGCTCCATGAACATGCTGTAGACAATCACAACCGACAGTCTCGGCTCTGAGTGGATAGACAGCATTCAGAAGTCACACATCACATCTCTCACCTGGGTGTACGCACCGGGACTTGCTGGAGTAAAAAGTAATGAACGCACAGACCAGCAGGCAAATAATGCACCAATATACAGGTGAAATAGCATGGACAGGGCTGATATAATCAAGCAATACGGACTCAGCTGGTGGACGCTGGCTAGACTCCAGCACTGACCAGGCTGCATGAGCTGGGAGGGAGGTCTAGTCAAGCATGAGGGTGCTGTCTTTGGGGTCAAGAGAAGAGACATCATAACCAACTCCTCAAGGGAACTGGGGGATGGGGGGGGGGGGGGGGACAGAGATACTTTGGGGAGGCTGCTGCATCAGAGGACTGAGCCTGTATGGGAATGGCCACGGTGCAGTGATGTAGTTCAATATAATATAATATAATATAATATAATATAATATAATATAATATAATATAATATAATATAATATAATATAATCTTATATATAAAAAAGACTTGTGCGTATGTATCTCTGTATGTATTTATGTATCTCTGTCCGTATGGCCTTTATTTGTTCGCGAACGGCCCATCCGATTGAGATGAAATTTTCTACACGCCTTCCTTTCATTCCAGAGCTGACAACTGTGATATTTTGTTAGTGTGAAATCGCCTGCTTACTCAGTATTATTTCATTTTTCATTTTTCATCATAATTTCATATATTTCAGGGGACCTAACTCTGTAAAAGTTATTTCAAGGGGCATAACTTTTCTGTATAACTTATAGTCATATTGTGGCATCGTTTTCAAAGATTTATAAACTCTTTGTCCATAGTTATGTACCGGCATATGAGTTATAATAAATAATGATACAATCTGTAAGCATTTTCAAAGTTTTCATAAAAATGATGCACAATGCATAACATTGTAACTCATCTTTTTTTGCTTAAGAAGTTACTGTAGTCATGCAGGTGATTAGAAAGAGTTTTCATTAAAAATAATGGATGGTGTGTAGAAGAACGTTCTTTTAAGTTACTTTTTTTGTTGTATGAATTTAATGAAGCCGGACAGGGTCAGGCAGACAGATAGACAGACAGATAGACAGTCGGGAACGGGAACTTATATGACTACTTATATGAATTAAATGAGATGCTCCACATCAGGAGCTGGGAAATGCCGGGCCGGGTCAGACAGACAGACAGACAGACAGACAGACAGACAGACAGACAGACAGACAGACAGTCGGTAACGGGAACGAGAACTTATATGACTACTTATATGAATTAAATGAGATGCTCCCCACCAGGGTCTGGGCGAAGCCGGGCAGGGTCAGCTAGTATAATATAATATCAACGTATCAAGAAGAGATAAGATCAGAAATTAAGAAATCAGGACTAAAGTGGGGGTTATAGCTGCACTAGATTTTATTAGAAAGCAGCAAGTCAAATGGTTTGGCCATGCAAGTAGGTTACCAGTCAACAGCATACCACAATAAGCAATGATGTACAGACCAGATGGAAACAGAGGAAGAGGCCGACCATGTAAACGTTGGATGGAGGGAATAGCAGAGTCCATGGGAATATCGATATATGAAGCCCATAATCGGGCACTCTTACGATGTTTATACTTCACCTCGACACTGCAAGGTACAAGAGGAACATGATGAGATGAGATGAGATGAGATGAGATGAGATGAGATCATATAATATAATATAATATAATATAATATAATATAATATAATATAATATAATATAATATAATATAATATAACATATCATGCCATAACATATCATAATATAACATAACACATTGTATGATATGGTAACATATCATGACATAACATATAACAACCTATCATAACATACATATATATATCATAACATAACATATAACATATATATCATAACATATCATAACACAACACAACACAACCTAACAACACAATAACATAGCAGGCAGTGTTGAAAGCTCAGCAGTCAACCTTCACGTGGAAATGGCACTGGATGGTGAAGATGATGATGATGATGATTGTGAAGATAATGATGATGATTTCTCTCACAAAAGACAAACCTGGCTCTTGGATGCGATTGAAAGGATGCTTGTGTGAGCGGCAAATTCTGAAGCAGCTCTCACACAGGTCAAAGTTGTCACAGGTCTGGCAGTGGAACCTGGGGCCCACAATGGGGTTGATGCAACAGTGGGAACACCTGCCAGACAAAAGCCCATACATGTATACCACAGCTTCCCTATTGCCAGTCAGGATCTTTGTGGCTATAAAAAAGACACTTCCAACACTGCCACTACTCAGGTCATGCCCATGTGTGCTTCATCTCACTCAGAAGACATTCGGCCATTCATCTCATTTCCCGAGGTCAACATGGTCTAATGGTTAAGAGCAATTGCTCCTAAACTTCCAGTGTGCTGATGCCGAGGTAACGGATTCAACCTTCACATCGGTCAGTTGGATTAAAATGTTGACTTCTCGTTCTGGACTTGGGAACATAAATTACAAGTACCTCAGAAATGAGTGTCTATTTGCCTGATGGCGAGGGACACTGGTAATAGGGAAAGTTAATCCACATGCAAACATCAGTTCAGTGCACTCTCCAGTAGTGGCAACTATTAGAGGTAATAACATGTGTTTCAACTACGCTTGAGTTCAAAGGGGGGAAATGGGGGAAAAAGAAACTCATTTCCAGTTTTTAACAAATGGTTTCTTCTTCTTCTGTGTTCATCCGGAGTTGTTGTTTTTTCCGGACAGGATTGCGTTATGCCTGTTTACAGCAGAGCTGCGTTCTTGCGCCGTTAGTTAGGCTGACACATCCGACTTCTGCAGGCATTTGTTGACCGGGTTAACTTTCCCGGGCTAACAATGGTTTCACCTGCTTCTTTAACCTTGTTTATATGGCACTTGATATTGCAATTTCATCCTTTTCTTGGCCTGTTGTAGTTGTTCTTTCCTCTGCTGAAAGCTTGATGATGCCCTTTTCATTGCTGTCTCCTTTCATTCACTAGTTCGTCGACGGTATCCATGGTGCCTCTCCTTCCTTGTTGCTTCTTCCTTGCCTCATACTTGTTATTGCCTTCATTATCCTCATTGTTTTAGTCATGACAGATGCTCTTTTAACTGCGGACTCCTTTCCTTCCTTTGTTCGCCAATAATATCTGCAAGGCTTTCTCCTTTTTCATTGTTTCTTCCTACCACGTGTTGTTACTGCCTTTTATCCTCATTGTTTTATTTACAGATCTGGTTACTGTTGTATTCCTTACCATTTTTATAGGTACTGTTGTCATATTCTGTATTACTATTCCTGTTGATACTGTCATTACTGTTGTTATCTGTTTAGTTATATCGTTGCTTAACTTCCTCATCTGCCCATTATCCTCCACTGGGACATAAGCCTTCAACAACCAACTCCAAGCCCTCCCATCCTTAACTATCCCAGGCAGCTCTGTTCATGTCCTCCACATATTATTCCTTTCTGCCTCTACTTCTCTTCTCCATGAGTTTTAAATCTTCCTCCATTTCTTGTGCCCAGTCGATTCCAGACTAAGGACTTTATAGTTATGCTATTCCCAGGTTTTCTCCATGTATGTCCTATCCAGTGCCAGCGTCTTGTTTCACCTCATGGCTGCTTATAATCAGTTATTTTAATTGGTTTTCTTATTTATTATTATGTTTATTTATATCCCAGAAAATATTTAAGAATATGGATACTTAGCTAGTAGCTTACTTAAGGATACGTAGATAGTAGTTTGCTAATGTTTTCTGAATGACCGGCACTCATACCTTTGTATGGGAATCAACGAAGGTGGACTGCTTCTAAATAGCATGCAGGTGTATTTTGAACGTGGTATGCAGGACTACGAATTGCTTTTGTAATCCGTTCGCCAGAGTCGAAATATCATAAACAACAAGGATTAAACAACACCTCTGCTTCAAGCATACATACATTTTCTGTGATGTGCAAGTAAACATTAATATACCGAGGCATAAAACAGAATACACACATTTTAAAATTCTAACACTTTTTGAGAAGAAGTGTTCTAGTTTGTTACAAACTATGCTGCTTTTTCTTAATATAATCAACTGTCATCTACTGCTTATAGTGCAGTGTAGGACAGTGGTGTCTTGAGCCTGAAGAATTAAGGTCGCCTGGCTAGTGCAGTCACCGCGAACTGTGCAGGTTAGTGTTTTCTTCTTGCCCCCAACAGAAACAAATTCACACCTGAAGGAGAACACAGTGTCCTGACCTCTCAGCCAGCCGCTCCTCCATATATAATCAATACTTTCTCAAAAGTATATACATTTGATGATCAATAGATTTCCATCCATCGTTAACAAGTAACTGCTAACTACATTTGAACCACTTCAGATTTCCATACATCAAAGCAAGTAATTTCTAACTACATTCGATCCTCATCAGATTTCCATACATAAACAGCAAGTAATTTCAAACAACCTTCAAATCCTCATCAGATTTCCATACATAAATAGCAAGTAATTTCTAACTACCTTCAAGCCTCATCAGATTTCCATACATCAATAGCAAGTAATTTCTAACTCAGCTTAACCTCTACCACTTGAATGTAAACAAGTTAGGAGTGCCCAATCTGAATGTTGGTGCACAAGTGGTATCTCATTCTGTTGTCGTGACCTCAGAAGCACATTCTGACAGCCTGGATTGTAACAACAACACATACCACCAACTGTGAAGACAAGAAGAAGAAGATGAACTTACAATATCTGGGGATGTGTGCTAGGAACGAGCTCCATCTCGGAGAGGACTCCGGTCCAGTGAGGTTGTTGGGGGAAGTCCACTGTGACATCTCTGCCATTTGGTAGTATGGCTAGACATGGAGAAAGCAAATGTGTATTTAAAGTTGACAGTTGCACACAGACAATGAGACAGCAAATGTGTATTTTACGTTGACAGTTGCATACGGACAAGGAGACAGCAAATGTGTATAAATCATTAACAATTGCACAAACATCACAAACACATCATCCAAAAAAAAAAAAAAAAAAAAAAACATTATGAATGATTTAGTGAGAGAAAGTAAAAGTAAAGAATTTAACAAACTAGTGAATCAATGAACAATTAATTATACCCAAAAAAAAAAAAAAACTGTAATGGTCAAGATTTAAGAATTAGACATAAAGGTGATGCAAATTCACCTCACTGTTTCTATCATAATCAGCTTTGTAATATGTGAACCAAATCACTACTAGATTCTACATGAACACACATGATACAAACTGAGGTGGAATACGTACTACATGCTACATAATACACATAATACATACTACATGTTATTTTCTTCACATTCAGACACAATCACACACTGTCTTCATTCGCTGGTGTTGTGCCTCCAGGGAGGGATGACAGAGAGAAACAGAACAAATAAGTGAACTTTATTTATTTTTTTTTTGGCGCTCACTCACCTTGGACTCACTCAAACATAGTCCATACACACTACTCTTAGTAGTGCTGGACTGAATTTTGCGTGTGGATTAGCATTCCCTATTAACAGTGTCCCTCGCCATCAGGTGAGCCCACTCAGACTTCAGAGGTACCTGTAATCTAACACACACACACACCACACAGATCACAAGTTCACTAACCAAACACAGATCCACTGACTCCAACACCACACAGATCCCAAGTTCACTAACCAAACACAGATCCACTGACTCCAACACCACACAGATCACAAGTTCACCAACCAAACACAGATCCACTGACTCCAACACCACACAGATCACAAGTTCACTAACCAAACACAGATCCACTGACTCCAACACCACACAGATCACAAGTTCACCAACCAAACACAGATCCACTGACTCCAACACCACACAGATCACAAGTTCACTAACCAAACACAGATCCACTGACTCCAACACCACACAGATCACAAGTTCACCAACCAAACACAGATCCACTGACTCCAACACCACACAGATCACAAGTTCACTAACCAAACACAGATCCACTGACTCCAACACCACACAGATCACAAGTTCACTAACCAAACACAGATCCACTACTCCAACACCACACAGATCACAAGTTCACTAACCAAACACAGATCCACTGACTCCAACACCACACAGATCACAAGTTCACTAACCAAACACAGATCCACTGACTCCAACACCACACAGATCACAAGTTCACCAACCAAACACAGATCCACTGACTCCAACACCACACAGATCACAAGTTCACTAACCAAACACAGATCCACTGACTCCAACACCACACAGATCACAAGTTCACTAACCAAACACAGATCCACTGACTCCAACACCACACAGATCACAAGTTCACCAACCAAACACAGATCCACTGACTCCAACACCACACAGATCACAAGTTCACTAACCAAACACAGATCCACTGACTCCAACACCACACAGATCACAAGTTCACTAACCAAACACAGATCCACTGACTCCAACACCACACAGATCACAAGTTCACCAACCAAACACAGATCCACTGATTCCAACACCACACAGATCACAAGTTCACCAACCAAACACAGATCCACTGACTCCAACACCACACAGATTACAAGTTCACTAACCAAACACAGATCCACTGACTCCAACATCACACAGATCACAAGTTCACCACACAGATCACAAGTTCACTAACCACACACAGATCCACTGACTCCAACACCACACAGATCACAAGTTCACCACACAGATCCACTGACTCCAACACCACACAGATCACAAGTTCACCAACCAAACACAGATCCACTGACTCCAACACCATACAGATCACAAGTTCACCACACAGATCCACTGACTCCAACACCACACAGATCACAAGTTCACCAACCAAACACAGATCCACTGACCCCAACACCACACAGATCACAAGTTCACCAACCAAACACAGATCCACTGACCCCAACACCACACAGATCACAAGTTCACTAATCAAACACAGATCCACTGACTCCAACACCACACAGATCACAAGTTCACCAACCAAACACAGATCCACTGACTCCAACACCACACAGATCACAAGTTCACCAACCAAACACAGATCCACTGATCCCAACACCACACAGATCACAAGTTCACCACACAGAGATCCATAAACATGCTGACCTGTAACAATGCCCACACTGGCGTGAGAGACAGATCCCCATTTGTAAGTCGGCTTGATCACTGAAGGCTTGACCCTGACCTTGTCTCCAACCTTGATGGTCTGTCCATTCTCTGGGGACAAGCAGTAAACACTATTAGCTACAATGGTGCAGTGGCTAGCAGTCATTCTGATGGTTCTGTAGTCATATCCCCATCCAGAGATTTGTTAAATGACCTGAGCTACCAGGCCAGCCCAGCACCCCCCCCCCCCCCCCCAAAAAAAAGTATTAAACCATTGTTAACACCTTGAGACATACTGGGCATATGGTGCCAGTCCCATATTTGTATAGATCATCAATCACCATTCTATGGGTGATCTGCTCAATACCACATCAGCCAGTCCCATATTTGTATAGATCAATCACCATTCTATGGGTGATCTGCTCAATACCACATCAGCCAGTCCCATATTTGTATAGATCAATCACCATTCTATGGGTGATCTGCTCAATACCACATCAGCCAGTCCCATATTTGTATAGATCAATCACCATTCTATGGGTGATCTGCTCAATACCACATCAGCCAGTCCCATATTTGTATAGATCAATCACCATTCTATGGGTGATCTGCTCAATACCACATCAGCCAGTCCCATATTTGTATAGATCAATCACCATTCTATGGGTGATCTGCTCAATACCACATCAGCCAGTCCCATATTTGTATAGATCAATCACCATTCTATGGGTGATCTGCTCAATACCACATCAGCCAGTCCCATATTTGTATAGATCAATCACCATTCTATGGGTGATCTGCTAAATACCACATCAGCCAGTCCCATATTTGTATAGATCAATCACCATTCTATGGGTGATCTGCTCAATACCACATCAGCCAGTCCCATATTTGTATAGATCAATCACCATTCTATGGGTGATCTGCTCAATACCACATCAGCCAGTCCCATATTTGTATAGATCAATCACCATTCTATGGGTGATCTGCTCAATACCACATCAGCCAGTCCCATATTTGTATAGATCAATCACCATTCTATGGGTGATCTGCTCAATACCACATCAGCCAGTCCCATATTTGTATAGATCAATCACCATTCTATGGGTGATCTGCTCAATACCACATCAGCCAGTCCCATTTTGTATAGATCAATCACCATTCTATGGGTGATCTGCTCAATACCACATCAGCCAGTCCCATATTTGTATAGATCAATCACCATTCAATTGGTGATCTGGTCAATACCACATCAGCCAGTCCCATATTTGTATAGATCATCAATCACCATTCTATGGGTGATCTGCTCAATACCACATCAGCCAGTCCCATATTTGTATAGATCAATCACCATTCAATGGGTGATCTGCTCAATACCACATCAGCCAGTCCCATATTTGTATAGATCAATCACCATTCTATGGGTAATCTGCTCAATACCACATCAGCCAGTCCCATATTTGTATAGATCAATCACCATTCAATGGGTGATCTGGTCAATACCACATCAGCCAGTCCCATATTTGTATAGATCATCAATCACCATTCTATGGGTGATCTGCTCAATACCACATCAGCCAGTCCCATATTTGTATAGATCAATCACCATTCTATGGGTGATCTGCTCAATACCACATCAGCCAGTCCCATATTTGTATAGATCAATCACCATTCTATGGATGATCTGCTCAATACCACATCAGCCAGTCCCATATTTGTATAGATCAATCACCATTCAATGGGTGATCTGGTCAATACCACATCAGCCAGTCCCATATTTGTATAGATCAACAATCACCATTCTATGGGTGATCTGCTCAATACCACATCAGCCAGTCCCATATTTGTATAGATCAATCACCATTCAATGGGTGATCTGCTCAATACCACATCAGCCAGTCCCATATTTGTATAGATCAATCACCATTCTATGGGTAATCTGCTCAATACCACATCAGCCAGTCCCATATTTGTATAGATCAATCACCATTCAATGGGTGATCTGCTCAATACCACATCAGCCAGTCCCATATTTGTATAGATCATCAATTACCATTCTGTGTGTGATCTGCTCAATACCACATCAGCTAATCCCATATTTGTATAGATCAATCATCATTCTATGGGTGATCTACTCAATACCACATCAGCTAATCCCATATTTGTATAGATCAATCACCATTTTATGGGTGATCTGCTCAATACCACATCAGCCAGTCCCATATTTGTATAGATCAATCACCATTCTATGGGTGATCTGCTCAATACCACATCAGCCAGTCCCATATTTGTATAGATCAATCACCATTCAATGGGTGATCTGGTCAATACCACATCAGCCAGTCCCATATTTCTTTAGATCAATCACCATTCTATGGGTGATCTGCTCAATACCACATCAGCCAGTCCCATATTTGTATAGATCAATCACCATTCAATGGGTGATCTGCTCAATACCACATCAGCCAGTCCCATATTTGTATAGATCAATCACCATTCTATGGGTAATCTGCTCAATACCACATCAGCCAGTCCCATATTTGTATAGATCAATCACCATTCTATGGGTGATCTGCTCAATACCACATCAGCCAGTCCCATATTTGTATAGATCAATCACCATTCAATGGGTGATCTGGTCAATACCACATCAGCCAGTCCCATATTTCTTTAGATCAATCACCATTCTATGGGTGATCTGCTCAATACCACATCAGCCAGTCCCATATTTGTATAGATCAATCACCATTCAATGGGTGATCTGCTCAATACCACATCAGCCAGTCCCATATTTGTATAGATCAATCACCATTCTATGGGTAATCTGCTCAATACCACATCAGCCAGTCCCATATTTGTATAGATCAATCACCATTCAATGGGTGATCTGGTCAATACCACATCAGCTGTCTTTACTTGCCAGGACATTTCCTGGTACTCATCTCACACTGGGTCAAACTGGGAGCCCAGATCACAAATCTGCCTACATGGGGATTTGAACACATAACCAGCACACGGACAATCTTAGCACAGTGCATGAATCCCCTATCACCTGCACAGATCCATATATGTGTGTATACCAGAATCACACCTGCTGTAAATATTCATTTGTGGGTAGGTTTCATGATTCTGAAATTCAGTTTGGGCAGAGGTATATTCAGTCTGCTCTTTTCAACTTACCACTGATAAGAGATTTAAACATTTCAAGTATGCACACATGTCCCCTAGTTTTCCGCCCTTGTAGAAGTAGGTTAGATGTCCCATCCAATACCCCAGGATCAACAGGAAGTACACCACACTTTCCTTATTTGTGAAAAAAATCCAGTTAATGCTGTGAACAGAAGCAGGTCCTCAAAAGCCAAAGACAAGTGTTGTAACCTCTAGGTAGGCACTACGTTTTAGTGTTGCTGAATTTCACCGGAGATCTTTGGTGTTAATTTTCGGTTTCTTGTTTTTGTGTCTCTGATTTAAGGATATAAGTGCAATGCGAACCAGAGGAGTACCCTTTGACCCAACTGAAATAATTAACAGCGAAAATGGAGAACCAATAAGTGAACAAAAACACATCCTAATAAGATGGAAGCAGTATTTCGAACAACTTCTCAACATCCCATCAGATGTCACAGGAATTCAAGAGACCTACACAGATGTCACCGAGGAACTAGAACCAGACATACTAAAAGAAGAAATTATAGAAGCCATCAGATTAGCCCCATTGAACAAATCACCAGGACAGGATGAAATACCAAATGAACTAATTAAAGCAGCAAGGGAAGTAGGAACAGCTTGGCTACATAGACTATTCAACCATGTTTGGGTAGAACAACAGACACCACGAGACTGGGGAAACGCCATAATTATCCCAATTTGGAAAAACAAAGGCAGCAAAAGAGATTGCACACAATACAGAGGCATTTCACTGTTGAGTCATACTGGGAAAATATTTTGCAAAATTCTTGAAAAAAGATTACGAACTACTTTAGAACCCCAGCTAAGCGAAACGCAGCTTGGATTTAGGAAAAACAAAGGATGCACAGACGCCATTTTTGCTCTTAGACAACTTATAGAAAAATCAATTGAATTCAATGAAACACTCTACTTAGCCTTTGTTGACCAAGAAAAGGCATTTGATAGGGTAGATAGAAACAAGCTGTGGGAAATCCTTAAACAATATGGAGTGAGTACACTAACAAACCTATGTAGAAGTTTATACGACAACAGTGAATGCATAGTGAGAGCAACTGGAGGACACTCAGAACCCTTCACCATAAGATCTGGAGTACGACAAGGTTGTGTCCTGTCCCCTCTCTTGTTCATAACATATATAGACAACATATGTAAAGAAACCAGCCAAGCAGAGACAGCAAGAATACCGCATGACGAGAACACAGAAGAAGAACCATCTGCAAATCTAACCATTAGAGAACTCCTGTTTGTGGACGACCAAGCACTAATAGCAAAATCAGAAGCTGAATTACAAGACCACATGAATAGTCTAAACGAAATGTGTAGGGAACATAACATGAAAATTAGCACAAGCAAAACAGAGGTAATGACTATAACTAAAGAAGAACAAACAGCAACAATTCACCTAAACGAACATCCCTTGAAACAAGTAAAGAGCTTCAAGTACCTAGGAAGTATAATATCATCAAATGGCAGATCAGAAGACGAGATCGAAAATAGGTGCAATAAGGCAAATCAACTCATTGGACAAATGGCACCAATACTAAAGAACAAACATGTATCAATAACTACTAAGAAAGCACTTTACAACACAATCTTCCTACCAACTCTGTGCTACCAATGCCAAACCTGGACAATGACAGAAAAAGAGAAAAGAAAAATCACAACAACAGAAATGAGGTTCCTGAGAAGAATACTCAACGTATCAAGAAGAGATAAGATCAGAAATGAAGAAATCAGGACTAAAGTGGGGGTTAAAGCTGCTCTAGATTTTATTAGAAAGCAGCAAGTCAAATGGTTTGGCCATGCAAGTAGGCTACCAGTCAACAGCATGCCACAACAGGCAATGACGTACAGACCAGATGGAAACAGAGGAAGAGGCCGACCACGTAAACGCTGGACGGAGGGAATAACAGAATCCATGGGAATGTCGATATACGAAGCCCATAACCGGGCACTCTCACGAAGTTTATACTTCACCTCGACACCGCAAGGTACAAGAGGAACATGATGAGATGAGATGAGATGAGATGATTTAAGGATATATAGAGTACTTGTGATGTTAAATTCCCCGATTATTTCAAGATTGCATTAAAACAGAAACCGATTACCGAGTATTGTAGTTTCCTCCATTGTCTACGAATGTATACATCTTGGCTTCTCAAATTTTTCTTCTTACGGAGATAAAGAGGCTGTCTTTTTAAGACGTAAGTTTACTTGTAAATTTTGTTTTATATAGACGTTATGAATTGATCTAGTATGAATAATTCAACTGAGCATCTATTTTTAGGTGCACAGTGTAATTTTCGACTATTTAAGTCGGCGGTTACATCCCAAACTGAAATCATTAAGATCGCATGCTAGGATGCCATAATTTCCATGGCGGGAAAATAGCAGATTTCCATGTCATAATCCAGCGATGATCATTTAATATTCTTATGGATTAATGATAATGAATGCGGGTTCCAAATGTTGCTGTATGTAGCCGAGGCGCGGTGTTGGGGTGAGCGCCCAACATTGCTCAAATACCTCAATGGCTCGTGAATACATAACCTATGCAGCAAAAGTCCAACTCCTGGCCTTCACGTGGCGGACCTGTTTAAACTAACAGGAGAAGGGGCGACGGCGAGTCTCTGGCGCCGGAAAATAACCAGTATGCTCTAGATGTGTATGCACGTACATGCATGCGCAGACAGGTGTGTGCACGCGTACACATCTACACTCGAGTGAGACCACAGTCTGCTCTAGCAAAGAAAGGTGCTGAAGACGGAGGCAACCAGCCAAGAGGCGCACCACAGAAATCAGGATGCCACGCAATCACGCAAAATGGAATATGTCGACTACTGCTAATCGTTATGGTGCTCGCCCTGCTTTGGACTCCCAGGCAGGTGCAGTGCCGGGCCCTATGTCTCGAAAGGGTCCAACCCCAACTACTGGAGGTCCTTCTCAGATGTCCTGTGGAGCCAGGGGACATGAGAATAGGACGACTGGCCATACTAAACGAAGACTTAAAATAATGCACTGGAATGCGGAGGGAGTCAGCAACAAAAAAATAGAATTAGAAAAAATCTTGGACCAAGAAAAAGTAAGTATATGTTGCTTGCAAGAAACTCACCTCAATGAAAATATAGCCTTCAAAATCAGAGGCTACCAGTGTTACCGATCTGACCGAAAGAACAGGCGAAAAGGTGGGATACTGACCCTTGTAAGAAATAACATCATGGCTTCCCAAATCAAAGTCTACATGGAAGGGGCTGAGTATCAGACACTTAAACTTAAGACAGGTAATACAGATCTACATCTGATCAATTACTACTGTCCAAGTGACCGCCCACAGGCACTGGACACTCTACCACTAAAAGAAAAAATGATTGTGTGTGGCGATTTCAACAGCCACTCGCAGAGCTGGGGCTATGATCACATGGACCAGAGAGGAGAGAGACTGGAAGACTGGCAAGATGAGAATAGATTCATGTTGATTAACAAGCCGTCCGACCCACATACTTTCTACTCGAGATCATGGCACTCTACAACTACACCTGACCTGGCTTTTCATTCACCAGACCTGGAGTGGAACATTACACGAACTGTTGGGAAACAACTTGGTGGCAGTGACCATCGGCCAGTCTTTCTAACCGTAGAAAATGAGCTTGTAAGTGAAAGCAGCACCCTCTCGAGGTGGAACTACAAGAAAGCAGACTGGGCAATGTACAAGCATCGCACCAGCATACTGGTTAGAAACCTGAACACTGAGAAAGACATAAATAAAGCAGTTGAAGAGTTTGGGAAATGCATACTACAGGCAGCGCGAGAAACAGTACCAAGAGGAGCCCGTAAACAATATAAACCCTACTGGAGTAGTGAACTGGAACAGTTGCATAATGTTGAAGTGTGTAGAAAGCAAGCAGAGGCCACACCCAGCCAAGAGCACCACAATAAATTCCAGCATGCAAAAGCCAAATTTCAAAGGGCCAAGCTGCAGGCTAGACGGAAAAGCTGGCAGGAGAAAACGGAGTCTCTGAACTTTGAAAGAGACACAAGGAAATTGTGGAAGCTAATAAAACAGCTTAATGACGAGGGCACAGGGAGAAACTCAAAAATTGCACTACATAAAGATGGAAAAATCTTAACAAGAAAGCAAGCAGCTGACCATTTTGCGGACTCGTTCGCACAAGATAGCAATATCAAAATTAGTCCAGAGAAACAACAAGAGATTCGAGAGAAACGACAACATACAGGACAGAAGGAAATAGTACATGAGGTTCTGGAGGCACCCATCACAATCAGCGAACTGGAGCTAGCCACATCAAAACTGAAAATGAGAAAGTCACCAGGAGCTGATGGTATCTCCAATGAAATGATCAGGAACCTAGGAACAGAGGCCAAAACAAAGCTGTTGCAGATCTTCAATAACAGCTGGACCTTAGGCAGTGTTCCACAAGCCTGGAGAGAAGCAATCATGATACCCCTCCTAAAATCAGGGAAAGATAGTTCCATTGCCTCAAGCTACAGACCAATTAGCCTCACCAGCTGTCTCTACAAAACACTGGAGCGCATCATCAATCACAGACTGCAGTGGTACATTGAAAGTAAAAACATCCTTGTGCCACAGCAGGCTGGCTTTAGGCAGTGCTACTCTACGGAAGATCAGACAACCTACCTCTCTCAAGAAATTGAGGATGCATTCCAAGAGAAGAAGCTGGTGCTTGCGGCATGGATAGATCTGAAGAAAGCCTTTGACAAAGTCTGGAAAGAAGGTCTGATGAAGAAACTGAGAAACTGCAAAGTCAATGGAAGAATGTACAAATGGGTGAAAGCATACTTGCACAACAGAAGAGCCCGAGTACAGATAGACGGACTCAAGAGCAAGAAAGTACTACTGCGTCACGGTGTCCCCCAGGGCGGAGTCTTGTCCCCCACACTTTTTCTAATCTTCATCAATGATCTTGTTGCTCACCTACCGCATGGAATTAAAGCGGCAATGTACGCCGATGACCTGGTTCTATGGAGCACAAATGAATATGCATCAGTGGCCACCAGATTGCTACAAAGAGCTGTAGATACATTTGCTGCATGGGCAAATAGATGGTGTGTCAGCAT
Source organism: Cepaea hortensis (assembly GCA_963921405.1). Classification (NCBI taxonomy): domain Eukaryota; kingdom Metazoa; phylum Mollusca; class Gastropoda; order Stylommatophora; family Helicidae; genus Cepaea; species Cepaea hortensis. The sequence goes on along the minus strand of OY992876.1, from coordinate 311,866,494 downwards.
AAACACTGACAAGTGCAGCACCACCCTATTTACCCTCTCTCCAAAACAAAAGGCAGGGATCATCCAGATAAATGGAACACCCCTAAGAGAAGATAAAGAACCAACATACCTTGGAGTAACATTTGATGGCAAGCTGACATGGAGAAAGCACATCAACAAAGCAGTAGCAAAAGCCAGAAGGAAAATAGCCATCCTGAGAAAGCTAAGTGGAACCACATGGGGAGCCAGTACGAAAATACTTAGCAAAGTTTACCAACAGAGCATACGACCACACCTGGAATATGGGTCAACTGCGTGGTGTTCAGCATCAAATACCACACTACAAGAGCTGGACAAGGTGCAATATCAAGCACTTAGAGTCACCACAGGAGGGATGAGATCAACCCCTATAGTGGAAATGGAGAAGATGGGGAGGACACAGGCACTGAGTGAGCGCAGAGATACGAAAACGCTAATACAAGCAGAAAAGTTCCTCAGCTTGCCAGGCCACCCTATGAAGAACAGATTTGAAAACCTAGCTATGGGGCGGTTGAAAAGAAGTAGTTTTATCCACCAGGCCAAACAACTCTGCAGAGAAACCACTGATCTGCCCACAGTTGGTATCCCCCTAACAACTATTCCAGAGCGAACTCCATGGAAAGATGAGCATAGACTATCGTTACAAATCCAGACAAAAGTGAGAGGAATATTTGACAAGGAAGAACAGAACAGTGTGCAGCGCAGAGCAGCCACTCTCAGCTTCCTTGATGAAGAATACCCACAGGACCTCTGGATCCGAGTCTACACAGATGGGTCAGCACAAAATGCTGTTCGAAATGGAGGAGCGGGAGTGTACATAGAATACCCAAATAATACTAGGGACACAGCCAGAGTACCGACAGGAAAGTACTGCCATAACTATGATGCCGAAATTGAGGCAATCAAGATAGCAACAGAGAAATTACTAAATAACAGCAATGGTACACAACCTGTGGTGCTACTAACAGATGCAAAATCAGTACTCGAGGCGCTCCTCTCTGGGAAATTGCCAGTACAAAGGACACTACTTTCTGAACTTAGCAGTCAGCATAAAGTCACCATACAGTTGATACCATCCCACTGTGGAGTACCCGGAAACGACAGAGCTGATCAATTGGCTAAGGAAGGAGCCAAAGAGGAACAGCCTGATGTGCCCGTTACATACCACCAAAAGAAAAGAATGATCAAATCAGTCAGAAAGCCACCAAAATCTGCTCAAGATGACTACCACATTATGGACAGACCAGAACAAGTCATTATTCTGCGCCTCAGAACAGGACACAATAGATTACGCAACCACATGTATACAAAATTCAAGATTGGTGAAACAGCCATGTGCACATGTGGATTGGCGTCGCAGACAGCAGAGCACATACTCCAAGACTGCCCAAAATATAACATATCTAGGCAAACCTTCTGGCCTAGAGAGACGACAGTGGAAGATAAACTCTATGGACCACTGTGTGAACTGAAAAAAACAGTTCAATTCATACAAGAGACGATATTGCAGATATAGACATATTTCAAGCGAACGAAAGAAGAAGAAGAATAATGAATGCATGTTTGCATTCAACACCCATTTTAGTATTTATGTGTAAATTGTCATCTCTCTACAAGTTTACATTTATTTTTGGGTAACTTTGTACGGCGAATTCTCTGGTCAAAATTGATCTCAGCTTCGTGGCCTGCGCGCGGGGTCTGACGTCATCACAGCATGACGTGGAGATGTATATATCTGTGTGTGTGTGTGCGTATATATATATATGTATATATATATATATATATATATATATATATATATATATATATATATATATATATATATATATATATATATATATATAAACTGGCAGAGTTAAGTGGTAATATTCCTTGGCGACAGTGTAACCAACAGTTGTGTGAGTGTGTAGGTAAGTCACAAAAAGTGAAAGGGTAAAAATAGTTTTTTTTTCTATATGTCTATATTAAATTATAAACTGACACACAAACATTTAAATCTTCCCTTATAATTGACCTACATACTTGAATAAGATACCATTGGATTTGTTTTTTCAGGAGCTATCCAACTATGCAGGTTATATAGTTAAAAAGCAATTTAGAAAAAAGTTACTAAAATGGCTACCTGTAGGCTACTCAAACTCCCCTCCCCTCCATCAGTATCAAAGTATCATCTTAATGGGGAACTGTTGCAAAGCTCTCCTGTCCCTCTCCAAGCTCAGAAAGAAGTGGGGTATGCTAGACCAATACTGGTACTTATTGATCTTGCATACCACACTACTTTCTGTGGAGAGGCGTATTCAGATATAACCAGGTCATGACTGAGCACAGCACACACAGACTGGCTGGGGTAAGGCCTGGGTGGGCCATGGCTCCTCCATGGGTGTTAGGTGCTTCAGTGTCACCATACAAAGGGAGCCATGGCAGACACATTAGCCACCTTATGCTCACTTTGTGTGGGTGGGGGATGTGTGGGTGGGTTGGTGCATGTATGTGTGCCTGGGTTATGTGTGTGTGTGGGTGGGGGATGTGTATGGGTGGTGGATGGATGGGGTCATGTATGTGTGACCTGGGGGTGTGTGTGTGGGTGGGTGGGGGATGGGTGGGGGATGTGTGTCATAACATGGTAAAATACATTATGTTTACAACATTCATTTGACAATGTTTTTTTTTTCTATGTGTATGTGTCATGCACTATGCACTAATGATGAACGAAAGATGAGTGACTGAAAGGGCTGAATGTAAAATGGGCCTGCGTGCCCAATTTGTTACCCTTTGAAAATAAAGTTTGTTTGTTTGTTCGTTTATTCCCAAAAAATAACAATAAATAATATAAATGATACATAAGCAACTAACCGCTGCCCAAAGGGAACCATGGCAAACACATGAGCCACCTTATGCTCATTTCCCAAACAACAACAACAACAATAACATATAAACGATACAACAGCAACTAACCGATGGCTGAATTGGTGAATCCCAGGATCTCAATGTGGATGTAGCGAACCCAGTATGTGCTGCCCTTTCTCTGCCACAGAGCTTGGACATTCAGCTCATGCAGTCCATCTTGGTCCAACTACAGTACGTCAATCAGACAGAGAATGGGTCAGTTCTGTAGTCAAACATACCTCCTGCCATCTCAAGCATTTTAAGCAAACATTTGTTATAAAAATCCAGACCAAATTATATTTATATATATCACCTCCTGCCATACTTAGTTCTCCATGGGATGTATTTACAGAAAACAGCAGTCAGCTTGAGTTTGTTCTCGAATAGTGCGGGAGTAGGCACATTTTAATTGAAAGAGCTCTAAAAGCAGAGGAATCTAGAAGTAGAGAAATCTGAAAGTAGAGAGATCTGAAAGTAGAGAAATCTGAAAATAGAGAGATCTGAAAGTAGAGAGATCTGAAAGTAGAGAGATCTGAAAGTAGAGAGATCTGAAAGTAGAGAGATCAGCAAGTAGAGAGATCTGAAAGTAGAGAGATCTGAAAGTAGAGAGATTTGCAAGTAGAGAGATCTGCAAATAGAGAGATCTGCAAGTAGAGAGATCTGCAAGTAGAGAGATCTGAAAGTAGAGAGATCTGCAAGTAGAAATATCTGCAAGTAGAGATCTGCAAATAGAGAGATCTGAAAGTGAGAGATCTGAAAGTAGTGAGATCTGTAGGTAGAGAGATATGCAAGTAGAGAGGTCTGCAAGTATTAGCAAAAGGCCTGCTACATTATGATAACCGCTAGTATTTAAATAACATACAGAGTAAAGACTTTTCTATAACAAACCAGAAACAGTAAAACACCGAGTTCATTGTGCCTGACCTTGGTGACCTTGCCAATGTCCCCCTGGTGAACCTCCTCATACGTCCTACAGCAGCGAACCATCATTCCAATCTGGATCTTCTGCCGCACGTACATGGCATAATCATCTGTGTTCACAAAGTCATTCCTCTTTTTGAACTCTGACCCATAAGGTACTAGCACTGGTTCCAGGGATGGTGTCTGGCGACAGAAACAACATTTGCTTATTTCCAAATGTAGTCATGACAATATAAAAGTATCTTTCTGGAATATTCTACCAGGGCTTATATCTGAAGACAAAAACAACGAACGAACAAACAATCTTTATTTTTAAAGGGTTAAGAATTTGGCACGCAGGCCTGTCTGACATTCTGCCTTTCTTCTCTATTTCCTCTCATACATTATTTCATTCAACATCACTTATGAAGCTAATCTTAGACAACAAAAGAACAATAAGTATTAATACGCATGAAATATCATCAATAATACATGACTCACTGAGGCAATGTTTAACATAGGCATTATAAATACCTAAAAAAAAGGTGTAACGTGTCATACATATGGGAATGTTTATTGGCTAGTTGTCGTTTGCGATAATTTACCATTATAATTTTTAGTGGGGTATGTAGTCTGTACTGAGGTAGTGTTCAAACAGTTTGCGACTGTATGTATAATGATTGTTGGTGTCTTTGATTTCTTGTGGAAGATTGTTCCACAACTGAGCGGCAGAGTATGCTGAGCTTGTTTTATATTAGTCTATCCTAGGTTTAGGGACATGAAGTATATTTAGTCATTCGCTATGTCTTGCGTTATATTTTAACAATGGTCAAATGTAGTTTGGAGCATTCTGAAATAGGATTTTGTGAATTAGTTTAGCCTTATTAAAAAGTAGGCGATTGTGGAGTGGCAGTAACTGAAGACGTTCATGTAGGTTAGAATTGTCGGCAAGCTTTTCACCATTAAATAAACGCACTGCCTTTTTCTGGAGTGAATAAAGGCATTTTGTTATTGATTTGGAGCATTCATCCCAGATTGTGGAGCAATAATCAACATCAGCATTAACATCAACAGAAACAACATTTGCTTATTTCCAAATGAAATCATGACAATATAGAAGTAACTTTCTGGAATATTCTACCAGGGCTGATGTCTGAAGACAGAAACAACATTTGCTTATTTCCACATGAAGTCATGACAATATAAAAGTAACTTTCTGGAATATTCTACCAGGGCTGATGTCTGAAGACAGAAACAACATTTGCTTATTTTCAAATGAAGTCATGACAATACAAGAACGTCATTCTGATTTTCTGGGCAAATTTCCATTCGGTAGTTTGACATTGCTTTCTTAACAAGAAGCCAATGATGAAGTCCAGCTTATATAGGGAATGACCCCCAACCTCCCCAAATGACCTCCCCTTACGCCACTATCAGTGTGACTGAAGTTCAAGTACATTAAGTCACATAGCCAAAAAGACTGCCCTCTTCTCATGACATGACCAAAAAACAACAATAATGACATGACCAAATAACATTAATTACTTCTAATGACATGACCAAATAACAACAATGACTTCTAATGACATGACCAAATAACAACATTAATGACTTCTAATGACATGACCAAATAACAACAATGATGACTGCTCATGGCATGACCAAATAACAATGACTTCTAATGACATGACCAAATAACAACAATAATGACTGCTCATGGCATGACCAAATAACAATGACTTCTAATGACATGACCAAATAACAACAATAATGACTGCTCATGGCATGACCAAATAACAATGACTTCTAATGACATGACCAAATAACAACAATAATGACTTCTAATGACATGACCAAATAACAACAATGATGACTGCTCATGGCATGACCAAATAACAATGACTTCTAATGACATGACCAAATAACAACAATGATGACTGCTCATGGCATGACCAAATAACAATAATGACTTCTAATGACATGACCAAATAACATAATTAATGATTTCTAAAGACATGACCAAATAACAACAATAATGACTTCTAATACCGGCTCCGTGGCCGAGGAGTTAGCAGCTTTCTCCGCTAACTCCGAATACTCTCGTCACGTGACGCGACGAGAATTAGCAGTGGTTCGAATCGCAAAAGTGACTTATGAGAGTATGGAGCCGGTCGCTCAGAAAGTCGTGGCGTGCTGATGAGCGTAATCTAGCCTAGGAATCAACATACAGCTGAAAGATGCTGGTGTTGACCGCAATATCCTGAAACAGGATGGAAACGCGGAAAAAAAAAAAAAAAAAATGACTTCTAATGGCATGACCAAATAACAACATTAATGACTTCTAATAACAGAAGAGAGGCATTGGAGAACATCGTAACAGCTGGAAAGATCGAGGGGAAGAGAGGCAGAGGTAGACCAAGAGAAGTGATGCTGGATGGATTGAGATGGTGGCATGGAGGAATATCAGCAGCAGAGTTGATCCAGAAAACCAAAGACCGAGATCTATGGAGAGCCATGAACGCCTACACCAGCCGGCACGGCACTTGATGATGATGATGAATAACATGATCAAATAACAACAATACTGACTGCTCATGACATGACCAAATAACAATAATAACTTCTAATGACATGACCAAATAACAACAATAATGATTTCTAATGACATGACCAAATAACAACATTAACGACTTCTAATGACATGACCAAATAACAATACTGACTTCTCATATTTGTATATATGAGCCATACATTTAAATATCTTGGACTTGTAGTCTCTTAGAATTCTGAAACACCAATGGTTTCCAAATTGCTGTTGGCGCAGAGTTGAGGGTGAGCATCCAATCTTGCAAAATACCCCCGTGGCTTGATGCTTGCGCATTCATCACCTCTTGCAGCAACCTGTCGGCCTTCACGTGGTGGAACTGTTTTAACCAACAGGAGAAGGAGAGATGGCGAGTTTCTCCTGCTGCATAACCAGACTGCTCTAGATATGTATGTACATACATACATGCACAAAAACATGTGCATACATACATATTTAAACTTGGGTAAGACCACAGTCTACCCTGGCAAAAGAAAGGTGCTGAAGACAGAGGCAACCAGCCAGGAGGCGCACCACAGCAATCAGGATGCCACGCAAACAAGCTATGAGCAAATGAAAGAAGAAGAATGAAACATCAACTTAACATCAAGAAGCTGGGTCACGACTCACATCAAATCCTTCGTATTCATCATAACCATCGGAAACTGAGTCGCTGTCAGAATATCCCCCTTCGGAGGAGCCCATGTCTGTATCTGAATCTTCATTGCCTGGACTTGGATGCTCCAGCAGCCAGCTGACCACTGCTTCAACTGTGGGAGTATCGGCACTGGACAACAAACCTCCTCCTATTTTGATCAGAGTAAAGATATTGATATTGGCATGGTAGACAATGTTATGAGGTTCACATATATTAGATTATGGCTTATTAAATGTACTGACATCTTATGGGAAAGCCCAACCAGATCTTGCTATGTGCCTACAGGACAAGAAGATAATGCCATGGTAGATGATGTTATAAGGGTCAGGGATTTACATATACTAGATTATGGTTTAATGCATAAAGTCCAAACAGCTCTGGCTATGGCCTGTAACACAAGAAGATCTGCTGACGGCACTGCAGGAAAAAGATGGACAAGACTGTCAAAGGTATTCTACACAAACAGGCAGCATGCTTGAATCCAGATACAAAATGGAAGAGCCATCAAACACTTGAGGATAGATATGGAATGATGAGGTTGGATGACCAGATCCCTTCCTGGCCTGCTTTCCAACACAAACAGGAAGAAGCATGGACAGGGCTGGTAGAATCAGTACAGTACGGACTCATTTGCCCAGTACTGACGAGACACTGACTCTAGCTGAACTAGGAGTAAAGCCTGGTCAAGCACATCAATGCTGTCTTCGTGAGAAAGACAGGAGATACCATAACCAACTCCTCATGGGAAGAGTGAGCAGAAACACTTTGGGATGACTGCTGCACCGGGATAACTGAGCACAAATGGGAATGCTCAATGTAGAGTTACATTGTTTGACTAACATAACATAACTAAGCCAACTTTCCTTCGCAGACAATTCCCAGACAATTCTAACAATTGTCTGGTACTCATTTAAAGTAGACAGACTCGAGTCCAGGGATAGATGCCAGATAGTAGATAGTTAAACAGACAGACAGATGGACTCACAGCTGCAAACTGAGCAAGTTACTGAACAAACAGGAAGATGAAAAGGACAGCATATAAAAGACAGGACAAAGTAGAAGAGGCATTAATGAACTGAGCACTAAAAGCATTTTATTGGATGGAGAAGAGAACAGACCTTAATGAGCAAGGTACTCCATATTTCACTGACAAGGCAACACAAACATTGATCAGTACACCAGACAAAGGACAATGCAGAACATGCATCAATGAGTAGAGTACAAGAAAAATTAATTATCAGAGAATAATGGTTTATTAATGGACAACAGGAGCTTTACTCAAGTGAGACCAAACTAGCGGATGATGCCCTTAACGCCATAGAGGCTCTACCAACTCTTGACCACCTGGACACACTTCCCACCATAACAGAAGTTAAGTGTGCTATAAATGAACTTGCATCTGGCAAGGCTCCAGGTAAGGATGGGATTCCAATAGAGGTTATCAGGAGTGGGCAAGACACACTCACTATACAGATCCACCAGCTAATAGAGCTATGCTGGCGTGAAGGACAAGTCCCACAGGATTTCAAAGATTCAAGCATCATAACACTGTACAAGAACAAGGGCGATCGGAGCGACTGCAACAACTATAGGGGTATCTCACTTCTGTGTATTGTTGGAAAAGTATTTGCCAGAATTGTTCTGCGCAGACTTCAAGTCCTAGGAGATCAAGTCTACCCCGAATCACAGTGTGGCTTTCGACAGAACCGGTCTACCACTGATATGATATTCTCATTGCGACAAATGCAAGAAAAATGCCGTGAACAGAATCAACCACTGTTTATTGCCTTCATCGACCTCACAAAGGCATTTGATTTGGTCAGTCGTGAGGGTCTGTTCAAGGCACTAAAGAAGATTGGCTGCCCACCAACTCTTCTGTCCATTGTGGAATCGTTCCACACAGGCATGAAGGGTATAATCAAGTTTGATGGTGCAACTTCTGAAGAATTTGAAATCAAGAGTGGAGTTAAGCAAGGTTGTGTACTAGCTCCCACCCTCTTTGGAATATACTTTTCACTTCTACTGAAATATGCATTTCGTGATCAGGATGGTGGTATATACATTCACTCACGCTCAGATGGCGGCCTCTACAATGCTCAGAGATTGAAGGCTAAGACCAAAATTAGGAGGGTACTGATCAGAGAGTTGCTTTTTGCAGATGATGCTGCAGTTACGACCCACTCTGAGGAAGAATTGCAATGTCTGCTATCTGCATTCTCCAATGCTTGTTCTGAATTTGGTTTAACAATTAGCAAAAAGAAGACACAGATTATGTCACAAGGTGCACATGGGGTACCATCAATCTTTATTGACGACGCCGAACTAGAGATAGTAGACCATTTTACATATCTAGGATCAGTGGTAAATAGCAAATTATCCCTAGATCAGGAAATCAACATCCGGATTGGTAAGGCAGCAACAACAATGAACAGGTTAAGAAAAAGAGTCTGGGAGAACAGGAAGCTTACTGCCAAAACAAAAGTCCTTGTCTATCAAGCCTGTGTCCTTAGTACTCTTCTCTATGGCAGTGAAACCTGGACAACTTACTCACACCAAGAGAACAATTTAAACAGCTTTCATATGCGGTGTCTGCGAAGAATTCTTGGTATTAAGTGGCAAGACAAAATCACAAATACTGAAGTATTGGAAAGATCAGGTTGTGTGACAGTTTATTCCATGCTCAGTCTTCGTAGACTTAGATGGATAGGACATCTTAGGAGGATGGATGATGGTAGAATACCAAAGGATATCTTTTTTGGTGAACTACAGATGGGTAAGAGATCTCAGGGTCGGCCTCTACTACGATACAAAGACGTGTGTAAGCGGGACATGATTGATACAGGCATTGATAATGCACATTGGGAGCAAGTCGCCGCTGAACGTGTTGCATGGAGGGCAAACATCAGAAATGGAATAAAGTCAAAGGAGAAAATTATTGCAGAAAAGTCACACACCGAGCATGTGAGACGTAAGATGGTGCATGATGGTGGAAATGACCATGTGTTCACATGCACCCACTGTGAACGGACATTTACAGCGCAAATTGGCCTTATCAGTCACACTCGCTACCGCCATAGTTAAAAGTTATTATGCCTTTTTAAAGCACAAACTATCGTCTGTCAAGGCGGCAAGGTGCCAATGTAATGGACAACACTAGATTTCAATGGATGGAGCAACACAAACATTAATCGGCTGAGTACACAAGACAATGGACAATGCAACACATGCATCAGTGAGTAGAGTACAAGAGAAATTAATTATCAGAGAACAATGGTTTATTAATGGACAGAGCAACAGACATTAATGATCAGCGTACAGTGGAAAATAATTAACAGAGTACAACTTACATTAATGAACAGAGCAGACAGACTGAGACATACATCACTGGTTATTAATGGGCAGAGTGGAACAGATGAAACATACATTACTTTATCTGCTTCTGACCGAGACATACATTACTGTAACTCCTTCTGACCGAGACACACATTACTGCAACTCCTTCTGACCGAGATACACATTACTGCAACTCCTGACTGAGACGCACATTACTGCAACTCCTTCTGACTGAGACACACATTACTGCAACTCCTTCTGACTGAGACATACATTACTGCAACTGCTTCTGACTGAGACATACATTACTTTAACTGCTTCTGACTGAGACATACATTACTTTAACTGCTTCTGACTGAGACATACATTACTGCAACTCCTTCTGACCAAGACATACATTACTTTAACTGCTTCTGACTGAGACATACATTACTTTAACTGCTTCTGACTGAGACATACATTACTGCAACTCCTAACCGAGACATACATTACTGCAACTCCTTCTGACCGAGACATACATTACTGTAACTCTTTCTAACTGAGACATACATTACTGCAACTCTTTCTAACTGAGACATACATTACTGTAACTCCTTCTAACCGAGACATACATTACTGCAACTCTTTCTAACTGAGACATACATTACTGTAACTCCTTCTAACCGAGACATACATTACTGCAACTCCTTCTGACCGAGAGATACATTACTGCAACTCCTTCTGACCGAGAGATACATTACTGCAACTTCTAACCGACCATACATTACTGCAACTCCTTCTGACCGAGAGATACATTACTGCAACTCCTAACCGAGACATACATTACTGCAACTCCTAACCGACCATACATTACTCAAACTCCTTCTGACTGAGACACACATTACTGTAACTCCTTCTGACCGAGACATACATTACTTTAACTGCTTCTGACTGAGACATACATTACTTTAACTGCTTCTGACTGAAACATACACTACTTTAACTGCTTCTGACTGAGACATACATTAATTTAACTGCTTCTGACTGAGACATACATTACTTTAACTGCTAGACATACATTACTGTAACTCCTTCTGATCGAGACATACATTGCTTTAACTCCTTTTGACTGAGACATACATTACTGTAACTCCTTCTGACTGAGATGTACATTAATTTAACTGCTTCTGACCGAGACATACATTACTTTAACTTCTTCTGACGGAGACATATATCTTTAATATCTTCTGACAAAGGCATATATTACTTTAATGCCTTCTGACCAAGACATATATTACTTTAATGCCTTCTGACCAAGACATATATTACTTTAATGCCTTCTGACCAAGACATATATTACTTAATGCTTTCTGTGCAAGACATATATTACTTTAATGCCTTCTGTCCAAGACATATATTACTTTAGTGCCTTCTGACAGACACATATTAATTTAACTCTTTCGGACTGGGACATTTATTCCTGAGATATATATTTATCTCACTCCGAGATACATATTTCTTCAACTCCTTCATACCAAGACATACTTTAACCAAGACATAAATTACCTCCTTCTGACCAAGAATATATTACTTTAACTCTTTCATACCTAGTCATATATTACTTGCAATTACTTTTATAACAGAAAAAGAATTAATCTACATTCTTCAATGACCTACCAAGAGCTTTCAGAGCCGTCTCCACTCGTTTCCGTGTGAACCCCATCTCCACAATCTGCACAACAATGGGGGATGGCAGCGGTGGGGCTTGTTTCAGCTTCCTCATCTTCTGCAGCCTGGCCACAATTGACGACTGAGGGGGTGGAAGATAACCAGGACCCAAACCACCTACTGCTCCCACAGCACCGGTGACCCCATTCAAGGCAGGTAGCGGAGGTAGGGGTGGCATGTTCAGGAAGTTGTTCTCATCGTCTTCATCACTACTATCATCATCCACCAAGCCAGATGGCTGCTGGCCCAGCTCAGCTGTGAGCTGCTGGCAAGTGGCTAGAGCTGCAGCCTGTTACAGGACAAGAGTTAATTACTTATGTAAGATATATGGACATGCCACTCACACATCAACACAGAGTCACACATAATTTCCCACATATCCACACACACCCATCAACAGTGACACACAATTTTCCACACATCCACACACACCCATCAACAGTAACACACAATTTCCCACACATTCACACACACCCATCAACAGTAACACACAATTTCCCACACATCCACACACACCCATCAACAGTAACACACAATTTCCAACACATCCACTCACCCATCAACAGTCACACATAATTTCCCACACATTTACACACACCCATCAACAGTGACACACAATTTCCCACACACTCACTCACACAAGCCTGATCCCCACACACACACACCCATCAAGACATAAAATACTCAACCCATACAGAACAATTTCATCAATATACTTGTCATCAGACACACGATGCACCACAATAAGACAACCTATACTCTGCCATCCTCCCCCTACCTCCATCTCCTCCACACAGAATACAGCCTTGAGAGGAGATGGCTGGGTGGCAGTTATCAGCAGCTGTTGCAGCAGCGTCACCTGACCCGGCCCATCACCATCTCGCTCCTCTTCTCCAGTCAGTGATGTGTCGACAGGACTGTGCTCCAAGGGAATCGCCTGGGACAGGATCTGACGCAGGACGTCCTGCTGACTGAACAGCTTGGCTACAGCTCCCAGCAGACACAGCCGGATGTACTGTTTGCGGAGTTCCTTGAAAGTCAGATGGTTTCCTGCATTCAAAAGGAAATATTTTAGTTTCAGTTCTTTATCTCACAGGTCAGAGATGATTATTTTGTGTGTGTGTGCATGCGTGCATGCATGCGTGCGTGTGTGTGATATGACCCCTTTGGAAGTGTGGAGTCTATGAACCTCTTTGGTAGTCTGTTGAAGCACATGAACCTCTTTGGTAGTCTACTTAAGTCCATGAACTTCTATGACAGTGTGGTCAAGTTCAGAGACCTTTTTAAAATAAAGGTGAAGTTTATGGATCGCTTCATCATTCCTTCTGGTCAAGTCCATGGACGCCTGAAGAGAAAAAGAGGAAGAAATGGGAAGAGAATGAGAAAAAGAAGGAGGCGGCAGAAGAGAAGAAGAAGCAGAAGGAGGAGGAGTGGTAGGTGAAGGAGAAGTTGAAGGCTAAGAAGGAGAAGATGAAGGAGGAGAATGAGAAAGAAGAGGAGATGAAGAAGAACATGAGGAGATTAAAATTGACAGGGAGTTACAAAATGAGAAGAAAAAAAAGTATAAGCAGAAAAAGGAGGAAGAGGAGGAGAAGAAGGAGAAGGAGGTGATGAAGAAGAATAATTAGAAAGAGAAGGAGATGAAGAAGAAGAATATAAGCAGCAAGAAGGAGAAGAAAATGGTGAGGGAAATACAAAGTTATGAGGAAGAGGAGGAGGAGAAAAAGCAAAAGCCGACACTGGACAACTCACCCAGTGAATCGATGCTGCCAGTGCTGGTGGCGAGGGGTGCCCGAGGAGTGGTATCCTTGTCTCTGTCAGTTCTCACAGCAGCACAGGCCAGACTACACAACATGGCCCAGTTGGTTAGGGTCTCCTCTGTCATTGGCATCTTCTCAACGTGGAAGTCTGTCAGTGGGATCTGCAAAACATCACAGAGTGGAGATTTGTTTCAAGAGCTGAATATACAGGAGACCATACCACCTAGCCAAGCCATCCAGGTATTTACTTCTCTGCCTTCCCCTTGTTCTTGTCAGTTGTCACCAAGTTCTCCAATTTATTTCTTCTCATAACATGCCCTAAAAAATTTGACTGTCTATGTCTAATTTCTCTAATCAGTTTGCAGTTTTCATTTGCCTTTTGTAGGACTTGCTCATTGGTTTTCCTCTCTGTCTGTGGTATTCATTGCATTTTCCTCAGAAACAGTATTTGCACTGCCATTAGATGTTTTCCATATAGGCCCCAATTATAACAAACTGAGAAGTCGACAGTTTAACGGTCCCTGAACATCTTTCGCTACATAACGGAACAAACAAAGACAACAAATACCAGGCACCTCAACTTACCCCGGTCAGCTCAGACAGCCGGCACAGACAGGACTTGCCACTGTTGAACTGCACCTGCAGCTTTCCCTTGCTGGAGATCTTGCACACCGTGCCTAGGCCGTGCTCCTCGTGTCGCACCAGGCTGCCCAGACGCAGACGTGAGTCCACTCCACCAATCACTGCCAGAGCTGCCATCATCAGGGCCGTCTGATTGTTCTCTCCTTCTGTCTCAATCTGTGATTGTGTGAAAGAGAACACTGAATCTGTAATTGTGTGAAAGAGAACACTCAACCTGCAATTGCGTGAAAGTAAACACACAATCTGTGATTGTGTGAAAGTAAACACACAACCTGTGATTGTGTGAAAGTAAACACACAACCTGTGATTGTTTGAAAGTATACACACAATCTGTAATTATGTGAAAGAGAACACTGAATCTGTGATTGTGTGAAAGTAAACACACAATCTGTAATTGTGTGAAAGAGAACAATCTGTAATTGTGTGAAAGAGAACAATATGTACTTGTGTGAAAGAGAACAATGTGCAATTATGTGAAAGACAACACTCCATCCGTAATTGCATGAAAGACAGCACTCGATCTGTAATTGTGTGAAAGAGAACACTCAATCTGTAATTGTGTGAAAGACAACACTCAGTCTGTACATGTGTGAAAGAGAACACTCAATCTGTAATTATGTAGAAGAGAACACTCAATCTGTAATTATGTGGAAGACAACAATCTGTAATTGTGTGAAAGAGAACACTCAATCCATAATTGTGTCAAAGAGAACACTCAATCTGTAATTATGTAGAAGAGAGCACTCAATCTGTAATTATGTGGAAGAGAACACTCAATCTGTAACTATGTGAAAGACAACACTCAATCTGTAATTGTGTAAAAGAGAACACTCAATCTGTAATTATGTGAAAGAGAACATACAATATGTAATTATGGAGACCACATTATCTGTACTTATTTAAAAGAGAACACCCATTCTGTAATTGTGTGAAAGATAACAGTGATGATGTGAGCTGATTCATCCCTGGAAATAGGAAGGCAGACAAGCTGGCAAAGGCTGCAGGAACTTCCATCTCTAGCCATCCCAGAAAGTCTTACAGGACATGCTCTGAGGTTTGCTGTGGTGCTCCGCAGTTGCAAGTGGCAGAGTCAGTGAGATCCATTTGCTGGAGGTGCGCTCTCTTTCTACAGTGTAATTGTTTCAGTCTGCAGATTCTGATCTGCACGTTTCTGCAAAGCTCATCTATATTATCATGTTCTGGACTGTATCTTTCATTTTCTGTCCTCAAACTCCTACAGATACATTGCTTTAATAGTGTTTTGACATTCTTAAAGCCCGGGGAGGGAGCTACAGTAGCCTAGTGGCTAGACACTCACATACAGGCCGGTGGTAAAAGGTTCAATCCACACCTGGGCAGGTTGAAATCTGTTTCTTTAATGACCTGTACTGTACTCCCAGACTGATCCAGCTTTAAATGCAGATGTCTTTCAGGGTCAAGGCAGCTGGTGTGATACTAACCATGACACTCATTGACTGCCATGTGGTCTATAAAATATTTGGTCTAGCACTATTTGCTTAATGTGCCTTAAGAAGCTACACAGAAAGTCAGTTGCATAACCTTTACAGTACGTCGCAGTTAACCCCAGCATTTCTTGGCCGTTTGTGATTTCTTGGCAAGTTTACGTTCAGTAGTTTGCTATTGCTGTCTGAATGACAGCACTCATTCCATCCCATGAAAGCATCAACGCAAGATGGTCCGCTTCCAAATTAACTACAGTTGTGTTTCAAAAGCGGTATGCGGTGTTGAAAATTGCGTCCGCAACCCCTTTGCCACATAGCCGAAATGGATTCTTTAACCCTTTAACAGGCATAGCGCCTGATAGCGTTCGATGCGTTTAACGGGCATAGCGCCCAATCGCGTCTTTGACGACTAGTCGTTTTAAAAATGCGATCTCTCGGTTTTCCGACACTTCCGATGACTACTTTCACTTTCGCCGATAGCTTGACAACGTGGCCGCCATTTGTAAACGCACTACAATGACTTTGAACAGACTTTAACAGACTTTTTTTGATAGTTTTCGGGATTTTTACGCTGTTTTTCAAAATGGATTTCGGCGATTCTTCAAGTGATAGCCGAGATTTCGCTCTGTTCAATTTAAATGACATTAAAGGGCACGAAGTTGATTATTAATCGGAGCTAGATATCAGTGCAAAGCGTTACTTTGCATTAGCAGTCGTGAGTCGGACTTTAAAGAAAGTGATTATGATTCTGAAAATGTGTTTGTAAATTGCCGTATAGATGACGGAAAATCACAAACAACATGCCGTATTTCGTAAATATTTGTGTTCATATATGGATTACCGGCAACAATCACGTGAGTAACATATTCTGCATGCTTTTCCCTTCATTGTGTTGTTTATTTAACTAAAATCGGTTGACTAACACCTTATTTGTGATATTTTTACTAACGAAACCCGAAATTTTACTGAACCTGAAAAAATCTTGCCCGTTCAGGGCTAAAAAATGGACAATCGTCTGCCCTGTAAAGGGTTAAAGAATAATTTCCAGCAAATTCGGAAGAATAGCCTGCATCCATTTTATGAGACTGGGTCAATCCCTGAGCTGTACAGGTCAAGGGGGAAACCTGCCGCAAGTGGGGACTGAACCCTGACTACTGAGTTAAGGAAACAAACTAACCAGCATGCCACAGTGTGTTTTGATTATTAATAACTGGAGCTCATTGGCTGTTGTGTGCAAAGGGGAATCCTGGTCTACTTATTTGTTATGAAATTAATTATAGGTTTGTTTCTGAAGAAACTGCCATCATCATCATTATTATCATCATCAACATAATAATCATCATTATCATGACCATTATTATGGTCACCATAACCATTATTTTCACCTTCATTATCACCATCATCATCATCATTAACACCATTATCACCATCGTCATCACCATTATCATCATCACACAAATGCACACAAGCATGCTCTCTCTCTCTCTCTCTCTTCTCCAGCATGTAATCCCAACCCTTTATGGAATCCCCTAACAACCCCTCGTCAAATATCGACCCCGTGACTTCAGCTAAAGCAGGTGAGTGTGTTTGTGTACTATTCTAAGAGAAAACCAGACTCACATGGTGGGTTCTCCTCTCTGCCAGCAAGGTGACAATGTTGGGCAGCTGGTTGGCAATGTACCTGTTGATAGCTGTGTTCCACACCGGCAGGACGTGCAGCCTGCGCAGCAAGGCTATCACCTCTTCTGCCATGGTGCTGGTGTAAGTAGCAGTGATGGACACCGGCGTGTAGTGCTTCTTGTCATCTGTACCCTCCGCTGTGGAGTCACAACAGACATAATTATGACCAACATATTTTGTGAAGACACAACATATAATTATGGCCAACATATTTTGTGGCATCCATACATTAAAAGAATATTGACCAATACATTTTGTGGAGTCCATATTTACATAATTATGACCAACAAATTGTATTGAGTCCAGACAGACATCATTATGACCAACAAAGTTTGTGAAGTCCCGACAGATGAAACCGAGATGCGACAATTGTGTGGAGTCAAATACAGCCACAATTATGATCAAACAATTGTGTGCAATCAAGACAAATATAACTGTGGCCAAACAAATTGTTAGAGTCATTATAAACATGATTCTTCTTTTTTCATCTGTTATCCTATATTGGGACATAGGCCCTCAACCAACTCACTCCAAGCCCTTCTATCCTCAACTATCCCATGCAGCCCTGTCCATTTCCTCCCCATACTATTCATTTCTGTCTCTACTTCTCTTCTCCGTGTAGTTTTATGCCTTCCTCTATTTTGTTTGCCCTGTGGGTTCATGACAATACTCTTTCTAGTTACACTATTCTCAGGTTTTCTCTATGTATACCCTATCTAGCACCAGTATTTTGTCTTCACCTCTTGATTAACTGGTATTTTAATTCTCTCCATGAGCTCCACATTGGTGATTCTGCCATACCATCTTAGTTCATCTATTTAACACAGGCATCAATTAGTGAATGTTTGTAGTTTATTAGTAATAATTTTAGTAATTTTCCTTGTTTCTGATCCATACAGTAGTAATGATTTAACTTGATAATTCAATATTCTTAGTTTGGAGCTAAATTTAAATTTTTTAAAATTTGCTTACATAATTATTTTAAACTGTGGGAATGTGTGTTACATATTTCAGGGTGGAAGATTGATCTATCTAACTGCTTTACTTCATTATGTGTGAATTCTGTAGTATGCACATGACAAGATGCACTAATTATGCCAGGCAATAAATCATGCAATCTATTGTATGTGTCTTCGTTATAGAAATTCACTAGGGGAAAATCACTGCTTTGACTTCCACAAATTTACTTCTTCAGCATTCCAAGCCATTGAGGTTCTTTGCTGCAGATACAAGCCGCCTCCATTTGTCTCTCTGGTTGACCTTCTCTTGCCAGTCGTTGATTCCAAGTGCTTGTAGGTCTGTATATATATTATCTCTCCACCGTCTTCTTGGTCTACCTCGGGGTCTACAGTCATTTATTTCCTGAGTGTAAGCGAGTTTTTATCTTCCATTCTTTCTATATGTCCCACAAATTTACTAGTGGTACAAAAATCCTCTTACCTATAACACAGAAACTACAACACAGAAACTTTAACACAGAAATTCCAATACAGAAACTACAACACAGAAACTTTAACACAGAAACTCCCACACTGAAACTCCAAACACACATTCATGTGACCCGTCTCTCACTTACAAGATGAGGTCAGGGTCATGTCCGTGGCACAGCCCATGAGAATGACGCCCAGGAAGGAGAAGAGGCGCTCCACAATCTCAACCACCCTCACACTGTCAGAGTAGTGGTCCCAGGCAGGCAGCACCGTCCTCAACAGTTTGAGGATCAGAATCTAAACAGATGTACACATGATGTAATCAAACAGCATATAAATGGAAGAACATTCAATCTTACTTACTGCTACCATACTAGTCTATGCCACATGCATTTGGTCATCAAGTGTATTCCTGTCTCACATGCTGCTTATAACTTCAAGAACAGATGTTTCTCTATGTCTAGAGGCTGCCAACATTCAGCATTGTCCTGGACATTTCTCATAATGGATTAAGGACATATCTGATGATGGATTGAGGACATATTAGATGATGGACTGAGGACATATTAGATGATGCATTGAGGATATATTAGATGATGGATTGAGGACATATCAAATGATGGATTGAGGACAATCACATGATGGATTTAGGACATGCCAGATGATGCATTGAGGATATGTCAGATGATGCATTGAGGACATACCTGTATTTACCTGTTCATGACACTACCCACCTGTGTATGACAATGTCCAGTATTTACCTGTTCATGACACTACCCACCTGTGTATGACAATGTCCACCTGTATTTACCTGTTCATGACACTACCCACCTGTGTATGACAATGTCCACCTGTATTTACCTGTTCATGACACTACCCACCTGTACTCACTTGTGTATGACACTGCCCACCTGTACTCACCTGTGTATGACACTACCCACCTGTGTATGACAGGTGCCCATCTGTACTCACCTGTGTATGACACTACCCACCTGTACTCACCTGTGTATGACACTACCCACCTGTACTCACCTGTGTATGACACTACCCACCTGTACTCACCTGTGTATGACACTGCCCATCTGTACTCACCTGTGTATGACACTGCCCACCTGTACTCACTTGTGTATGACACTACCCACCTATACTCACCTGTGTATGACACTGCCCACCTGTATTCACCTGTGTATGACACTGCCCACCTGTATTCACCTGTGTATGACACTACCCACCTGTACTCACCTGTGTATGACACTACCCACCTGTATTCACCTGTGTATGACACTGCCCACCTGTACTCACCTGCCTGTACACATTCTTGGAATACTTGGAGCTGTGGTCTTCCTCAAGGATCTTCAGCAGCAGGGACATCCACCTGGGGGAGCTGAGCGCCTGGCATATGACGGGACTGGTGGCAATGCTGCGCACAAATCCCAGAGTGCACCACTTCATGTGCTGCTGGCTGGCAATGTGGGCCGCAGCGGAGTTTGTGTCTGCATAAATATACATATTTAACTCTTACACACCGCAGAAATATACATATGTAACTTTTACACACCGCAGAAATATACATATGTAACTCTTACACACCGCAGAAATATAAATATGTAACTATTCCACACTGCAGAAATATACATATGTAACTCTTCAATAGCCTGCTTTGTGGCAAAAGGGTTATGGATGCGGTTGATATACAGGACTGTATAATCACGTTTGAAACAAGCTGTGCGCGACTTGGCAGCAGACTGCTTTGAGTTGGTTTTTTACGAAATGGTATAGGTGCCGGTCGTTCAGAAAGCAATGTCAAACTACTGAACATTAACTTGCCAGGAGATCACAACAGCAAAAAATGCTGATGTTGACTGCAACGTCCTGCAAAGATTATATTTGTAGGTCAGCATGGCCGAATGGATAAGAACACATGTTCTGAAACATCCTGTGTGCTGATGCTGAGGTAAGGGGTTCAACCCCTACACGGGATAGTTGGACTAAAATGTTGACCTATCATACCTTGTTGACCTTGGGGATGTAAATTACAAGTACCTCTGAAGTCGGAATGGGTTAGCCTGATGGCGAGGGACACTGTTAATAGGGAAAGCTAATCCACACATGAAATTCAGTCCAGTGCTACTAAAAGTAGTGTGCATGGTCTACACTTGAGTTTAAACCGAGTGAGCGGGGAGGGGAAGGGGGGAATGGATATATATATATATATATATATATATATATATATATATATATATATATATATATATATATATATATATATATATATATATTTAAATCTGCTAATGGAAAGCCAGTAATTATGGCCAGCAACATTTTGTTTCATTTTCCCTCTGTTTATAGATTTTACATGAAAAATTTATAACTGTGTGTTACATTAATATTTTAAATGTTGCACATCCTTTGCAGGACATTGCAGTCAACCCCCAGTTGATTTTCAGTGGCTACACTGTGAGGGAAATACGTAGGAGGTGATCGGAGCACTTATGGATGATAGTTTGATGTGCAATGACTAACTAACTGATGTGGAGTCTGTCAACCATGCCATGCCTGAAACTCCTGGACGAAACATCCCCAATCACAGCCTAATCCCAGAAAATCTGTATGTGCTGTGCTGAGCCAGCTTGATGTGAAGTTTCAATACCAATCTTGTATACCTACTGGTTTCCGAGCATGGAGAGGGCAATGAGAGCTCTACAAACATCCCCACAGAGATATACTTCAATACTCGGTCTAGGAAAGTCTCTACATCACCTTTAATCTGACTGATGCAAGCACTCTTTTAAGGCTTCAATGACCTAAATGCCAATGCACTGGACTTAAAACTATTAGAGATGATTCACTAACCAACCAAACTGGATTTAATATTTGAAATCTCCATGTATCACCCTCTTCCTTTATTGACATTCATTTGACAATGTTGTTTTTTCCTATGTGAATGTAACATGCACAGTAGATAATTGGAGTATGACAGATGAGTAATTTGAAGGGCTGAATATATGACGAGCCTGCGTGCTCAATTTGAAACCCTATGGAAAAATATGGCTGTCAGTAAAATGTGGGCTGTGGCAGAGTTGGTATTTGCAGAAATATACATATTTAACTCTTAAACACTGTATCATGTAAGATGGGCCTGCATGCCCAATTTGTGACCCTCTGGAAATAAAGTCTGTTCATTTTTTTTTTTATTTATAAAACATCGGAGACACAAAATGTAAACATGTTAAAGACCATACTTGCAAAAGATTCACAAATATTATAAGTGAAGTGGGAGCTGTAATGGCACAGTGGTTAGTGTGCTTGCCTGCTGTCCAGTGGCCATGTGTTCGAATCATCACTGAGGTGAGTACCTGGAATTGTTCTGGGCAGAAAAGATTACAAGACATTTCCTGGCACCCATTTTAGCCCAGTTCAATCTTTAAAATCTGCGTGGAAGTGAACTCAAACCCACGGCCACTGGGCTGACAGGCGAGTGTCTAGCCACTACAATACCTCATATCCAAAGAAGGTGACTGGTCGACTGAAATCATACAGCTTTAAGTTTTGGTGTTACATTCCTATGACTTTTGCTTAAGCATTCACAAAAAAAGGTACTGACACATAATGACAGTCAACAGCAGTTCAGAAT
Organism: Cepaea hortensis; assembly: GCA_963921405.1. NCBI lineage: Eukaryota > Metazoa > Mollusca > Gastropoda > Stylommatophora > Helicidae > Cepaea > Cepaea hortensis. The sequence goes on along the minus strand of OY992876.1, from coordinate 311,843,799 downwards.
ATTGGCTATTCACAAGCAAAAGGCCAACAGACAAAACGCTATTCATACTTGGTCCATAATTACAGCCAGCATCGACGATGCTCAGCATCAGCCCACAGAGAGAAGCCACAGCTTCTGGTTGAGCATTCTCCGCATGGATGCCTGCACACAGGGACAAGGTTGTGAGCAAGTTCAGGGTTGACCGTCTGATCAGGTTGGTGGGGTGCTTGCTCTCTGTCTGGCTTTTCTCTGTAGCAAAAACACAATCGATAAACTTGTTTATTCTTGCTGAAGGATCTTATTGTCTTTCCCTCATTGGGTTACGTCTTACCTAATATTATATCCATTAGTATGAAGTCATATTATTATATTTTACCCATCAGTATAAAGCATTACATAATCTTTTATCACATTAATGTAAAGTACTACATACTATTTTACCCATTAGCTTATAGTATTACATTATATCTTACCAGTAGTATAAAGTATTACATTATATTTTACCATTAGTGTAAAGTTTTATTTTTATTATATCACTAGCATAAAGTACTACATTATATTTTACCATTAGTGTAAATTTTTACATTATATTTTACCCATTTGTATATAATCTTGTATTCACAAATGCAATAATGTCTTACATAATTTTCTCATCCTTAGGTAGACATAATATTATATTCATTTGTGTAATGTTATTTTCCTTACCGCTACTTCTTACATAATCTTGTATTCAACTGTAGAAAGCTATGGTGTGCGGCAGACATTTATAGCTTAGAAATTAATATCAAATCAGATCTTCCATTCAAGATTAAAATATTGTAAAATACAAAAACAGCTGAAGCATACCAAACAATTATGGCCACTCTTTATGCAGCAGAAATTAATGAACAATAAAAATGAATGTCTTACCACTTTGTGTCTCCTCTTCATCATCATCATCCTCATTGTCAGTCAGCTCTGGCATCTGGGCCAGCTTGAGGTCATACTTGCCTTCCTTGCCCATCCTGTAGCTGTTGGTGCTGCCCGTGTCCCACTGCACTCTGATCCAGCCATCCTCTCCCAGCTCTCCAATCACGTGGCCCAGGCTCGGAGGTGGTCCGTCCTGGGTGAAGCCAAAAATGGAGATCATGAGAATTCTCTTGTCTGTCTCTACCCTAAGAGTGTGACTGATCTCTGGGCACTCAGATCAGTCTGTTGATAATGACATGGCTGGAACCCATAGAGGACACATGTCCAACCTCAGCCACATCTCAGGTCATCCAGTGTGTGCTGTGACTTACCTCTGGGCACTCAGTTCAGTCTTGGGGAGTCTACGTGGCGAAGTGGTCAAGCCATCTGACTCAGGCTCCGAAGGTTGTGGGTTCAATTCTGGGCCGCTTCCTGTGGTTCGCAAGTGCATTTTTTAGACTCCTGGGGCTCGTCGCTGGAGCTATGGAGTTCATGCTTTGTATGACGCTATCAGCAGTTTGCTGTAGACAGAGACTGAGCCATATGGGATAAAAACCCAGTGCAATGAGGTCGACCCTGTCAACTTTTAATTGAGTTTTTTTTTCAGTTCAGTCTGTTGAAAATGACATGGCTAAAACCCGTAGAGGACACATAACCAACCTCGGCCATGACCCAGGTCATCCCATGCTGAACCCTGACCTGTGACATCCTGATATGTCACTCTGCAGATGTGACGCTCCAGTAGCTGTTTGTCACGCCCTGCTGGGATTTTAGCATGGAGAGGGGAGGGAGAAATTGACAATACAGTCCCCATGGAGAATGTGTTTCTGTGCCGGGTTGGGAAAGAAAGGTCAACATCATGCAAGCCATCCATCCATCATGCGCCATGCAAATAAGCGTGAGCGGTCATGTTTTGCCATCTCACTCGATAACCAGAGTCGTGAATCAGCTCCGTATTTCTGTCTCGACCACGCCACATGGCCAAGCCATCCAGGTATTTACTTCTTGGTCTTCCCCTTTTGTCTTCTCCCTTCGATCTTGCCTGTTGTCACCAAATTCTCCAATTCATTTCTTCTCATAATATGCCCAAAACATTTTGACTGTCTACATCTATTGTCTTTATCAGTTTACGATCTTCATTTGTTTTTTGAAGGACTTGTTCATTGGTTTTTCTGTCTGTCCATGGTACTCTTTGCATTTTCCTCAGAAACCATATTTCCACAGCCATCAGATGTTTTTTAGCTTGTCTGCTTATTGTCCACACTTTACATCCGTACAAAAGTACAGGCTCTATGTAGCACTTCAACACTCTTTTTCTCATTTAAATTGATATCTTTTTTTGGTCAGTATGTTTTTCATCTTGCAAAAGGTTACCTTCACAATGACAATTCTTGTTCTAATCTCTTCAAGGCATCTCCCATCTGATGTTATGACTGTTCCGAGATAACTGTACTGATTCACTTGTTTAAGAATATGCCCATTTACTTGTATATTATATTTTGGTACATTATTTCCTTCTTCCCAGTGACGACCATAATCTGTGTCTTTTTACAATTCAATTCTAACCCTATTTGTTCACTGTGTGCAACAACCGCATCTACTAAATGTTGCAAGTCCTGTTATGCAAGCCCTTTTCAATATTCAGTCAACCTGAATGCATCGAACTTAAGAGTTAAAACTCTGTCTTTCAGCAAGAGAATACCTGGTCGCTCCACTTCCAGTCCACACCTCTCATAACACGAGCACCAACTTTCATGTATCAATAGAACAATAAGAGAGACAAGAGAATACCTGGTCGCCCCACTTCCAGTCCACACCTCTCATAACACAAGCACCAACTTTCATGTATCAATAGAACAATAAGAGATATAAGAGAATACCTGGTCGCCCCACTTCCAGTCCACACCTCTCATAACACGAGCACCAACTTTCATGTATCAATAGAACAATAAGAGAGACAAGAGAATACCTGGTCGCCCCACTTCCAGTCCACACCTCTCATAACACAGGCACCAACTTTCATGTATCAATAGAACAATAAGAGAGACAAGAGAATACCTGGTCGCCCCACTTCCAGTCCACACCTCTCATAACACGGCACCAACTTTCATGCATCAATAGAACAATAAGAGAGATAAGAGAATACCTAGTCGCCCCACTTCCAGTCCACACCTCTCATAACACAAGCACCAACTTTCATGTATCAATAGAACAATAAGAGAGACAAGAGAATACCTGGTCGCCCCACTTCCAGTCCACACCTCTCATAACACAAGCACCAACTTTCATGTATCAATAGAACAATAAGAGAGACAAGAGAATACCTGGTCGCCCCACTTCCAGTCCACACCTCTCATAACACGGGCACCAACTTTCATCATGGCCGCCAACTCAGGTCCCGCCAAGGGCACCGACTGGGTAGTCTTCTTGTTGAGCTGCTCCTCTGGGATGGTGAAGATGGTGCTGCAGTTGTCTGCCACTGGAATGTCAGGGTCTGGGCCTGGATGGATAAATTCAACTCATTCATCATCAACATTTTCATCTTTTGCTGCTAAGCATCGTGGGGAGAAATAGTTGATGTTTCAGTGCTCAACTGGTGGCACTCTGTGTCATTCTGTGTCAAAAACAGAGGACTTTTGATGCCAGTGAATCCACTTTGTTGTCTAGAATGAGAGACTTGGAAGTTAGATTTGGTACGGTCAGACACAAGAGATAATCAGGAGAATGAGAAGCCTCATCAACCAACACCCCTGAATGCTGATGCATATGTTGAAGGGGGGAGGGGAGGGGGGAGAGGGGATCTGAGCACCTATGGACTTGTCCAGTGTGTAAAGATAATACCCCAACAGATAAGCAACTAACTAATTCCATGTGATTGTACAATGTATTTGATGTCATCAATCCATTGTCTTCTCGGGCGTCCTCTTGCTCTCGTATCAGATCTCCTTTGGTGTAGCGCCAGTGTTGGTAGTTGATGGTTGTGTATTCTAATGAAATGGCTAAACCATTTGATCATTTGCCTTTCAATATATATGGCACAAGGTGTTGATCCCACTGTCACTGATCTCATTAAGGCTGGAAAACATTTGTTATGTCATAAAGATACTCTTCATTACAAAATAGCTATGTTCCTTCCAGCTGCAGACTGTTGACTCATTGCTTGCGATATCCTTACACAGAAGTAGTCCCTGATCACTTTCTCTATTGAAGATGGGGAAGGAGGTGGGGGGGGGGGGGGGGGAAGAGAAGAGTTTACTCCATCTTGCCCAAGGATGACATCACACTTTTGCTAAAATCTTGACTGTAGGATGTCCATTGGGTTTATGTCTCCCGAGTCTTGGACCGCATCTCCGTTCATGTCCCCAATATCCTATGTGGCCAAGCCACCCCAGCATTTACCCCTCTGCCTTCCCCTTGCTTCTTTCCCCATCAATTTCACCAGTTGCCACTAAGTTTTCTAGTTTATTTCTCTTCATAATATGCCCAAATATTCTCACCTACCACATCTAATTTCTAGAATGTTGGTGCGCTTACCAGCAAGTCGGAGTATGCTCTGTGTCAGGGCTAGGACCCCAGAGTTGAGGAGCAGGCTGAGACTGTTGGAGTAGTGTTCGGCCACCAGGAGTCCCAGGGTAGCCAGGATGAATCTGGAACTAGGTAAAGCTCCCAGGCTCAAGCGTTCCTGTGTGAGTTGTGGAAGTAGAGAATGACAAGTAGAACATTTTGTAATCATGCAGAGATGCAACTAATAAAACAATCTACATACTTTTCTTCTTCGAGATCTTAACATATTCTAACCTCCGACAGATTTCAACATGTTCTGTATCACCGAGATCTCAACATACTCTAACCTCAGACAGATTTCAACATGTTCTGTATCACTGAGATCTGAACATGCCCTGTATCAATAAGATCTCAACAAACTGTAACGTTACCCAGATCTCAACATGCTCATTTTACCAGAATCTCAATATACTCTAAGCGACCAACTTTCAACATATTCTACCTCATTCAGATATCAACATACTTTACCCCATCCAGATCTCAACATACTCTCTCACCAGATCTCAACATACTCAATCTCTCCAAATCTCAACATCCTCTATCTACTTGTCACAACAGCAACAAATAACCTCACATATACTAAGTCACAATATAAATACTCCCCCATTTCCAGAACCAACTAGGCAAGTCAAGTGCTAACCTTACATTATGGCCAGGTTTTGAACAAACTCCATGCCTATCAGAATTAAACAAACAAGACATACACAGACACTGACTGTTACCTTGCCAGCGCACATGTTCTGAGCTGACGGATTGATGCCACGCAACTTCAGCATCATGTCAGCCTGAATGACGTAGTAGCGGAGCTGTTGGATGGCCCACTTGTAGAGTTCGGCAAACGTCATCTCCAGCAGGATTCGATCACAGGGTGGGATCAGTTTGACATCCATGAGGCAATGAGGTAGTGGGTTACTGCAGAAATTGGCAATGAGGTGATAGGTTACTGCAGAAATAGGCAATGTGGTGATGGGTTACCGCAGCAATAGGCAATGAGGTAATGGATTACTGCAGAAATATGCAATGAAGTAATGAGTTACTGCAGAAATATGCAATGAGGTAATGGGCTACTGTAGAAATATGCAATGAGGTAATGGTTACTGCAGAAATATGCAATGAGGTAATGAGTTACTGCAGAAATATGCATTGAGGCAGTGGGGTACTGCAGAAATATGAATGAGGAAATGGGTTACTGCAGAAATATGCAAAGGGCAGTGGGTTACTGTAGAAATATGCAATGAGGTAGTGGGTTACTGCCAAAAACTTATAACCTGCAATCTTTACAGTAGCTTACTATTTCTTGCAGTCAACTGTAAGAATCTGCCATCTTTACAGTAGCTTACTATTTCTTGCAGTCAACTGTAAGAATCTGCCATATTTACAGCAGCTTACTATTTCTTGCAGTCAACTGTAAGAATCTGCCATCTTTACAACTTACTATTTCTTGCAGTCAACTGTAAGAATCTGCCATCTTTACAGTAGCTTACTATTTCTTGCAGTCAACTGTAAGAATCTGCCATCTTTACAACTTACTATTTCTTGCAGTCAACTGTAAGAATCTGCCATCTTTACAGCAGCTTACTATTTCTTGCAGTCAACTGTAAGAATCTGCCATCTTTACAGCAGCTTACTATTTCTTGCAGTCAACTGTAAGAATCTGCCATCTTTACAGCAGCTTACTATTTCTTGCAGTCAACTGTAAGAATCTGCCATCTTTACAGCAGCTTACTATTTCTTGCAGTCAACTGTAAGAATCTGCCATCTTTACAGCAGCTTACTATTTCTTGCAGTCAACTGTAAGAATCTGCCATCTTTACAGCAGCTTACTATTTCTTGCAGTCAACTGTAAGAATCTGCCATCTTTACAGCAGCTTACTATTTCTTGCAGTCAACTGTAAGAATCTGCCATCTTTACAACTTACTATTTCTTGCAGTCAACTGTAAGAATCTGCCATCTTTACAGCAGCTTACTATTTCTTGCAGTCAACTGTAAGAATCTGCCATCTTTACAGCAGCTTACTATTTCTTGCAGTCAACTGTAAGAATCTGCCATCTTTACAGCAGCTTACTATTTCTTGGAGTCAACTGTAAGAATCTGCCATCTTTACAGCAGCTTACTATTTCTTGCAGTCAACTGTAAGAATCTGCCATCTTTACAGCAGCTTACTATTTCTTGCAGTCAACTGTAAGAATCTGCCATCTTTACAGCAGCTTACTATTTCTTGCAGTCAACTGTAAGAATCTGCCAACTTTACAGCAGCTTACTATTTCTTGCAGTCAACTGTAAGAATCTGCCATCTTTACAGCAGCTTACTATTTCTTGCAGTCAACTGTAAGAATCTGCCATCTTTACAGCAGCTTACTATTTCTTGCAGTCAACTGTAAGAATCTGCCATCTTTACAGCAGCTTACTATTTCTTGCAGTCAACTGTAAGAATCTGCCATCTTTACAGCAGCTTACTATTTCTTGCAGTCAACTGTAAGAATCTGCCATCTTTACAACTTACTATTTCTTGCAGTCAACTGTAAGAATCTGCCATCTTTACAGCAGCTTACTATTTCTTGCAGTCAACTGTAAGAATCTGCCATCTTTACAGCAGCTTACTATTTCTTGCAGTCAACTGTAAGAATCTGCCATCTTTACAGCAGCTTACTATTTCTTGCAGTCAACTGTAAGAATCTGCCATCTTTACAGCAGCTTACTATTTCTTGCAGTCAACTGTAAGAATCTGCCATCTTTGCAGCAGCTTACTATTTCTTGCAGTCAACTGTAAGAATCTGCCATCTTTACAGCAGCTTACTATTTCTTGCAGTCAACTGTAAGAATCTGCCATCTTTACAGCAGCTTACTATTTCTTGCAGTCAACTGTAAGAATCTGCCATCTTTACAGCAGCTTACTATTTCTTGCAGTCAACTGTAAGAATCTGCCATCTTTACAACTTACTATTTCTTGCAGTCAACTGTAAGAATCTGCCATCTTTACAGCAGCTTACTATTTCTTGCAGTCAACTGTAAGAATCTGCCATCTTTACAGCAGCTTACTATTTCTTGCAGTCAACTGTAAGAATCTGCCATCTTTACAACTTACTATTTCTTGCAGTCAACTATAAAAATCTGCCATCTTTACAGCAGCTTACTATTTCTTGCAGTCAACTGTAAGAATCTGCCATCTTTACAGCAACTTACTATTTCTTGCAGTCAACTGTAAGAATCTGCCATCTTTACAGCAGCTTACTATTTCTTGCAGTCAACTGTAAGAATCTGCCATCTTTACAACTTACTATTTCTTGCAGTCAACTGTAAGAATCTGCCATCTTTACAGCAGCTTACTATTTCTTGCAGTCAACTGTAAGAATCTGCCATCTTTACAACTTACTATTTCTTGCAGTCAACAGTAAGAATCTGCCATCTTTACAGCAGCTTACTATTTCTTGCAGTCAACTGTAAGAATCTGCCATCTTTACAGCAGCTTACTATTTCTTGCAATCAACTGTAAGAATCTGCCATCTTTGCAGCAGCTTACTATTTCTTGCAGTCAACTGTAAGAATCTGCCATCTTTACAGCAGCTTACTATTTCTTGCAGTCAACTGTAAGAATCTGCCATCTTTACAGCAGCTTACTATTTCTTGCAGTCAACTGTAAGAATCTGCCATCTTTACAGCAGCTTACTATTTCTTGCAGTCAACTGTAAGAATCTGCCATCTTTACAACAGCTTACTATTTCTTGCAGTCAACGGTAAGGATCTGCCATCTTTACAGCAGCTTACTATTTCTTGCAGTCAACTGTAAGAATCTGCCATCTTTACAGCAGCTTACTATTTCTTGCAGTCAACTGTAAGAATCTGCCATCTTTACAACTTACTATTTCTTGCAGTCAACTGTAAGAATCTGCCATCTTTACAGCAGCTTACTATTTCTTGCAGTCAACTTTAAGAATCTGCCATCTTTACAACTTACTATTTCTTGCAGTCAACTGTAAGAATCTGCCATCTTTACAGCAGCTTACTATTTCTTGCAGTCAACTGTAAGAATCTGCCATCTTTACAGCAGCTTACTATTTCTTGCAGTCAACTGTAAGAATCTGCCATCTTTACAACTTACTATTTCTTGCAGTCAACTGTAAGAATCTGCCATCTTTACAGCAGCTTACTATTTCTTGCAGTCAACTGTAAGAATCTGCCATCTTTACAACTTACTATTTCTTGCAGTCAACTGTGAGAATCTGCCATCTTTACAGCAGCTTACTATTTCTTGCAGTCAACTGTAAGAATCTGCCATCTTTACAGCAGCTTACTATTTCTTGCAGTCAACTGTAAGAATCTGCCATCTTTACAACTTACTATTTCTTGCAGTCAACTGTAAGAATCTGCCATCTTTACAGTAGCTTACTATTTCTTGCAGTCAACTGTAAGAATCTGCCATCTTTACAGCAGCTTACTATTTCTTGCAGTCAACTGTAAGAATCTGCCATCTTTACAGCAGCTTACTATTTCTTGCAGTCAACTGTAAGAATCTGCCATCTTTACAGCAGCTTACTATTTCTTGCAGTCAACTGTAAGAATCTGCCATCTTTACAGCAGCTTACTATTTCTTGCAGTCAACTGTAAGAATCTGCCATCTTTACAGCAGCTTACTATTTCTTGCAGTCAACTGTAAGAATCTGCAATCTTTACAGCAGCTTACTATTTCTTGCAGTCAACTGTAAGAATCTGCAATCTTTACAGCAGCTTACTATTTCTTGCAGTCAACTGTAAGAATCTGCCATCTTTACAGCAGCTTACTATTTCTTGCAGTCAACTGTAAGAATCTGCCATCTTTACAGCAGCTTACTATTTCTTGCAGTCAACTGTAAGAATCTGCCATCTTTACAGCAGCTTACTATTTCTTGCAGTCAACTGTAAGAATCTGCCATCTTTACAACTTACTATTTCTTGCAGTCAACTGTAAGAATCTGCCATCTTTACAGCAGCTTACTATTTCTTGCAGTCAACTGTAAGAATCTGCCATCTTTACAGCAGCTTACTATTTCTTGCAGTCAACTGTAAGAATCTGCCATCTTTACAGCAGCTTACTATTTCTTGCAGTCAACTGTAAGAATCTGCCATCTTTACAGCAGCTTACTATTTCTTGCAGTCAACTGTAAGAATCTGCCATCTTTGCAGCAGCTTACTATTTCTTGCAGTCAACTGTAAGAATCTGCCATCTTTACAGCAGCTTACTATTTCTTGCAGTCAACTGTAAGAATCTGCCATCTTTACAGCAGCTTACTATTTCTTGCAGTCAACTGTAAGAATCTGCCATCTTTACAGCAGCTTACTATTTCTTGCAGTCAACTGTAAGAATCTGCCATCTTTACAACTTACTATTTCTTGCAGTCAACTGTAAGAATCTGCCATCTTTACAGCAGCTTACTATTTCTTGCAGTCAACTGTAAGAATCTGCCATCTTTACAGCAGCTTACTATTTCTTGCAGTCAACTGTAAGAATCTGCCATCTTTACAACTTACTATTTCTTGCAGTCAACTGTAAGAATCTGCCATCTTTACAGCAGCTTACTATTTCTTGCAGTCAACTGTAAGAATCTGCCATCTTTACAGCAACTTACTATTTCTTGCAGTCAATAGTAAGAATCTGCCATCTTTACAGCAGCTTACTATTTCTTGCAGTCAACTGTAAGAATCTGCCATCTTTACAGCAGCTTACTATTTCTTGCAGTCAACTGTAAGAATCTGCCATCTTTGCAGCAGCTTACTATTTCTTGCAGTCAACTGTAAGAATCTGTCATCTTTACAGCAGCTTACTATTTCTTGCAGTCAACTGTAAGAATCTGCCATCTTTACAGCAGCTTACTATTTCTTGCAGTCAACTGTAAGAATCTGCCATCTTTACAGCAGCTTACTATTTCTTGCAGTCAACTGTAAGAATCTGCCATCTTTACAACAGCTTACTATTTCTTGCAGTCAACTGTAAGGATCTGCCATCTTTACAGCAGCTTACTATTTCTTGCAGTCAACTGTAAGAATCTGCCATCTTTACAGCAGCTTACTATTTCTTGCAGTCAACTGTAAGAATCTGCCATCTTTACAACTTACTATTTCTTGCAGTCAACTGTAAGAATCTGCCATCTTTACAGCAGCTTACTATTTCTTGCAGTCAACTTTAAGAATCTGCCATCTTTACAACTTACTATTTCTTGCAGTCAATTGTAAGAATCTGCCATCTTTACAGCAGCTTACTATTTCTTGCAGTCAACTGTAAGAATCTGCCATCTTTACAGCAGCTTACTATTTCTTGCAGTCAACTGTAAGAATCTGCCATCTTTACAACTTACTATTTCTTGCAGTCAACTGTAAGAATCTGCCATCTTTACAGCAGCTTACTATTTCTTGCAGTCAACTGTAAGAATCTGCCATCTTTACAACTTACTATTTCTTGCAGTCAACTGTGAGAATCTGCCATCTTTACAGCAGCTTACTATTTCTTGCAGTCAACTGTAAGAATCTGCCATCTTTACAGTAGCTTACTATTTCTTGCAGTCAACTGTAAGAATCTGCCATCTTTACAGCAGCTTACTATTTCTTGCAGTCAACTGTAAGAATCTGCCATCTTTACAGCAGCTTACTATTTCTTGCAGTCAACTGTAAGAATCTGCCATCTTTACAACTTACTATTTCTTGCAGTCAACTGTAAGAATCTGCCATATTTACAGCAGCTTACTATTTCTTGCAGTCAACTGTAAGAATCTGCCATCTTTACAGCAGCTTACTATTTCTTGCAGTCAACTGTAAGAATCTGCCATCTTTACAACTTACTATTTCTTGCAGTCAACTGTAAGAATCTGCCATCTTTACAGCAGCTTACTATTTCTTGCAGTCAACTGTAAGAATCTGCCATCTTTACAGCAACTTACTATTTCTTGCAGTCAACTGTAAGAATCTGCCATCTTTACAGCAGCTTACTATTTCTTGCAGTCAACTGTAAGAATCTGCCATCTTTACAACTTACTATTTCTTGCAGTCAACTGTAAGAATCTGCCATCTTTACAGCAGCTTACTATTTCTTGCAGTCAACTGTAAGAATCTGCCATCTTTACAACTTACTATTTCTTGCAGTCAACTGTAAGAATCTGCCATCTTTACAGCAGCTTACTATTTCTTGCAGTCAACTGTAAGAATCTGCCATCTTTACAACTTACTATTTCTTGCAGTCAACTGTAAGAATCTGCCATCTTTACAGCAGCTTACTATTTCTTGCAGTCAACTGTAAGAATCTGCCATCTTTACAGCAGCTTACTATTTCTTGCAGTCAACTGTAAGAATCTGCCATCTTTACAACTTACTATTTCTTGCAGTCAACTGTAAGAATCTGCCATCTTTACAGCAGCTTACTATTTCTTGCAGTCAACTGTAAGAATCTGCCATCTTTACAACTTACTATTTCTTGCAGTCAACTGTAAGAATCTGCCATCTTTACAGCAGCTTACTATTTCGTGCAGTCAACTGTAAGAATCTGCTATCTTTACAGCAGCTTACTATTTCTTGCAGTTAAATGTAAGAATCTGCCATCTTTACAACCTACTATTTCTTGCAGTCAATTGTAAGAATCTGCCATCTTTACCAACTTACTGTTTCTTGGAGCCAAATATAAGAAGACCCATCATTATAACAACTTTATCTTGAAACCAACTACAAAGAGTCCTTTGACTTTACAACTTAGTGTTTCTTGAAGCCTTGAGCCAACTGTTAGAATCTCTTCTTTACAACAATTCACTGTCTCTTGGAGCTAAATGTAAGAATCTCTTCTTTACAACAATTTTAGAGCCAACTATAAGAACCTATCATCTTCACAACTTACTGTTTGTTGGAGCCAACTGTTAGAATCTCTTCTGTACAACAAATTACTGTTTCTTGGAGCCAATTGTCAGAATCTCTCCTTTACAACAGCTTAATGTTTCTTGGAGCCAACTTTAAGAATCTCTCCTTTACAACAACTTACTGTTTCTTGGAGCCAACCGTCAGAAGCCCCTGCCACCCACAAATAACACTGTACTTGACGGATGGGATCAGGTGGTCCTTGTGTACCAGAGTCAGCATGTTCTGGATCCCTTGGAGTCTCATTTCTGCCCTAGATACCTGCAGGTAGATCAAAGGTTACAATGATAACACAATCAATTATCTGCTATGAGAGCAAGATGACGCCAGAGAAGAAAATGGATTGACAACATCAAAGACATTGTACAATCACATGGGATGAAACTATCCGATGCCTCCCATCGGGTTCTGCAACATCAACTATTCCTCCCGACGATGCTTAATGGCAAAAGTGGAAGACAATGATGATGTTGATGATGAATGAGTTGAGCTAAGTCAAGAACTGACATCACAGCACTCGGGACATTCCCATAATGCTCTGTCCTCATCTTTAACAGTCAGCAAAGAGCCCCAATACAAATGATAAGACAATCAATGTCAATGATGGATTGCCTATATGACCATGGTCAATGAGATGCTGTGTTAAAGATCAAGGACAATGAACAGGTCTATATTAATTGGTAAATCAAAACAAGTGCACATATGCATTGGCGCTGCAGACAGCAGATCACATCCAAGATTGTCCAAAATACAATATATCTAGGCAAACCTGGCCTAGAGAATCAGCCACATCTGCTTTGGCACTGCAGACAAAATACGACATATCTAGGCAAACATTCTGGCCTGGAGAAACAACAGTGGTAGATAAACTATATGGATAAAGGAGTGAACTAACAAAGACAGTAAAGTTCACACGAGGAGACAACATTGCAGATACAGATTAAATTTCAAATGAACGGAAGAAGAAGAAGAAGAAGAAGAAGAAGAAGAAGAAGAAGAAGAAGAAGAAGAAGAAGAAGAAGAAGAAGAAGAAGAAGAAGAAGAAGAAGAAGAAGAAGAAGAAGAAGAAGAGTGGATAAACTTCTTCCGTTGACAAATTCCAAATGTTTTACTGTGTCTCTGTGTAGTTTTCCATTTGCCAAGCTTCTTCGTCACATTTTGTATTTTTATTTCAAGACACTTTATATAGTTTCCCTACAATTTCAAACTAATTCATTGAGAATATGATAAACAGAAAAGTTAAAACAAAGGAAATGTTCTCACTGAGAAAATGATAAACAAAGAGTTAAAATCAAGCAAATGTTCTCACTGGGAAAATTATAAACGGAAAGAGTATAAAACAAAGCCAAGAGGCAGATAGTAGCTGACCTGATGGTGCAAGGATCTCCTGAGCCGCTCAATGTCCACTGGATGTTCATACATGACAAAATCCACAATCCGGCTGATGAGGTTGGTCTCGGCACGGCTCCCAGTGAGTCTCTGCTTGAGCCAGCGCATCTTCTGGGAGTTGGTGATCACCCTCACCACTTGTTCCCAGGGATCCTCCTGGTGGCACAGGGGCAGACTGGTGTTAACGTGGTGTTGTGTCACATGTGCTATGTGGTGTTGTGTCACATGTCACAGGTGCTATGTGGTGTTGTGTCACATGTCACAGGTGCTATATGGTGTTGTGTCACATGTCACAGGTTTTATGTGGTGTTGTGTCACATGTCACAGGTTTTATGTGGTGTTGTGTCACATGTCATGTGTTATGTGGTGTTGTGCCACATGTCACAGGTGCTATGTGGTGTTGTCACATGTCACAGGTTTTATGTGGTGTTGTGTCACATGTTACAGGTGCTATATGGTGTTGTGTCACATGTCACAGGTTTTATGTGGTGTTGTCACATGTCACAGGTTTTATGTGGTGTTGTGTCACATGTCACGTGTTATGTGGTGTTGTGTCACATGTCACAAGTGTTATGTGGTGTTGCATCACATATCACATGTGTTATGTGGTGTTGTGTCACATATCACAGGTTTTATGTGGTGTTGTGTCACATGTTACAGGTGTTATGTGGTGTTGTGTCACACGTCACAGATGATATATGGTGTTGTATCACATGTCACAGGTGTTATGTGGTGTTGTGTCACATGTCACAGGTGTTATGTCATGTCACAGGTGTTATGTGGTGTTGTGTCATGTCACAGGTGTTATGTGGTGTTGTGTCACATATCACATGTGTTATGTGGTGTTTTGTCACATGTCACAGGTGCTATGTGGTGTTGTGTCACGTGTCACAGGTGTTATGTGGTATGTTGTCCAATGTCACATGTACAGACAGGTGTTATGTGTATGTTGTCTAATGTCACAGGTACAGACAGGTGTTATATTATGTTGTACAATGTCACAGGTACAGACAGGTGTTATATTATGTTGTACAATGTCACAGGTACAGACAGGTGTTATATTATGTTGTACAATGTCACATGTACAGACAGGTGTTATGTTGTCCAATGTCACATGTACAGACAGGTGTTATGTGTATGTTGTCTAATGTCACAGGTACAGACAGGTGTTATATTATGTTGTACAATGTCACAGGTACAGACAGGTGTTATATTATGTTGTACAATGTCACAGGTACAGACAGGTGTTATATTATGTTGTACAATGTCACAGGTACAGACAGGTGTTATATTATGTTGTACAATGTCACAGGTACAGACAGGTGTTATATTATGTTGTACAATGTCACATGTACAGACAGGTGTTATATTATGTTGTACAATGTCACATGTACAGACAGGTTTTATGTGTATGTTGTACAATGCCACAGATACAGAAAGGAGAGGGACATGGATAAAGTTAGATAGGGGAAGAACACAAGTTATGATAGGGGAAGACAAAAGGTAAGAATGAGTGAATAGGAGAAGGGAGAGAGACAGAAACAGAGATAAAGAGGGAGGTGTATAGGGGAAGAAAAAGACAAGAGAATAACAATGAGATAGACAGACAAGGAGGGGGAGAGAGAGAGAGAGAGAGAGAGAGAGAGAGAGAGAGAGAGAGGGGGGGGGAGAGAGAGAGAGAGAGAGAGAGAGAGAGAGAGAGAGAGAGAGAGAGAGAGAGAGAGAGAGAGAGAGAGAGAGAGAGAGAGAGAAGGAGGGCAAGAATGAATCAGAGAAAAAGGGAAAGAAAGTGTGAAAGGCATTAAATTAGTGACAGAAATGGATGTGAAGGAGGAAACGTTAGAGAATGAAATAGACATGAAGAGAGAGAGAGAGAGAGAGAGAGAGAGAGAGAGAGAGAGAGAGAGAGAGAGAGAGAGAGAGAGAGAGAGAGAGAGAGAGAGAGAGAGAGAGAGAGAGAGAGAGAGGAGTACAAAAGAGTGGACGGAGTGAGAGATAAGTGAAGAGGCAGAGGTGGTTATAGAAAGGTGAATAGACAGTGACAGAGGACTTAAAAGTGTGAGGTGTATTGAGAGTGAGAGATGAGGGATGAGTAAGGAATGAGAGGGATAAACAACGAATGAAGGAAGAGAGAGTGAGAGGAAGAGAGAGTGAGAGAGAAAGTAAGGAAGAGTGAAAGTATGGAAGAGAGAGTGAGAGTAAGTAAGGAAGAGAGAGTGAGAGTAAGTATGGAAGAGAAAGTGAGACAGGCAATGTAGATTTGAGAGAAAAGGTACAGAAATATTGAGAAACTAGGAGTAGGTACAAAGATTGACCACATACAAAGAATACTTACAAATTTATCGCGATTTGAAGTCCTCTGTGTCTCAGCATTACTCTTCCTGCTGTTCTTCTCCTCGTCTTTCACCTCTTTATACCCCTCTTCTTTTCCCTCTAAATGGATGTCCTCCAGAGTCAGGACCTCACTCCCAAGCCCAGACGTCAAATCACATGCAGACTCATTTCCCTCAAACTGCCCTTCATCGTCCTCTTTCACCTCTCTACCAAGCTCTTCTTTTTCAGCCTCATCCTTCCCATCATCTTCTCCACCTGCAGCCTCGCTCAGCATGGAGTCTGTGTCCTCATCATCTTTTTCATTGTCCTCATCAACTTCATTCTTTGGAACCACAACATTGCCTTAAAAACCAAAAACACATACAACCATATAATTTAGCTTGGCCTTATTTTTTAAAAAAACTGGTTAGCTTGAATAAATGCAAAATGTTTGTAAGCAGATTACTGGCACTTGGCCGTCTTGATAGATGATAGTTTGTTGCCTTGTGCTATAATAACTACAACCCATGGTGGGGACCAGGGATAGTTATACCTAACCTCTCCATAGCACAAAGCCTGGGCTGAATTGTAGAGACCATGCACTGCCCATACAGCATGATTCTTCTCTGTGGCTGCCTAGTTTACTCCAGAGGAAAGGCAACATCAATACATCTGGAACAAGACCAGCTGCAGAAGCCACTGGATCAGCAAAGCAATGCTCTAGCTGTCCACCTGTTGGAGCTTCGATCCTAGCCCAGTTGCCAACTAAGGCTGAGGGTCTGGTCGGCCGTGCCATTACACCGAGTCTTTAAGATGCATGTCTTGGCACTAGAGCAGAGTAAGATAAAAAGTCAAAATTCCTTCTACACACATTAGGGACAATGGTCATATGATGATGGACCAATATTTGTATAGACCTGTCAGTACTCTGTGGGTGATGTGTCAGTCGGCACTCTGTGGGTGATGTGTCAGTCGGCACTCTGTGGGTGATGTGTCAGTCAGCACTCTGTGAGTGATGTGTCAGTCAGCACTCTGTGGGTGATGTGTCAGTAGGCACTCTGTGGGTGATGTGTCAGTCGGCACTCTGTGGGTTATGTGTCAGTCAACACTCTGTGGGTGATGTGTCAGTCAACACTCTGTGGGTGATGTGTCAGTCAGCACTCTGTGGGTGATTGTGTCAGTCGGCACTCTATGGGTGATGTGTCAGTCAGCACTCTGTGGGTGATTGTGTCAGTCGGCACTCTGTGGGTGATGTGGCCACCTTCACTTCCCCAGACACTTCTAGGCACCCATGTTAGGCTGGGCCAACCTGGGAGCCCGGGTCAAGTTTAAACATGTCAACCTGCACTGACGCGGGTCGAACCCGTGACCGCAGACTGGCAGGCAAGTATCTACACCACCGCAGCTTCCCATAAAGTTAGACGCATATCCTTTACAAAATGTTGCAGTCAACCCCAGCAGTTTTTATGATCTCTTGGCAAGTTTATGTTCAGTAGTTTGCCACTGCTTTCTGAACGACCGGCTCTCATACCATTACATGAAAACCATTACAAGGCAGTCTGCTGCTAAATCGCCCACAGCTATTTTGGAAGTGGTATGTGGGATTGTAAACTGCGTTCATAGCCACTTCGCCATAGTACCACAAGCAGATTGATAATGAAAAATACTTACACAATTAAATCCTTACCAATAAAATAATAAATAATAAATCCTTATCAATAAACGTTCCTGTTGTTACAACATATTCTAGTTTTTTATCTTCTCATAATGTGGTCAAAATATGATTCCAGCCTTTGTCTGATGTTTGTGATAAGTTGTCTTTATATGTCTTAGCCTCTGTGAACTCATGTAGGTGATTCAGTTTGGCTGTCCAAGGTTATCTCCAGCATTCTTCTTTACAACCACATCTCTGTTGCTTGTCTACTATTTGTCTAGTTGTTGCATCCTTGTGTTACTGTGGTTCTGTTTTTTTTTTTTTTCTTTTCGCTTTGAACTCAATTGTAGTCCATACATGTGCTACTACTTCTACTGCACTGAATTAATTTTTTGCATGTGGATTAGTTTTCCCTATTACCAATGTCCCTGGCCATCATGCAAACCCACTCCAACTTCTAAGGTACTTGTAATTTGCATCCCGAAAGACAAGGACGTGAAGTCAACATTTCAGTCTAACTGACCCGTGTAGGACTTGAACCTGCTACCTCGGCATCAGCACACCGGAGCGTTTAAGAACAAATGATCTTGTTCATGCTGACCTCTCTTATGCTTCTAACTTGTAATGACTTACTAAGATTTTATATACATATATATATATATATATATATATATATATATATATATATATATATATATATATATATATATTGCGTATCCTTTACAGGACATTGCAGTCAACTCCAGCATTTTTCAGCTGCTGTTGATGTCTTGGCAAGTATTACGTTCAGTAGTTTCCCACTTGCCTTGAATATAAAAAAAACAGTAACAATGGTGATATCAAAGAAACAGGTAACACCCAAATGTGAAATAGAGATAGAAGGGAAAATTCTTCACCAAGTGGATAGTTTTAAATATCTAGGGACATTAATAACATCAGATGGAAGATGCACAACAGAGATTAAGAGCAGAATAGGGCAAGCAAAAGCTGCATTTCAGAAAATGAAGAATATCTTATGCAATAAGTCAATATCATTGAATGTAAGAGAGTGCTAAGGTGCTATATAGAACCTGTTTTGCTGTACAGCTGTGAATCTTGGAATATAAATGAACAAATTAGGAAGAGATTGGAAGCAACAGAGATGTGGTTCCTGAGACGAATGTTACAAATTCCTTGGACTGCCAAAGTAACTAACAATGAATGCCTGAAAGAGGCTAATGAAACTAGAAGATTATATATAACAATAAGAAAGAGGCAAATAAATTTTTTTGGTCATGTGATGAAAAGAGAGGCATTGGAGAACATCATGACAACAGGAAAGATCGAGGAGAAGAGAGGCAGAGGCAGACCAAGAGAAATAATGCTGGATGGATTGCGACGGTGGCATGGAGGAATATAAACGGTAGAGTTGATTCAGAAAACCAAAGACCGAGGTCTGTGGGGAGTCATGAACGCCTATGCCAGTCGGCATAGCACTTGATGATGATGACTTTGCCACTGCTTTCTGAATGACCGGCTCACATACCCTTGTAAGTAACCAGTGTGACGCGATCCACTGCCGAATCTCACGCAGCTGTTTCGTACGAGAGTATACAGGATTACGAACAATGTTCTTACCCTTAGCCAGGGAGACCGGCTTATATTACTTCATATTATATATGACTGTAGTATGCACCTGGCAAGATGCAGCAAAATATATCAGGCAATAAATCGAGCAATATATTGTCTGTGGCTGCTGTGTTTAGATACACTTAATTGTATAAACTCCTGATCTACCACAGGTGAAGTTCGTTCAGCATCTATCAAGGCATTTCCCTGCTTAACGACACTTACATTTTGTTTTCTTCTTGTCTTCTACGATACGAGAGATGACCTCCCTCCAGCGTGGAACAGACTTCAGCAACTTGGATCGTGTGAATGTGTTGATCTCATCGGCTGTGGCGGGTCGGAGTTCATTAAACAGGAACAGACAGCGTTCGATGACTGTTGCGCAGACCTCCTTGTAGGACCTCCCCTGATCTTGATGTGCCTGTAGATGAAAAGATCAATAAATCATCAAACACGGACAGAGGAAAGGGTCAACTGGCCTTGGTAGTGAAGTTGTTAAGCCATCAGCCACATGCTCTGCAGGTTGCGGATTCGTTTAATGGACATCATAATTCAGATTCGGAGTCCAGAAATGAACCCACGGGCTTCGGAGCAGATGGTCTAACTGCCTCGCCACAGAGGTCATCTCTTTATTGTTATCATCGCTGTCATGGTCATCATCATTTCATCATCATTATTACCATCATCATCATCATCAATTCCATAATCATCATTATCATTATCATAATCATCATTATTATTACCAATCATCATCATTATTATCATCATCATCATTATTTTGCAATGTTTCTGGAGACTCCTAGGGATCATCGCTGGAGCTACGAAGTGTGTGCCTTGTACCATGCTCTTGGCAAGTAGCTTGCCATTCTGCGGGGAGAGACAGAGCCAGATGGAGATAAAACAGCAGTTCAACAACCCATTTCATTTCATGCTGTCATGCATTTGGTCTGTAATCTTCATTTTGCTTTCTCCACTTCATTTACAGAGACTATTTCATGAGTATCTTTGCCTCTTTACAGCTTTGGAATGGATGGGGCTGCTCCTCCCAGCCTTTGCAAGCTCACCTGCCTTTTCACTTCCATTGATGCCACAGCAAAGAGATTAGAACAAGAATCGCCATGGTGAAGGTTGCCTTTTGCTAGATGGAAAACACACTGACCAATAAAGAGATGTCATTTGCGATAAAAGAAAAAGTTTTGAGGTGCTATATAGAACCTGTACTTGTGTATGGATGCGAAAGGTGAACAATGAGCAGACAAACTGAAAAACATCTAATGACAGTGGAGATGTTGTTTCTGAGGAAAATGCAAAGAATACCATGGACAGACAGAATAACCAATGGCAAGTCCTACAAGAAGCAAATCAAAACCCAAAACTTATTAGAGAAAGTAGATGCAGACAGTCACAATTTTTTGGACAAGTTATAAGAAAAATAAACTCGAGAACTTGGTGACAACTGGCAAGATTGAGGGGAGAAGAACAAGGGGAAGACAGAGAAGTAAATATATGGATGACTTGGCCAAGTGGCATGGTTGAAACAAAAGAACAGAGAGATGATCCATGACTCTGGTAATTGTGTGAGATGGCGAAACATGACCGCCCACGCGTATCGGCATGACACATGATGATGATGATGATGCTGATGATGATGATGATGATGATGATGATGATGCTGGTGATGATGATGATGCCACAGCAGAGCAGTGTCCACTGCAGGATTAATTCTCTTCTTCTGTGTCCCACACACAACCATCACAGACCTTGCAGATCACACACAATTGTCACTACACTGCTGGTAGCACACTGGTGCACTGTCAACATCACATACTATCAAGATGTCTTATCCATCACATGATATGTCATCCATCACATACTATCATTATCCACTCATCCATCACATACTGTTGTTACCCACTCATCCATCACATACTATCTGTACCCACTCATCCATCACATACTATCATTATCCACTCATCCATCTTATACTATCATTACCCACTCAACCATCACATACTATCATTATCCATTCATCCATCACATACTATCATTATCCACTCATCCATCACATACTATCATTATCCACTCATCCATCACATACTATCTTTACCCACTCATCCATCACATATTATCATTATCCACTCATCCATCACATACTATCATTATCCACTCATCCATCACATACTATCTTTACCCAATCATCCATCACATACTATCTTTACCCACTCATACATCAAATTCTATCATTACCCACTCATCCATCAAATTATATCATTGCCCACTCATCCATCAAATTCTATCATTACCCACTCATCCATCAAATTCTATCATTACCCACCCATCCAACACATACTATTATTACCAACTCATCCATCTCATACTATCATTACCCACTGATCCATCACATACTATCATCAAGTGCCTTATCCACCACATACTATCATCAAGTGCCTTATCCACCACATACTCACACATGCCCTATAACACATATATGACAATGACATAATGTTGCACACACATGCCACTGTTTGGCTGACCTTGATGAGTGCCCGCTTGGCCTGACAGATGACCCGGCACAACTCTGCCACAGACTTGGGCATGTTCTTGGGCCCGTGCTCCCCTTGTCCGTGCTCGATCATCGAGAGGACCACATAGCCCAGATCACAGTGCTTGAGCAGCACAGCCATCAGCAGCCTGTTGCATGTAGTATGGCTGATTGTTAGATACAGTATGTCACAAGTGGTGATGATGATGATAATAATTATAGTGATAATGATGATGATGATGATGATGGTGATAATAATGATGGTGACAAGGATGACAATGATATGGTGATGATAATGATGAGATTATAATGATGATGATAATGATGATGACCATGACAGTGATAATAACAATAAAAATAGTCTCAGTGGTGTATCAGTTAAGCCACCTTCCTCATGCTCTGAAGCCCATGCGTTCATTTCTGGACCCCGCTGTTTGGTTCAAGAGTGCAATTTTCTCACAGATTCCTGGAGGTCATCGCTGGAGCTGCCGAGTTCATGCTCTGAGCGACGCTTTCAGCAGGCCATTCTGTGGAAAGAGACCGAGCCATATGGGACCACAGCCAGTGCCATGAAGTCAGTTCTCTCCCCTTGAAACCTTGTACTGTTCAGAGTCTACAGATAGTAACTTGCCCGGTCCTGAATAATAAATAATTGTCTTTCTATGGTTGGACAGGTGACTTTCTCAATGTCTGGGTTTTTCTTCCGGGAATATGTCACTGGAAAATATCAGTAACAGTAGATGATGGTGGTGATGATGTTTTTTGATGGTAATGGTGATAGTGATGATGATGGTGGTGGTGGAGATGAAGCTGATGATGAAAAATGGCTAGTGACAGTGATGATGGAGGTGATAACTGATGATTATGATTGTAGATGATGATGACAATAAATATGATTGTAGATGATGACAATAATGATGACTGTAGATGATGACAATGATGATGATTGCAGATGATGATAATAATGATGATTGAAGATGATGACAATAATGATGATTGCAGGTGATAATAATGATGATTGTAGATGATGACAATGATGATGATTGTAGATGATGACAACAATAACAGTAGATTATGACAATAGTAATGATGATTGTAGATGACGACAATGGTGATAATGATGGTAGATTGTTACAATGGTGATAATGATGATTGAAGATGACAATAGCGATAATTATTGTAGATGATAACAATGGCAATGGTGATTGTAGATTATGACAATGGTGATGGTGATTGTAGATTATGACAATGGTGATGGTGAATGTGCATGATAATAATGGTGATGATTAATGTAGATGATAATGGCAATGATGATTGTAGATGATAACAATGGTGATGATGAGTGTAGATGATAATAATGATTGTAGATGATGACAATGGTAATAATGATGAAGATTATGATAATGGTGATGATGATTGTAGATGACAATGATGATAATGGTTACAGATGATGATAATGGTGCTGATGATTGTAGATGACAATGGCGATAATGATTGTAGATGACAATGATGATAATGGTTATAGATGATGATGATTGTAGATGACAATGGTGATAATGATTGTAGATGACAATGATGATAATGGTTATAGATGATGATGATTGTAGATGACAATGGCGATAATGATTGTAGATGACAATGATGATAATGGTTATAATGATGATTGTAGATGACAATGGTGATAATGATTGTAGATGACAATGATGATAATGGTTATAGATGATGATGATTGTAGATGACAATGGTGATAATGATTGTAGATGATGACAATGGTGAATGTAGATGGCAAAGGTGATGACTGTAGAGTATGACAATGGTGATGATCATTGTAGATGATAAAGGTGATTGTAGCTGATGGTAATGGTGATTGTAGATTATGACAATGGCAATGACGATTGTAGGTGACAATGATGATAATTGCAGATGATGACTGAAGATGATGAAGGTAATTTTTTTTTAAACGTATGTGTTCACAGATGACAGCACAGCTCACCTGCCAACCTCTTCCACGGGATGGTCTGATGGAAAGTCAAATGGAAACAGAAGGTGATGAGTTCTACAGTACTTGTCCACCATCGCCAGAAACATCTGGTATGCAAGCAACAAATATATCTTCGTCATGTCGTGTAAAAATAATATTAAACTTATACAATCTCATAAGAGAACCATGAAATACAACTGCACAGCACAATCATGGCATAAGTCATGAAATTCAATCATGTAAGACAATCATCCATCATAATAACGTAGCATGATAGCATCATCATCATGTGCCATGCCGATAAGCACGGGTGATCATGTTTTGCCATTTTACATGATCTCCAGAGCTGTGGATCAGCTCCATGTTCTTGTCTTGACTATACCATGTGGCCAAACCATCCAGATATTTACTTCTCTGTCTGCCCTTGTTCTTTTCCCCTCAATCTTGCCAGTTGTCACCAAGTTCTCTAATTTATTTATTCTCATAATGCATCCACAAAATTGTGACTGTCTACATCATATTTCCCTAAACAGTTAACGGTTTTCATATGCTTCTTGTAGGACTTGGTCACTGGTTTTAACATGAAGTAACCATATTCATTAAACACAATCACAAAACACAATCACACAAAACAATAAACAAACATAATTACACTTCTCAATCACATCAATCATTGTTTGAACTAATATTTTTCTATGGCATGGGAAAGACGTACCCCATACCCAACCCTCCTTTATTGCCTCTTGTGACATGTATGGTAGGTTACAGTGTTACTATTCTTGTATTCCCTCAAGGTTCTCTCAGTCACACATGGACGGGAACCTCATTAGTCACCACTTGTGACATGCATGAGAGTTGACAGTCTTGCTATTCCTTGCTTACCCATAGGGTCCTGGTCACACATGTGAGCACACATGTAGGCAACACAACCACTACTGCCTTCATTCAATATGTGTCCAAATAAACTGAGCACCTTTAGGGTTCCCATTAGTGCTGCAACCTTCTTTCTAGCAGCAGAAAAGTATAAAGTTTAAACACACAAACAAAAGACACACAAACAAAAACACAAGAAAACAAAAAACACAAACAAACAAATATACAAACAAACAAAAACATAAACTAACAAAAGCTAAATATCTATTCTTGTCACAGACAACAGCTGTCTGCATGCCTAGGAAATCGCTAGGAGGTCTGTGATTTTCTGCCTATTTGGACTGGTTATAAATCAGGTCAAGGAATGGCGCAAACATACAGAAATGTAAAATCTGTGCATGATCCTGCCTTCAGCTGACAGAAGGCAAAGATTATGAGGAAGTGAACTGGGCCCCGCCAGCCTAATCTGCTATGGGATTATCTGTGTAAAGTTCCATGTCTTTTGCAGGATGTTGCAATCATCTTTTCTTAAAAGTAACAAATTAACAAACAAACTCTATTTTCAAAGGGTTAAGATTTAGTAACGCAAGCCCTTCTGATCTCTCTGCTCTCATACATTATTTCATTCTTACATCACTTATGAAGCTAATCTTAGACAACAACAATAGAAACAATATGCATTATAAAATGCACAGAAAATGTGCAATAATTTTTGACATGGCAGTTATAACTAGCTATGGTGGGTGTTATGACATCCCAGAGTTATACTAGTTGCCTTGTAAGATTATTAACCCTTTAGCGAGCAAAGTGTCCGGGAACGTTTCTACCCCCTAACGGGCAAAACATTTGAAAGCGCCCGTGGCTATTATGCATTGTAAAAACGCGATCTCTCGGCTTTCCGAGACTTCCAATTGTCTACTTCGGTTTTGCTGATAGCTTGACAACATGGCCGCCATTTGCAAGCATGTACTTTGAATTTGAACGGATTTTAAAAAATAGTTTTGCGTGTTCTACGCTTTGTATTTCAGAATGGATTTAGACGATTCTTCAAGTGCTAGCGAAGATTTCGCTGGGTTCAATTTAAGTGACATTGAAAGGCACGAAATTGACTATTAATCAGAGCTAGATATCAGTGATCAGCGTTACTTTGCGTTAGCAGTCGTAAGTCGGACTTTAAAGAAAGTGATTATGATTCGGAAAATGTGTTTGTAAATTGCCGTATAGATGACTGACAATCACAAACAATATGTTGTATTTTGTAAATATTTGTGTTCATGTGTGTATTAGCGGTATCGTTCAAGTGAGTAAAATATTCTGCATGCTTTTCCCTTCCTTTTACTGTTTAATTGACTAAAATCTGTTGACTAACAACTTATATGTGATATTTTTACTAACATAACCCAAAACTTTACAGCACCTCAAAATTCTTTTTGCCCGTTCAGGGTTATAAAACAGACAAACGTCTGCCCGGTAAAGGGTTAAGTAAAGGAAAGGACCCTGTTGCATGCCGCAAGTTGCAATGAACACAAGGTTCTAGATCTATATTGTTGTGAACCAGTCAACTCTCACTGAATGACGTGGACAATATTACGCTGGCTGCCTTATTACCCAGGACACTTCCAAGGTACCAATTTTTGGCTGGGTTAAATTGGGAGCCCAGGTATATTGTAAAACTCTGCCTCAATGCAGAATCGAACCCATGACCACCTGGAGGGCAGGTGAGGGTCCGGTCACTATGCCACTATACTTTACTTGTACTGAGAAATGTCCAAACAATGTCATCACAACAGGGGGTGGATAAGTTGCAGGTCGAGTGACAAGACTGACAGGTATGTAGGTAAGTAACCAGCTAGGTAAGTAGGTAGACTGATAGGTAGGTAGATAAGTTGGCATTAAACAGGCAGGCAGGTAGACAGGCAGACAGATAAGTAGGCATTTTAGTAGGTAGCTTGGTAGGTATGCAGACAGAGCGGTGTGAAAGTTGGCTGATTCATTGGTAGGTAAGTAGGGATGCTGACCAGCAGGCAAGTAGGTAGGTAGAGATAGGTAGGTAGGTAGGTAGGTAGGTAAGGTAGGTAAGGTAGGTAAGCAAGCAGACAGTTAGAATGCAGCAGGTGGGTACCTTGACAGTGAGATCTTGCAAACGGGACTCTGCTAGAGCATGCAAAAAGGACCTGGCCATGTCAGTGCTGGCCTGTTCTGCCTGATAGCGCCTCTCCTTGTCCACGGCATTCTGGGGCACATTGCAGTGCTCTGAGGTTGGTGTTGCACCTGCAGCGAGTCCAGATTTAAGTCACGGGATGGTCAAACATTTCATTTTACATAAAATATACCAAAACACAGTAAGTTTGGTTAAATGTTGAATAGCCCAAGCAAACGCAGCTTTTCACTAGATGAATATTCTCTGCAATATATCTTTGTCAGTTGAGGTGGGGAAACAGTTCTTGAGGGATATGTCAAGCCAATCTTGATGTACAGAAGCAAATCATGGACAATCAGCAGACAATTTAGGAATAATATGAAAGTAAGCTAAAAAAGAGAACATGTTACTTGCATCAGAAAAACAATCCACATTCTTCAGTCATGTCATGAGAAAAGGAAAGCTGGGGTGTCATGGCAACAGGAAAGTTAGAAAGAAGGAGAGGCAGGGGAAGACCAAAAGAGAGATGGACAGTTTGACAACATGGCAAGCAGGAACATCAGAATCAGAAATGACTGACAGTACACAAGACAAAAGGCTGTGGACAGACATGATCACCAATGCCACAAAGCAGTATATATCATAAGATGAAGCTGGTTCAGACCAGCGGCTCCCAATAAGTGATGTGATTAATATGACTCCGATCGCCGTTACTTCCCATGTGATTTCCTGGCTCTCATGTTTGACGGTCGTAACTCAAAGGCCAGTTCTGTGGTGAAGGGATTACGGACGCATTTTGTGATAGTACGTACGAAACACAGCTGCAGGCAGTCTAGCAGCAGACCGCCTGGTGTTGGTTTTCATACAATGGTATGAGTGCTGGTCATTCAGAAATCCATGGCAAACTACTGAACATAAACAGGCCAAGAAATCATACACAGCCAAAAAATGTTGGGGTTGATTGCAACGTACTGTAAAGGATATGCAACAAACTTTTAGGTTCAGATCCTGTAGAAAAAAAAGTTGTTGGATACTTTACAGAAGAACATTTAGAATTCCTGTTTGTTATGTTGAACACAAGTCACCATGTGTGAGTGTGAGTGTGACTGTGTAAACATTCAATTGTGTCTTGAGTTTGCCTAGTCACTTGGAACCTATTTAGACAGCAATATAGACAAAGATAGAGGAACCGACAGAGATATTACAATAAGAAAATAAAAGCCACGAGGAGCTTTCATAACAAAAGACAATTTGTGGGAGTCAAAAGAAATTAAACTTAGCAACAAACTTAGAACACTCATAGTCTGTTAACTTTTGTCTGCCCCAATATAAAATTCCATATCTCAGTAATCAACTGAGGGAAAATGATGAGATTTAGCATATAACCATATCATTATGTCCACCCAACAAATACATTTTTATTCTGGAGATTGTACAGCAGATTTCAAAGTTTGTTTATATGCAGTATATAATTTACGGGTCAGAGATGAAGTGCACATTATTAAATGTATTACATCTTCACACGGAAACATTAGCATTGAATAGTTAATTTTTTTTCGTGGGACATGGGATTGGCCTTATGACAAGAGCCTTGCGTAGTGGAATGGGGCATTACTGTAAAACAAGTTTGTTAGCAAGAAATCACTAGTTTTTCACCAAAACATCAAAGAAATGTCGCTGCTTTCCATGATTTAAGTTGCTTTTGAACCTATCAAAGACATATTCCTTGGGTGGGGATAAATATAAATCAGCAGGCCACTGAAGAGCCTCTCGGTGGCGACTGGGGCGCAATGGGCGACGAAGCTGCTATATTCATAACGATGCAACAGACAGTTTTCAAAGTTATTGATCGTGAATGAAAGCATTCATTTCTGAACAGACAATAACTCCATTGTTAAATCAGTACTGCTACATGGATCAAGAACACGGAGAATGATTAAAAGAATTACTAGCAAACTACGAAGGTATATTAAGTGGTGCCTGTTGAAACTCTGGATAACACCTGATACACAGGGTTGTCAACACAACAGATATCAACCTCTAGATGATACACAAGAGACATCAACCTCAGCATGATACACAAAAGACAATCAATCACAAAGGAGATACCCATGACACACAGAATCACTTAGGGTGTCAATGCAAGGGAATAGCAACCTCCAAGATGATACACAAAAGACATCAACCTCAAGATGATACACAACATACATCAACCTCTATATGATATACAACAGACATAAACCTCCAAAATGATACACAGCAGACATCAACCCCTAGATGATATACAACAGATATCAATCTCTAGATGATACACAACATACATCAACCTACAATATGATACACAACAGACATCTCAACTTCTAGATGATACACAAAAGACATCACCCCTAGACGATACACACTAGTCATCGCAACTTCTAGTTCAGTGGTTCTCAAACGGTGGGGAATTCCCCCCCCCCCCCCACGGGGGAATTTTAGGGTTTCCAGGGGGGGAATGAAGCCCATTTCAAGATTGCGTTAATACAAGAACCGATTACTTGATATTGTTTTTCCCTTCATACTTTACAGTTATGTACGTCTCATCCTTCTAAAATTCACTTTATAAAGTAAGGAGACCCACAAATCATGTTTTATGTGGATGTCTAGAATTGTTTTAGTATATGCTATTAAATTTACCTTCCATTTTTACGTATACTGTGTAGGGGTGGGGGGATTTTTAGATAGGACATATGAAAGGGGGGGGGGGGGAATGACGTTCTGAAAATACGGTGAAGGGGGGCACGGGCCAAATTTTTGATAGGAGGGGGGGGGGGGGGGAATGACGTTCTGAAAATATGGTGAAGGGGGGCACGGGCCAAAAAATGTTGAGAACCACTGCTCTAGATGATACACAAAAGACATCTCAACCTCTAGATGATACACAAAAGACATCAACCTCTAGATGATACACTAAAGACATCTCAACCTCAAGATACACTACACACATCAACCTCAAGATGATAAACTAAAGACATCAACCTCAAGATGATACACTAAAGACATCAACCTCAAGATGATACACAACAGAAGACTACCAACAACATGGGAGACACAACTGATCCACTGGTCACCTGGAGTGTTGCATGAGCTGGATGTACTTCGGCTCTCCCCTTTCTCCTCGTCGTAGCCAGGCTGGTTGAGCAACTGTAGTCCACCACTGAAGAACTCCGCCTGCAGCCACTGCTTGCTTTCCAGCTCGTCCAGTGACAACGGGGTACTGCGGACCTGGGGAGTGATGGGCAATAAGTGGTACAATTACTAGCATGGTGACCAGGGATTGGCTGGATGATGTGGAAGAAGAGGAGGCTATGAAGATGAAGAAGAGGGGCAGCAGCAGCAGCAGCAGCAGAAGGAGACTGAGAACTGAAGAAGAAGAAGAAGAAGAAGAAGAAGAAGAAGAAGAAGAAGAAGAAGAAGAAGAAGAAGAAGAAGAAGAAGAAGAAGAAGAAGAAGAAGAAGAAGAAGAAGAAGAAGAAGAAGAAGAAGAAGGAGAGGGAGAGTAGCGGCGGCAGTGGCGACGGTGGTAGCAGCAGCAGTACTGTTAGTAGAGAAAGAAGAGGCAGAACAAGAGAAGAAGAAGAAGTAGGTGGAGGAGGAGGAGAAAGTATGAGAAGGAGGAGAAGGAGAGGAATAAACAAGAAAAGTCAAAGAAGAAGCTACTTTAAGAAACATAAAGCAAAGAACACAGTTAGCAATGATGCTTTCTCCACATGTCCACCATGACACCGTCCAATCTAGTACATAACTGTATGTACTACTAACTGTAACTGTATTGTCCCTTACCTGTTGGGCAGCATTGAGACCCAGCAACACGGCCAGCGTCCGCTCAGTGTCAATCAGTGGAGATGACATGGACCCACTTCCTGGCGTCTGCACCACATCCTTCTCGGGCTGAAACCAAAAGCAACTTGTTGTTTGAAATGCCAAATAACTACAACCACTCTCAAGAAGCTACAGAGAACACGTGTACAAGCAAAGATCTCCCTCGTGACACTGGGCTAGAGTCTGTTGTCAAGGACATATCGATGATGATGATCCATGGAGGAACCGTGACCAGCCAGCCATGCCAGCTTATGAGTGCTGTGCTGTGCTGAATCATGACCCTGATACATCCTAATAGGAGTGGCTGCAGATGTGAAGTTCCAGTATTGGACTTGGCCATAAGATCTTACCATTTTACAAAGATCTGTTTCCCAGGACTGTCATCTACAAAGATCTGTTTCCCAAGACTATCATCTACAAAGATCTGTATTACCCAGGACTGTAATCTACAAAGATCTATTTCTCAGAACTGTCATCTACAAACATCTATTTCCCAGAACTGTCATCTACAAAGATATGTTTCCCAAAACTGTCATCCACAAAGATCTGTTTCCCAGAACTGTCATCCACAAAGATCTGTTTCCCAGGACTGTCATCTACAAAGATCTATTTC
This sequence comes from Cepaea hortensis, assembly GCA_963921405.1. Classification (NCBI taxonomy): domain Eukaryota; kingdom Metazoa; phylum Mollusca; class Gastropoda; order Stylommatophora; family Helicidae; genus Cepaea; species Cepaea hortensis. The sequence continues at coordinate 311,812,464 of OY992876.1, read as the reverse complement.
CCATAACTGTCATCTACAAAGATCTATTTCCCAGGACTGTCATCTACAAAGATCTGTTTCCCAGAACTGTCATCTACAAAGATCTGTTTCCCAGAACTGTCATCCAAAAAGATCTGTTTCCCAGGACTGTCATCTACAAAGATCTGTTTCCAAGGTCTGTCATTTACAAAGATCTGTTCCCAGGATTATCGTCTGTAAGGATCTGTTTTTTCCCCAGGATTGTCACCTACTGCATCAGTCTCTCAGCACAATTATAATCACTTCAGGTCTTTTTTAACCACACTGATTGGCAAGATTTTGAGGAATATATGGCAAGGACACTTGTTTTCCAGAATAAATGTTTCATACTCTGTCCCTGAGTCTCCTGGATACTGAGATCTACAATTCGTAAAGACATGTTCATTTTTGTACCAGGACATGCGGGCGTTGCGGGAAATGGAATAGTAGATAGGATGGTTGGCACTCCCACTGTGTCAAAGAGTAAAACCTTACAGTTACCGCAGTAAAGTGGTTAAGCCATCTGTGTCATGCTCAGGAGGTCACAGGTTCATTTTCACTTTTATTCAGTTCACAAGAGCAATTTTTGCCTGAGATCTCTGGGGGTCATTGCTGGAGCTACAGAGTGTATCCTTTGTGTAGCACTTTCGCCAGCTGGCTATCTGCTCTAGGGGTCATTGCTGGAGCTAGTGAGTTAAGCTCTGTGCAGCACTTTCACCAGCTGGCTAGCTGTTCTAGGGGTCATTGCTGGAGCTAGTGAGTTAAGCTCTGTGCAGCACTTTCACCAGCTGGCTAGCTGTTCTAGGGGTCATTGCTGGAGCTAGTGAGTTAAGCTCTGTGTAGCACTTTCACCAGCTGGCTAGCTGCTCTAGGGGTCATTGCTGGAGCTAGTGAGTTAAGCTCTGTGCAGCACTTTCACTAGCTGGCTAGCAACTCTAGGGGGTCATTGCTGGAGCTAGTGAGTTAAGCTCTGTGCAGCACTTTCACCAGCTGGCTAGCAACTCTAGGGGTCATTGTTGGAGCTAGTGAGTTAAGCTTTGTGCAGCACTTTCACCAGCTGGCTAGCTGCTCTGCAGAGGAAGACTAAGATGGATGAGGGGGAAAAAACACAAATGCAATTAAGTCTTTCCTTTTACCTTTTTGCTTCCTTTTAACCAATGGATCCGGTTGACACCAAAAACACCCTTAATGGTTTCAGCTAAAACGAGGACTTTTAACTGAACGAATCTACATCAATAGAAAGCAAATGTTTGGACTGAAGATCAATGTAACCAGAAAGAAGAAGTGCATCAAGTGTGCGGGGATGCTCGGCAATTAGCATCAAACTGATACAGTAAGTTGCTGTGCACTAAAGGATTTATTTGGAGAAGATCAGACCACCTATGGATGTGTCCAGGGTACAACACAAACTACACAGAACTAAACTGAATTGAAAACAGCAACTGTCTTTTCTGACAAGTCTGAAAATTCGGAGCAGTAATGTGGATCATGACACTATGGAGTGTCATCAGAAAAATTCTAAGCCACAAAATCTCAATTGAGGGCCACAAGCTCCATAGATCAGCTGACCAAATGTGACATCGTAGGTCAAGAGGAAATAGGGGTCAGGGTTTAGGTCAATCTTTACAGTAAAAACCCGAGTAGGATAGGCACAGAGCATGGAAAAGAAAAAGTACATGGATAGAGAAATGGGAATGACAGACAAGTGAGGGATGAGAGGATGAAAACATGTATTTATGGTTAAATGAAACTGTCCAGCTGGTCTGTATGTACCTGGTGGAGTGCATCCACTATAAATGCAACAGACGGCGGGATGCCATCATTATACTAAGACCAATGAGTGCCCTCTAAAACTACCTGGGAAGGCTAACCAGGTCAACACATTGATGGGTGGAAGCAGAATGTTTCAGCACAAATATCACAGCTGTGCTGTAAACAGACACAACACAAATATAGTCCAACAAAAAATCAAATATAAACAAACTCAGAAAAAAGATTTTCAAAAGCAACTGATCTTGGACAACAATGAAGATGATCAAACCCAGAGATACCACTGGTGACAAGAGTTTCTGGTTTGTTTTTTTCCCCTTCCCATTCCCTTGTTTTGAACTCAAACTTAGTCCACACACTTCCTAATAACAGTTATTGTGCTGGAATAATTTTTGTGTGAGGGTTAGCTTTCTCCATTACCTCATCATCAGACAAAGCCTTCTCCAACTTCAGTTTTATCCCGACTCTCATTCGTAATTGTAATGTGCATCCCCAAGTCAAGCAAGAGAAGTCAACATTTGAGTCCAAACTGACTGATGTGTAAAATGAACCCACTACGCTATGATCAGCAGAGAAAGTTTCAATGTGTTAAACCTCACAGCCATGCCGGCCTCCGTTGACAGTTACAATATAATTGACATGACTTACATCAATGTACTTTCCCACGTAGAAGCAGTTCATCATCTCCCTGGCTTCCTCGGAATGATGGGCTGTCTCAAAGGCAACAGAAGCATCACGACCTATTTAAACAATGGCCAAAAGCAACATCAGTATTACTCAGAATGCAACAGTTGTGTCTGTCTGTGTCAATTTAATACATATTTGTAACAATTCAAATGCCTGAAAACGGCTCATGAAAGGAGAAAATTATATACAACTGTAAGAAAGAGACAATCAAATGTTCTTATAGAAAATTATATACAAGTATAAGAAAGAGACAATTATATGTTCTATTAAAAATTATATACAACTATAAAAAAGAGACAATATGTTCTAATTATAAGAAAGAGGCATTCATATGTTCTTAAAGAAACTTATAAAAATATTATCAGAAAGAGACAATCTTATGTTCATCAACGGATGGTATGTTGCGTTGATTAGATTCTATGTTATCTGTTTCTTTTTCCATCTGTCATTATCATTGGCCCTAGACAACTGAATCCCTCTATTTGTTTCAGTTTTATCCCAAATCTCATTCATTGGCACCTTGCTGTCTTGACAAATGATAGTTTGTTACATTGTGCTTCAAAGAAAGTATAACTACAACCAGACCACTGACACACACTTATACCTCTCCAAAGCACAAAGCCTGGGCTGAATTGCAGAGATCATGCATTGCCCATGCAAGCATGATCCCTCTCTTGACCTGTCTAGTTTACTCCAGAGGAAAAGTAACACCAATACATCTGGAACAAGACAAACGGCAGAAGCTGCCGAATCAGCAAAGCAATGCTCAAACTTTCTGCCTGTCTCAGCTTTGATCCTAGACTTGCTGCCGACCAAGGCTTAAGGCCTGATCTGCCCTGCCATGACATTTACTCTTTAGGTTGCATTTCCTCGGAAAAGGATATGTCTCGTACCCTCCCAATTGCGCTCATCCACCAGTAGCGCCATTGGCACAATGTGGGGTGTCGGGTTTGGTGAGCAATGCCAAACATTTGGCGCTATCAGAAAACAAGTAGTACTGTCTACTGTCATACAGTAGCTCAGTCATATCTAAGACCTGACACCAATCCCAAATCAAATCCATCATTATAACAAAGACACCAAGTGCAATCTAGATTCTAACCTGCCCACTCCTGCAGCGCTTCTGCTCCACACGGTGCCTGGCTCTTGAAGTCCTGCACATCGTACACCTTGCCATGGACCACGACCCACAATCCACCATCCTTGTTGTGGTTCTCCAGATCAGCCTTGCGGATCATCTGGGCATCATCGGTGGAGCGGGCACTGTACTTCTCCAGGCTGTAACCTTACAGAAGAAACCACAACGCTCCAGTGACCTTAAAAAATCTCCAGCTTAACTCTTTCAGTTCCGAAAGATTTCACAACAGATGCCAAAAGGGTAAATAACCACTCAAACAAACCATCAATGCATGGCTTTCAACAAGGCTACAAAAACACAAACCCAAAAGTATTGATTGGTGCTCATAGAAGTAGAAGGAAGAAATAAAGATTAGGGGTGTTGAGTTACATTTTGTTTCTGCAGCGAGGCAATGATGTCATATGGAGGTGACAAGTTCAAATCCCAGCTTTCAATTGTTGTGTTGTCTAGAGTGTCCTCTAATCTCTACTTCTGTCTTCTACTTCTATGAGTGCCAACCTGTACTTGTCTAGAGTGTCCTCTAATCTCTACTTCTGTCTTCTACTTCTATGAGTGTCAACCTATACTTGTCTAGAGTGTCCTCTAATCTCTACTTCTTTCTTCTACTTCTATGAGTGTCAACCTATACTTGTCTAGTGTGTCCTCTAATCTCTACTTATTTCTTCTACTTCTATGAGTGTCAATTTATACTTGTCTAGTGTGTCCTCTAATCTCTACTTCTTTCTTCTACTTCTGTGTACGCCAATCTATACTTGTCTAGAGTGTCCTCTAATCTCTACTCTTTCTTCTACTTCTGTGTACGCCAATTTATACTTGTCTAGAGTGTCCTCTAATCTCTACTCTTTCTTCTACTTCTGTGAACGCCAATTTCTATTTGCCCTGTGTCCTCTAATCTCTAATTCTTTCTTCTACTTCTGTGAACGCCAATTTATACTTGTCTAGAGTGTCCTCTAATCTCTACTTCTTTCTTCTACTTCTATGAGTACTTGTGAATTTGTTTATGTGCTGCCTCAGTGGCCTCATTGGTTACACAACAAATAATATTTCTGCGTTAATAAAACAAACACAGTGGAAGCCACCACTAGGGAGTCCAGGTGTTTTAGTATATTGTGACCAAACATAAAAAAGTGATAAAACACACTGCTCGATGGTTGAGATTCATGAGGACATGAGTCAACCACACATCTACTGATTACTGGGGACTAAAAGAGTTAAACAACAATTTAACTCAAAGTCATAATCATCAAGTGCCCTGCCAGCTGGCGTAGGCATTCATGTCTCTTCACAGATCTCTGTCTTTGGTGTTCTGGATCAACTCTGCTGATAATATTCCTCCATGCCACCGTCTCAATCCATCCAGCATCATTTCTCTTGTTTGGCTCCTGCCTCTCTTCCCCTCGATCTTTAGTCGTCACGATGTTCTCCAATGCCTCTCTTCTCATCACATGACCAAAGAAAGCCATTTGTTAACCCGAGGTACCACAAATAAAATATGAGTTAAATGGTGCCAGCCCCAAATTGTCACAGACCAGCAGGCACAATTGATGGGTGATGTGCTCAATATCATGTCAACAGCCTTTCACTTCCCAAACATTTTCTGGTAGCAATTTTAGGCCGGTTCAACCTGGGAGTCCATGACAATTTGTAATAATCTCCTTGATGGGAATTTCTTCTTCTTCTTCTGCGCTCATCTGGAGTTTTTTTTTCCGGACATGATTGCGTTGTGCCTGTTTACAGCAGAGCTGCGTTCTTGCACCGTTAGGCCGACACATCCGACTTCTGCGGGCATTTGTTGATCGGGTTAACCTTCCCGGGTGATAGAAATTTGAATACATGACCAGCAGGCTGGCAAGTGCGCTTGCAACTACCCTAATGCACCTCACTTAATTCAAGATGCACTGGCAGCTGGCCATCTTGACAGACAGTAGTTTGTTACATTGTGCTTCAATACAAGCATAATAACTACAACCCATGGCAGGGATCAAGGATGGAGTTATTCCTCTCCATAGCAGAAAGCCTGGGCTGACTTCTGGAGATCAGGTGTTGCAATTCAAGATACCAAAGATAACATGCTTTGAACATCATCACGTCATCTCATCTTGTTTCTCTTGTACCTTGCGGTGTCGAGTTGAAGCATAAACAGCGGGGGAGTTTATTGGCTTCATATATAGAGATTCCCACAGACTCTGTTATTTCCTCTGTCCATGGTTTGCATGGTCGGTCTCTTCTACTGCTTCCATTTAGTCAGTACATCATTGCTTATTGTGGTATACTGTCAGCCTAGTTATGTGGCTGAATCATGTCACTTGTTTTCTAATTAATTCTAGCGCTGCTATTACCCTCACTTTGAATATCCCCAGTTTAAACACTTAAATTACAAATAATGAAAAAGGCATCTGGGCGTCATGACCGGGACCCCTTTGAGCGTACAAACAAAGGCAGAAGAGGCTGAAGCATCACGGAAGGGAAACCCTTCTGATAATCAGAAACCTGCTGTTGTGCTCTCTCCACAGGGAAGTTTACACTAGTCAAGTTTCAGGGTCAGGCTTGCAGTTATCAGTTATCTGTTGGGGTATCATCCTTGCACTCCAGACATGTCCATAGGTGCTTATACCCCCCCCCCCACCCCCACCCCACCCCACCAACATATGCATAAGCAACTGGCGGCTAATAGCGGCAGTTCTGTGTTGACTGACGAGACTCCTTATTCTCCCGATGTGTCTGATCATGCAATTCTTACTCCCGAGTCTCTCATTCTGGACAGCGTTGTGGATTCACTGAAAGTCCTCCGCTCTTGAAAAGGTTGCAGTATCTATTTGGAAACGATCTTAAGTGCAGCAATAACAACACAGAAATGGCACAATAATAAGATGTATACATACTCCAGACACCTGGCCAGGCGAGATCCTCAGAGTCTTCCTTCTCTGTCCCTGGGGCCAGACGGTTGAAATAATCTAGGTCATCCAAGAGCTGAGACAGGAGCTGACTGGCGCGAGACACCTGGACAAACTGAGGGCACTTCAGCTGCAGCATCACCAGACATGTGACCATCTCTGGCAGCAGCACACCTGGAAAGCAAACAGACGCCAGAGTTTAATAGTGAGAGCTTCTCACTCTTTCTCAGACCATACAACACCAGAACATGAGGATTCCTTGGGAGACTACTAGGTGATTCCTTTGGAGACTACTAGGGATTCCTTGAGAGACTACTAGGGATTCCTTGGGAGGTTGATGGCGATTGGGAGACAGGATGCCATTCCAAGTAGTTATAGAGGACTTTCAGTGGTCTCAGAATAGTGACGACATCCCCCGTCCTTCCCAGATAGTTTTAGAGAACACTCATTGGTTTTAATGATGGATTGCTAGGGGGCTGTAGAAAGGTGGCTAGAGGTTTGCAGAGATTTGCTAGAGGTTTAGGAGAGAGGTGACTAGGGATTTGGGAAGATGCTGCTAGAGATTTAGGAGAGAGGTGGCTAGGAGTTTGCGGTGATCTTGCTAGAAATTTAAGAGAGAGATGGCTAGAGGTTTGGGGAGAAGATCCTGCTAGAGATTTGGGGAGATGTTGCTAGAGCCATAGGAGAGAGGTGGCTAGGGGTTTGGGGAGATGCTGCTAGAGGTTTAAGAAAGAGGTGGCTAGGGGATTGGGGAGATCCTGCTAGGGATTTGCGGAAGATGTTGAGGTTTAGAAGAGCGGTGGCTAGGGGTTTGGGGAGATGATGCTAGAGGATTAGGAGAGAGGTAGCTAGGGGTTTGGGGAGATGTTGCTAGAGGTTTAACTGATTCTCTGCCGTGTGCCAGTAGATCGGAGCAGTAGAACGATTTTGGTGCCCGTGTGTCAGAAGATCGGCTCAGTATAAACTGTGCTTTATTTGTTCCAGTTATATTTTCCACAATTTTAAGTGACAGTAAATTGAAAATTCACACACCCGGAACATTTCTCTTTTGGCATTGTAAGGCCAGACGTGCGCATCCATTAGTTTTTATGAGACGAGTGTTAGACGAGTGTTAAGTAGTTTGTTTTTGGTTATTTTACAAATGTCAACGCCTTCTAGTTTGCAACCGCGTAGATTTTCATCAAATTATAGTTTGAAACAAATTTAGATTATAGTTATTCTGATTTAAAGGTCTTTGTGATAGATTCTAAAACTAATACCACATGCAGTAGTCAGATTATTTAGTAGTATTTGAAAACAACACTAAAAGCGAAAGTTCGTCATAATATGCCATAATATAATGGCACATGTTGAATTATGAATGCACTAATAGGCCACATTTATGCCCCTAAATTTGTTTTGCCTATCACAAAGTATTTAAGGAGTATTTAAATAATTAAATTGAAAAGAATTATAATTATAAATAAATAGAAAATAGTGTTTATATTATTTATCGGTCTGCCCGGTGTGTTCCAGACATTTTCCATTTTGTGTGAAAATTATGTGCTACAAAATATTATGTTTTAATTGTGTTTAATTGGTGTAATGGAGCAGTTCTTGTGATATTATTGAACAAAAGTGGTGTTATTAACATTGTTCAGTAAATTTAACTGGATTAACTGCAGCGGATACAAAATAAAGCCTTGGTAAGTGAAATTTTAAAATAATTTTTACCTCTTTAATTTCAATTGTTATTACTAAACCTCTCAGTATTGTCATAATATTTCTAACCTATCAATCAATCATTAATGCTGTCATGTTCCCTGTGCAATCCTCTTTAATGTGATATATAATACAATATAACTGCTACGATTTTAACAATTTTAAAAGCATTATTGTGACACAAACCTATTTCCCATTTTCTGCCAGGAATTTCTGTTTGGTCAGGACCCACTTTTTGTTTGGCAGACAATCAGTTAAGAAAGCTTGTAGAGGTTTAAGAGAACTTGTAGACGTTTAAGAGAGCATGTTAGGAATTTGAGAAGAACTTGCTAGGGGTCTGAAAAGAGGTAGCTAGAGATTCTGAGAGGTCATTGTATGGTGTGAGGGTGCCCCTGAAAATCAAATCAAATCAACTTTATTTTCAAAGGTACCCCTGAGACAACTTGTGGGGTTTTTGAAAAAGATTACTAAAGATTTACATAAATACAACTGTCCGCTGCTTTCTGATCTTTGAAACCAGATTAGAGTACACAAAATAAATATATCAATGTATATGCTTTATCGATCCAGTGATACCTAGGCCTCTTTCCTTCAAAAGTGCTAGCAGTCCATTTCTGGCTTTTGTCATAGTGTGGTCAAGACAGGTTAAGCACGTGATCGTATAGGACCCAAGTCTCCGCGTTGTTATAAACATAGTTTATTGGCCGAATAGTTATACTACAGCACACATGATGGTCGACTCCCTGCCCGGTGTTGACATGTCTTCTCGCTGGCCCCAAGTGACGTGTGTGTTCTCCTAGATACACTTCTTCATTCGTGCACACACGTTCACTATGGTTTTCCCCCTAGTCAAGGAATGCGCAGCATTCCTTAACTCTTTACTCCTAACCTAATTCCCTCACTGTTACAATGCCTCCCCTTCTTCAAAGAGAATTTTTCCTTGAAAAAATCTCAACCCCAACTTTTAATTAGTTAACTTTACATCTCTATTCTACAATAACAACAATTCCATATATTTCCTAACTCAATTCTCCTATCTCCTCATAGCCAATTGCTAACTAGAGACCATAATATCGAAACTCTCTACAAAACTCGTTATAAAGTTCTCTAGAAAACTTTCTACAAAACTCTTCATAAAATTCCCCACAATACAAAAGTCTCCATAAGCGAACCGCTTTTACTTTAAAATGACCATCCAAATTATGATTGACAAAACTGAAGATATTCCCTTATCCTTTATTTCCCCCTTATTCACATTCTCACACTCTCAGTATTCTATAGGATAGACAGAAAAAACATAGTTAGATTAGATTTGGGTTGGTGCGCACCAAAAAAAATAAGAAAGAAAAAGTAAGGAAAAAGTAAGAAGTAATCACCTTTCTCTTCCCATACATTCTCAAAACTTTATCAAAAAATAAAGTTTCCAAATTTATCTTCAGTTTCCGTCAATAATAATTGTTATTATCAAAAAAAAAATATGTTAATCCAAAACTGCCAGCCTTTGTATTATTCAGGTCATCAATTTCCCGTTTACCATTCCTTCAACAAAAAAAACCTCCTAACTATTATTATACTGTTAAGTACAGTCTTCTTCTTCCAATATCCAGTTATTTAAATGCCAAAACTCAACCTGGCATTCCCCCCATATTCTCCCATTAAACGCTGTTCAACCCAGCTCCTATTATAAACCTTGTATATACATTGCATACCCCACTTGTAATAACAACATACCCCTTCATTACTACATATTGAGTCACTTCACTAACCACCACTTTAATTCATCTTCTAACTGAACTTCAAAGTAATAATCATTTTAAACACACTCAATAAAACCAAAACATTGTAAAAATAACCATCTAAGTTAACTTATATTTCACATTTCATAAAACACAATTGTAGTCCCAACAATTGAGCAAACCATATCAATCCCCTCATCATATTTATCCCCACACATTAATCAATTTACACATACATTATGAATTTCAAGACCATATTATGAGTACCCAATAATAATTTTCCGTTTTAGAAAAAACTCCACCAAGTTACCTTCTTTGTAAACACAAAAATATCGTGTCTAACTTCTTCTTCTATCTGCCATCTGCAGAATATTCTACCAAGCTATTTATCTATCTCTTCTCCATTTTCTTAATAACCTCAAATTTTTTTCTATAATTGCAATATCTACATCAATGTCGCTATCCTCCCGAGGAGAGCTATCTTCTTTCATATCAGCTTCTTCATCAGTTTCTGACTTTTCATCCATTTCTTCTTCCCCGTCTGTATATCCATTACTAGCAACCGCTAATTTCTTCTTTTCTAAATCCAATCTAATTTTCCTGTCTTGCCGTCTCAACAAATTTTCAAATACTGGCATATCTTCACCACTTGAAGAACTCACTCTAAGTTTCCTTTGCCTCTTAATTTCTTTTTCTTTCTGTCTATCCAACTTTCTTTTTACTGCCTGTCTTGTATTCATAAATGGAGGTTCGATATTTTCCCTGACCGACTTTTCACTAATATAATCGTCATACATGTTATTTTCCTCTGTCATGACTGTTTTTGGTACCGTTTCTTCTTGTTCAGCTGTTGTTACTTGTTTTCCATTCTCTATAGGTATTGGATATACCGTTTGTCTGACAAACTGTCCACCTGACAATATTTCTTCGGAACAATAATTATTATTATTATTCTCTGCATTCCTTTCTTCATTATCCCGCCTTAAGTGTTCTACATGTGAACGTGCAACATGCCCTGAAATTTGATTCTTAATAGTATATGACACTGGACCTTTTTTTTCTAGAATATAGTATCCCGGGACCCAATGAGCATCAAACTTAGAGTTTTTTCTATGTTTTTTATAATATACTCTATCACCTACGTTAAACTCTTGTAAGTGTGCATTTTTATTTGCGTATTTCTTCTGTCTTTCTCTAGCCTTAATTATATTATTTCTTAAACGTACATGTGCTTTATGCATCTCTTGCAACCTTGTTTCTTGAAAATCTTCCCCCAGATATTTTCTCCTAGGCTTTAATAAATTATCAATTGGCAATATTGGTTCTCTTCCATGTACTAAGTAAAATGGTGAGAAACCTGTTCCTTCATTTTCGTGTGTACGTATCGCCGCTAATGCTATCCCCAAATAAAGATCCCAATCCATATCGTGTTCTTCTACATTTTTCGCTAGAATATTGTATAGTGTTCTGTGTTGTCTCTCATTTTTAGCATTAGAAGTTGGTCTGTAATATGAAGTCTTAATGTGTTTTATATTCCAATCTTTTAGCAATTTCTCAAACTTTTTATTTACAAATTCTTTCCCATTATCTGTAAGTATTATTTGTGGACACCCAAACCTTGGTATAAATTCTTGTAAAAGCATATTTATAACTGAATCAGCACTCTTGTCTGGAATTGGATAAACTTCTGGCCAGAGACTATATGAATCAACTATATGTAGTAGGTATACATTTCCCGATAATGTTTTTGGATGAGGACCTGAAATATCCAAACTTACTTTCTGCATTGGAAATTGAGGAATATCGGTATCTTGTAAAGGACATTTAATTATCTTCATGTTTCTTAACCTACACTTTTCACATGCTTCAACATATTCATATACGCTTTTGAATAAATTCGGCCAGTAATATTTACTGCTAATAGCCTTCACTAACTTATCTCGTCCAAAATGACCATTATTATCGTGATATGCCTTTAAGACTTCTTGTTCTAAATGTTTCGGAATATATTTTCTTACTCCTTCACCTTTTTCACTGATATAATATAATTGATTGTCTTCTTGTAACTCTACAAACTTTCTTTTAAAACTATTTTCCCCTGTTTCTTTCAGTTTTCTTTTTATCTGTACTATTTTTGGATCTAGTTCTTGTTCTGTTTTCATATCAAACTGTTCTAAATGTGGGTCTTCTGTTCTAGGTTCAGACTCTTGATCCGATGGTAAACTCTCAAATTCTTCCCTATTTATTATGGCAGAATCTAATATATTTACTTGCCAGTTTCGATCGTCTATGTCTGGTTCAATTTCATCTTCCGTGTTTCCTGATGACTGTGGGTACGGGATTCTAGACAAAAGATCGGCGCACGTATTATGTTTCCCTGACACATATTCAACCCTAGCATTGTACCCTTGTAAATTCAATGCCCAGGTTTGTATTTTCCTATTTTGTATTGGTGCTTCTAATATCGACTTTAATGGCATGTGGTCAGTTCTAATAATGAAATTGGCGTTATGTAAATAGTAATTTAATTTTTGAAGAGCGTAGTGTATAGCATATGCTTCTTTCTCAATAATCGGCCATTTCTTTTGAGTCTTGCTGAGTTTATGAGACAAGAAATAGATTGGTCTTTCATTTTTAACCCCTGGTATTCCAGATTCTTCTCCTTCATATGGTTGAACCAAACATGCTCCTATTGCGTCTGTGTATAATATTAGCTGTTTATTCAAGTCTGGATGTGTCAATAATGGTACCACCGTTAAGCTATCTTTTAAAAGTTCGAACGCTTTTTGACACTCATCATCCCACTTAAACCTAGCGTATTTTCCCGTTAAATTCGTAATAGGTATTGCTATCCTTGAAAAGGCTGGTACAAACCGCCTATAATACGCACACGTTCCTATAAAAGCACGCACTTCCTTAACGTTAGTGGGAGGAGGTAACTCTTTAATAACTTTTATCTTTTCCTGGTCTGGTTTAATACCTTCCCTATTTATTATATAACCTAAATATTTTGTTTCTGTCTTTAAAAACTGGCACTTACTTAGCTTTAATTTAACTTCATGCTTTCTTAATCTGTCAAATATGATTCTCTACATCTCCTTTCGTAAAAATCAATACGTCATCAATATATGCTAGGGCAAAACTTTGCATACCGTCTAGTACTTCATTTATTAAGAACATATAGTGAGATGGTGCATTTTTGAGACCGAATGGCATACGTAAGAATTCGTAAGAACCCATATGAGTACAAAAGGCACTTTTCTTTTGCGCGTCCTTCGACATCGGAATACACCAAAATCCTGCCCTTGCATCCAGCGTTGTGAAATATGTAGAGCCATTAAGTAACCCCAAAATATCATCAATCACCGGCAATGGGTACGCTACATTCTTAGTAATTTTATTTAACGCCCTATAATCGCAGCAGAACCTGTTCGAACCATCAGACTTGGCTACTATGACGACCGGAGATGACCATTCTGATTTTGACCTTGTTATTATGCCTGCTTTCAACATATCTTCTATTGCCTTTTCTACGACTTCTCTATTTCTTAATGGAGTTCTGTATGGTTTTAAACTAATTGGTGGATGATCTCCCGTGTCTATTTCCATCGTAACTGTTTGTGTCTTACCCAATTCTAAATCATTTATCGCAAACACATCTTGATTTTGCTTTATAAGTTTTTCTAACACTTCCTTATTTTCTGGCGACGTTTTTAATTGTGCTAACAATTCTTTTTCTCTTGTTACTTTGTCTAGTGAATGTATTTGTGCTGTATTTCTTCTATATGGATGGATCAATTCATCCATTCTTACGTTCCCTTTTCTTCTGCATCCGCGTCTATTATTAATTCTTTCACTAGAGGTTTCTGAATAACTTATACCTGCCATATTTACTCTATCTGTTGCCAATATGTCACTAACGTTATGTTCTAGCTTGGCTATTACACATCCTCTGTATAATTTAATTTCTCTACCTGTGTTATTTATAACCATTACTGGAAATGTTAAACTTTTATCTAATTCTATTATTCCATCCGGAACTTCTAAACCTGGCTCATCAATTATTTCATTTTGCAATTCCGTGATTCTGACTATGTTTCCTGCTACATAATACGGGTTTCTCTTCAGTCTTGCTTGTATCAAATTAACTGACTGTGGTTTTAAATTCATGGTCGTTTTAACTCTAACTAGTGTCGACACATGCATATCTTCTTCTAGATCTACGTAAACGTCTTGGAATTTTAATTTATGCAAATCAAATAAAAGTCTCACCCCATTTTTCAATAAAAAATCTCGTCCCAATATCATATTTCTATTTAATTCTTTAACCACATGAAACATATGCCTGACATTTATCCCTCCTAATTTCAAATTTATCATCGTTTGTCCTATCACTTCTAACTTTTGTCCCGTTACCGAATGAAGATTCTCCTGAATTCTAAATATTTTACAATTTTTTAACATTCGATATAAAAATGCTTCTTTAATCACGCTAACTTGTGCTCCCGAATCCACTAATGTTCTAACTTTATATTTTCCTATCTGTACTATACATGAGCTAGGATCTACCATATTTAATGACAATTGTTTTACCTCGTCTTGTTTTTTATTTCTAAATGTTCTATTATACTCATCCTTTGGGTTTTTAATATATTGATGCCCTTTTTGGATCTTACTATCTTCCCTCCTACTGCCGACCCTATTCAGTAAGCGGGATGCCCATTTTCCTGATTTCCTGACCTTCTAAAATTTCTCTGTATTTCTCCAGAATTCCAATTTGCTGGTCTGCCATTTGCAATTCTATTCTGTATACTCGAGTGAACACCTCTACTATTTTGCGTATTCGATGGGCCACTTCTGTTACCACAAAAGCGAAAAATGTGCCCCCGTTTATGACACCCCCAACAAACCACATTCGAGTTATTTGTGTTTCCTTCCATGTTTCTTACAGTATTTCTCACTTGTCCTCTTCTATCTTGATTATATGCGTTATCGTTTCTTTGTACCATCTGTATTTCTCCTCGTCTTCCTCTCCATCCATGTCTATACTGTCCTATTTCCATAGGTTCTTCAATTCTATCTTCTGAACTACTACCTAACTCTCGTCCTACTCTTAACCTAAACCTCCTCCTCAAGCTTTCCTCTTGTATAGCGATATCTACCGCTTGTGACAATCTTGCAGGATTCTCTCTTAATAATTTAAATTTCAATCCATCTGACCTAATCCCATCAACAAAAATCCCTACTAACATCCGTTCCACTTCTTCAGCTCGTACATTCTGTCCTAAAAATGACTCTTCAGCTAAATTGATTAACCTGTCACTGTATAACTGAACACTTTCTGTGCTGCTTTGTCTAGTCTGTCGCAATACTGAGAATGCGTGTTGTGGATCAGTAATTTCAGCATATTTTCTTGCGAGATCATCTTTAAATTCTTCCCAGGTTTCACCTCCTGCTGCTTCTAATTTTCTTCTTATATGGTCAGAAACTGGACTTGTACTTGTTCTGTATGCCAAATTCTTTTTCTCCCCATCTGTAGCGTTTATTAAATATGCATGTTTCTCAATAGAAATGATCCATTTCTTAAACTGATTTGCTTGACCACTAAATCTTTCAACATCACTGTTTACATTTTGTTGTCTTAACACTGCATCCAACCTTGATATTGCCCCGCCAACTCCAGTCAGTACCTGTGAAAAATCTTGGGATTCCATCCTAAAATCTATAATTATCAAGCAATATACAAATATTTCAAACAATGTTAATTTCAAATTCAGCAACAATACATAATCTGTTAATTACTCTAATATTATCTAATTAACTTAACTAAGGCCTCCAGTCGAAGATCCTGACGAAGAATATTCCTGTTTCAATCCTGAATTTTGATAAAAGAATTTAAATGAGCTACTGATTCAGAATTACCTACACCACATTAACAAAGGACTCTAATCAACCTCGTTGAAATGAGCAGAACAAAGAAGAGCCTCTGGATTTCTTTCCATAATAATTTAATCGAAGTCGAAGTTAGTTCTTTCCAATTAATTCCTGACGAAAATTATGCTCGATACCAGGCTCGCAACAAGACTGCTTGTTTACTTGCTCGATTAACTGTAGATTCCCTTCAAGTAAGGTCACCTTCACGCAAACGACAACTGCTCACGACTTCATCAAAAAAAACTCAGTTTCCAACAGCCATATGGGTTTTTCATATATATATTTCAGCGCAAACGTAATCCAGTCAACAACAATTTGATTTAAAGCTGACGCTATCCAATCTCTTATTTTCATGTGGGACTCTCGCCATGGTCAGTTTAAAGTGCTTTATCTTATAAGTTGAGACAAATTTCATCAATGCCTTCTAAATGTGAAGTGACTGTAGAAAGTATTGCAGATCTTGATTTCATAATTATGAAACTTGCACCATAACCTTGACTTCACCTTCAACAGTCCCACGGGTTAAACTTCATAATTTGTACTGATTTTTGATGCAGAACGGCATTACTTGATCAATTATACAAGCATTGGTCAATTCTCCAGTTAATTTATAGGATTAAATATGTAACAACATCAGTCTTTCAAAAAAATAAGTTTATCAATCAAACCTTTTTGAGCGTTGTTCTTGAAAATGGAACTCCTTGTTAAACAGGTATACAATAACTATCAACAGGCGGCTTTCATCTGTTTCGTTTCTCAATATTTACAAACTTCCTTCTCCAGACGCCCAGACACAACAATTTTCCATAGCGGTACTCTCTCCGCGACCTCCCATGTTTCAGACTTTCACGGCACCAAATCAACCTGCTGTCATAGTGTGGTCAAGACAGGTTAAGCACGTGATCGTATAGGACCCAAGTCTCCGCGTTGTTATAAACATAGTTTATTGGCCGAATAGTTATACTACAGCACACATGATGGTCGACTCCCTGCCCGGTGTTGACATGTCTTCTCGCTGGCCCCAAGTGACGTGTGTGTTCTCCTAGATACACTTCTTCATTCGTGCACACACGTTCACTATGGTTTTCCCCCTAGTCAAGGAATGCGCAGCATTCCTTAACTCTTTACTCCTAACCTAATTCCCTCACTGTTACACTTTCTCTCAGGATAGGAAAGCAATCCACAGATTTCCCAGCATCACAAGGCCTTGTTAATTGGCATACAATTATCTGACATCCAGGTGCCAGTCCACCTACATCGGCAAAACAGAGGGGCAGATGAGTAACAGGGTGGTCAAAAAATTGCCCAATTGGATCAACAGAATAATAAACAAAGACTCAAGTAACCTGGCAAAGACAACACACCACAAACTTCCTACATCACTGATAGGCCACCATATTATGGAAACTGGTCATGTGACTGATAGTGACAATGCATTTTATGTGTCGTTCAACACAAAAATGATCACATGTTAAAGCTGGCAGAGGCAATTGCGATTCACTTACATAAACCAACTTTGTGTAAACAAGAAGACATGACAGTTTAGAATTACCATGATAGACAATTCAAATTACTGAGTCAATATGTGTGCTGCATATTTAAGCTTCACAGATTTACCTTATTCCTGCAGTTTATGTTGTGAGATTTCTGCAGTATGTACCTGATGAGATGCAGCAAAATATGCCAGGCCAATAAACTGTGCTATCTATTGTTTGCGTTTTCGCTATTCAAATAAACTTATGTGTTCTTTTCTGCTCTTACAATTTGAGAAAGACACAGAATGAATGTAATTATTGTAGCAAATCCAGGCAAAAGAACAATGTGACACCATACCTGTAACATCTTTACTGATGATGGCTGTAACATTGGCAAAACTCCTGGCACACTTCTCTCCAACAGTCGTGGCAGTGGACAGGATGTTCGACACATGGCTAACTAGCAGACTGCAGTATTTGCGCAGGAGGGAAGCAGCCCCCATCATTTCACAGCCTGTTGACAGAAACACAGAAACGTCTGTATGCATGAAGCTATAAATTGAATGAAGGGGAGAGAACCTTGGTTTTCTGAGCTGGATAAAGGAGCTGTGTCTTTGTAGTAGGATGGTAATACACTCACTCGATGCAGCAGGTAAATTTTATTGCATCCCTTCCTCGGGCCTTCATTTAGAACATACCTAACTCTCTCCTCCCTATTACAACTCTGTATCCATCTCTCTCACTTTCTCTCATCTCCCCCCCCCCCCCCCCAATATCTCTCTCATCTCTCTCCATCTCTTTTTTCTTGGACAGTTTCTTGGACAGCCAAAATGAGCAATCTAAATGTGAAAGAGGTTAAAAAAACAAAGACAATTTATCACTAACATCTTAAATTGACTGTCCACATTTCTGTTTACATTATGAGAAAAGGAAAAGTGGAACACATTGTGACAATTGGAAGGATTTGTAGAAAGAGAGTTTCCTTACAGCTTTTTTCTGTGGTGAGGAGGATGTCAGTGCATAAACTGGTACCTGCTCTCAGAGATCACAAGATGTGGAGAAGTATGATTGCACAAGCCAGTCAGCAAGAAACTATGATGGTGATGGTGATGATAATAATGATGATTTTGGTGATGGTGATGATAATATGAATTACTTAACAATTTATGATGATGATGATGATGATGATGATCATGACGATGATGATGATGATGATGATGATGATGATGATGATGATGATGATGATGACGACGGTGATCATGATGATGATTAATTATGATGATGTTATTGTTGATGATGATGATACTAATGTTGAGGATGTTGATGATACTGATTACTCTCCAATTTATGATCAAGATGATGATGGTGATAATGAAGATGATGATGATGATGATGACAATCATTATGACGACACAAATCTCTCACCAATTTCCCCAGAAGTTCCTTCCTTCATGGCAGGTTTCCCGTCTGCCCCTGTGGGACTTGGACTGTGACAGTCACTGACGACCTTGCTGTGGAAGATCTTGGAGATGAGAAGCCGCTGGAACTGCAGCAGCAGATCCAGGGATGGAGAATTCTCGGGGCTCTCATTCTCTGGGGATTTCAAACCCCCACACTTGGACTCATCTTGTAGTTTGGACAAGGTGTGGGATGCCGAGTTTCTGAAAGGTAGAAGAGCAAACATTATTATTTGTACAACTTATAAAGAAATATAAATTCCTTTATCTGTTATTTTTTTTAAGCGTAGTCCATCCATGTGCTACTACTTCTAATAACTCTGGATTAGCTTTTCCTATTACCAGTGTCCCTCACCATCAGGTGAACTCACTCTGACTTCAGAGGCACTTGTAATTTACGCCCCCAAGTCAAGGACGAGAAAGAAGTCAACGTTTTAGTCAAAGTAAGCGGTGTAAGGGTTGAACCCGCTACCTTGCCATCAGCACACCAGATATTTAAGAATGAGCGCTCTTATCCATTCAGCCATGCTGGCCTTCTTTCATCTATTTTGTTTTTCTTTCCGACATTTGGTTCAGTCTTTCCTCTTCTATCCTTGAACGCAGGGGGGTCATCGCGGTGAGCTAGCCAAGGTTAACTCATAGTGCTTTATTCATTGTGATTTAACTCATAGTAATTTACACAGTGATTTATTGACTGTGATTTTATCATTGTGGTTTATTTCTGGTGATTTGTTCATTGTGGTTTACTCATAGTGATTTACGCATAGTAATTTATTGACAGTCATTTTATCATTGTGGTTTATTCTGGTGATTTATTCATTGTGGTTTACTTATAGTGATTTACGCATAGTGATTTTATCATTATGGTTTATATCTGGTGATTTATTCATTGTGGTTTACTCATAGTGATTTACACATAGTGATTTATTGACAGTGATCGTGTCATTATGGTGTATTTCTGGTGATTTGTTCATTGTGACTTATTCATAGTGGTTTATTCATAGTTATTTATTATAGTGATTTATTCATAGTGATTTACTCACAGTGGTTAATTCATGGTGCTTTAAGCATTGTGGTTTGAGCATGGTAATGGATCCATGGTTATTTACTCAATGATTTACTCCTACTATATCGAAGACATTTGTAGAACACTTTGGAGAGAATAACGTGAGCTCCGGAGAGGCATGTGCTACATAGTAAGTTCACACACACACAAGTAAGGCCGTGCTTTCATTTTCTGACTCTTGAGTGCAACTGTTTTTTAAGACCTCCCGTGGTCGCCGCTGGAGCTTCAGAGTTTGTGCTCTTTCTACAGACCGCTCTGCGGAAAGAAAACTGAGCCATGTGGGATAGAACCTAGCACAGTTAAGTCCATCTTCTTGCCTTTAGCCCTTTGCCTTGAGTGCAGTCATCATCATCATCATCAAGTGCCATATCTGCTTGAAGTCTGGTTGTAATGAGTCCTGTACCCCCATGGTGCATTCATTCAGGGTTCTTCTAGTCCATCTCTTGATGTTCTCCACAAACGTACAACACTGTCCTCCTTTTGCATGCTTCCCCTCCACTTTTTCTTCTGGAAAATACTTTTGCAATGAATTGTGTGTCTGTATTTGGCTGAAGAAGCTAAATGCCCGACCCCAGTCTCATTCAGTAATGTTCTGTTTGCACTCACACTTTTGGTAATGCTGCCCTACTTGTTTACTTCTCTAGCCATGGTATTTGTGCTGTACATCTAAACAACCACATATTAAAAGCTTCAACTTTACCCACACATTGTTAATTCATTGCATGTTCAGAAAAATGGCAGATGGCTGGTTGCTGAACTAGCTGGTTTTGGTGACAGAACGAGAGAGAGAGAGAGAGAGAGAGTGAGAGAGTGAATGTGTATGTCCGTGCATGCATGCATGTGTGTATGTGTGAGACTGAGAGAGAGCGTGAGAGAGTGAATGTGTGTGTCTGTGCATGCATGTGTGTGTGTGTACGTGTGAGAGTAAGTGAGGGAGCGTGTGCGTGCATGCGGTCATGCGTATGTGTGAGAGAGTGTGATTGAGAGAGTGAGTGTGTTTGTGAGGGATTGTGTAAGAGAGTGAGTGAATGAGTGAGTGAGTGAGTGAGTGAGTGAGGGGTAAATGAGTGAGAGAGTGAGTGTATGTGTGAGAGAATGAGTGTGTGTGTGAGAGAATGAGTGTGTGTGTGAGTGAGTGAATGAGTGATAGAAAGTGTGTGAGTGAGAGAGAGTAGAGGAGAGAGAGAGTAAAGGAGAGTGTGCGAGGATGTGCGGGTGTGCAAGGATGAGATAGAGTGAGTGAAACATTGAATTATAGCGTGAGGGTGTGTGTCTGTCTGTGTGTGAGTGAGAGAGAGTAAGAGATAGAGTGAATGAAGATGGAGAGAGTGAATGAATGAGGGAAATAGTGAGCGCGAGTGAGAGAGAGAGAGTGAAACAGTGGGAGAGTGGATATTAGTGTGTGTGTATGTGTGTGCGCATGTGTGTGAGTGTATGTGTAAAACAGACCAACCTGAACAACTGGTGAATGAGCTGCAACAATGGGATAGCTGTCTCCCGGTCGTCAGAGCTATCGACAAGATGGACGTCTAGCAAGGGGACATCACTCTTAACATCACTTGCTGCCTCGCCTATTTTGTCTTTCTCTCCATCCCTGCTGTCTTCTTTTGTCTTCAGGTCACTCTCTTTTTCCTTCATTTAAACGGGAAGAGGAAAGCATGTTACATCTGATTCATTTAAACAGGAAGAGGAAACCAGATTATATCTGTCACATGTTAAATTGGGTATCTGTGTGATTAAGTGGGGGAGCGTGTGTTTGTACGCGAGAATAAACATGTAAGAGACAGACAGAAAGTGGGAGAATGGATAAGTGACATAGAGAGAGAGAAAGTGAGACACAGAGAGAGAGAGGCAGAAAGTGAAACAGAGGGACAGACAAACAGAGAGACAGACAGAGAGACAGACACACACATGGAGATACAAACACACACATGGAGAGACAGACACATAAAGAGAGAGAGACAGTGAGAGACAGAGAGAAACAGAGAGACAGAGAGAAATAGAGTGAAATAAAAGAGAGAAAGAGGGAAAGAGAGAGAGAGGAGAGAGACAAAGACACAGAGAGACAGACACAGAGAGAGAGAGAGAGAGAGAGAGAGAGAGAGAGAGAGAGAGAGAGAGAGAGAGAGAGAGAGAGAGAGAGAGAGATGAAGGAAGGAAGGAAGGAAGGAAAGATGCTGTAGAAAGCTACATAATCAAAGAGATGTAGTGAAAGCATGACATCAGATATACACATACAGAAATTGAGGAAATGAGAAAGGGACACACGAGGAGATGGGAGGACCTGGAGAATTAGAGATTTATACTGGCCCGGCCGTCTAAACAGTGTCCCAGGACATGGACTAGAACCATATAACCAATATACCTTGAGGCACCTGGCTTTCTTGACAGATGACGTTACATTGTGCTTCAAACAGACATAATAACTACAACACATGGCGTCAACACATTTGACTCTGAGACCAATTAAGCCCACGGATGGAGTTGTTTAAATGTATGTTAATATACTGGACACAGCATTACAGTGCAATATGTTTGTGTGTTTGTTATTTGATCTATGCTGGTTTAATATACAATTCTGAGATCTATGGTGCTATTTCAAGGGTTAGATACAAATTCTGTCTGTATTCCAGTTATGGGTTCATGTGGATGATAGATGTGGATGATAGACGTGGATGATAGACTTGGCTAATGAAGACCCCTTTTTAGGGGTGTTTAGTTGGTCATGCCTCGAAGTACACTTGTTCCTACAGTGAGGCACTGTTGTAATTTCTAGGTAACAGGTTAAAATCCCAGTCGTTAACTACAGCTTTCAATTTTTATGTTGTCTTGTGTGTTCTCTAATTCCTGCTTCTGTCCTCTACTTCTATGAGCCAGTTGCCAACCAAGGCTTAGGGCCTTGTCTGCCCTGTCATGACATTTAGTCTTTAGGTTGCATTTCCTTGCACTAGGATAAGGTCTTTACCCTCCCAATTGCATTCCTCCGCCCGAAGCCGTTGGCACAATAAGGGGTGTTGAGTTTGGTGAGAGCCGCCCAACATTCGGCACTTACAGAAAGCAGGTAGTACTGTCTACTCTCATACTACAGCTGAGCCACATCTGACTATATATTATTATACACCTATCAGATAAAACCTTGGCATGACTGAGAGGTTTCACTATCAATATTTAACCCACAAGTTACCAGATTCGATCCCATCATCATTATCGTCATCGTCTTTGTCGTCGTCATCATCATCATTGTTGTCATCATCATCACCAGCATCATCGTCATCATCATCATCATTAACATCCTCAGCAACATCGTCATCATCATCATCGTCGTCATGTAGCATATGTTGTGCAGAACAATGCTCTAGTCGTGGCCCACCAAACAGATTCTTGAGCCTTGGCCAGATTCTTGAGCCTTGGCCAGGTTCTCTGCTTTCTGCATTGTCATATCAATCATTACAATTATCATAACTGACTGGCACCTTGCCGTCTTGACAGACGATAGTTTGTAAAATGGAGTTACACTGCTCCATAACACAAAGCCTGGGCTGAATTTAGAGACCATATGTTGCCCATGCAGCATGATCCCACTCTCGGCCTGCCTAGTGTACTCCGGAGGAAAGGTAACACCAATACGTCTGGAACAAGACAAGCTGCAGAAACTGCCGAATCAGCTAAGCAATGGTCTAACTGTCTGCCTGTCGGAGCTTTAATCCTAGACCAGCTGCCGACCAAGGCTTAGGGCCTGGTCTGCCCTGCCATGACATTTAGTCTTTAGGTCGCATTTCCTCGCACTAGGATAAGGCTTCTACTTGTACCCTTCCAACTGCGCTCCTCCACCCGAAGTTGTTGGCACAAAATTATCATAACCAGTGTTGTCATTATTACCAGGCCCGCAATAACCATCATTAACAGCCTTGGTGTTATCACTATCTTCAACTACATCCCATTCCCTACACACCCCACTTCAACTGCAGACAGAACTGTTCACAGGCTCAAGTCATTACCTTTGAATCATCCAATCCTTTGACCTCGGCTTTGATGGCCAGGTGCAGGGCTGTCTCCAGGCCTCCGTCCGCCATGAGAGAGCTGACCAGAAGATCCGTCATGAACCGCTGGCCTGTGGACATCACTGTCATGTCGCGACCTGGTGATACAGAGACGATGTCTTGAAGCATTGGTTAAGTAGAGCTCATGCATGTATCATATATGGTGCTTTTTATTTTCATGACATGATAACGATGATTTTTAGGATGATGATTGCAATAACGGTTAAGATTAAAATGATATAACTGATGATGTTGATGATGATGATGATGATGATGAAGATAATGAAGATGATGATGATGGTGGTGGTGGTGGTGATGATGATTATGATGATGATGATGAGGAAGATAACATAACAACAAAGGATCTATCTCAATCATGTCATGACCATGCAACAAATCTTGTCACTCTCATGACAGCTCATTAGCTGTTATGCTTGTTTTGTTTTACGATGTTCACATCTTGCAGAAAGTCAGTGATTGTCTTCTTCAAGGTCCGTGATATTTCCTGTGAACACTCAATTTGTCGTTGATTATGGAGCCAAGATATTCACAGTCTGGGACATTTTCAATCGAAGACAGCAGAAATCAGAAATATGAAACCAACTTCATGTCAAACAACACAGAGCCCATGGACGAAAATGCAAATCATGGATGGATTGAAAAACAAATGTTGGAGTCCTTCAAGAAGCAGGCTGAACTCACACACTGACTGGAGCCATTGGAAGAACACAAGGGCAAGAGAATGAGAGACAGAGATGGATACTATGGGGAGGACATGAAGTGAGGACACAGCAAAAGATAGGACAGCTCAGTGTGAGTTGGTTGAGAGCCTATGATTCATTGACCATACAGGGCCGAAAAAATACAAGAATTTATTTTATTTACACGTGTTGTAGCTACATTAGATATGCAGATGATACAGTCTTGATTGCAGACAATGAACAGGACCTACAACATTTAGTAGATGCGGTTGTTGCACACAGTGAACAACTTGGGTTACAATTAAATTGTAAGAAGATACAGATTATGGTCGTCACTAGGAAGAAGGAAATACCACAATGTTGTATACGAGTAAATGGGCATATTCTTAAGCAAGTGAATCAATACAGTTATCTCAGAACTGTCATAACATCTGATGGGAGATGCCTTGAAGAGATTAGAACAAGAATTACCATTGTGAAGGTAGCCTTTTGCAAGATGAAAAACATACTGACCAATAAAAAGATATCAATTGAAAAGAGAAAAAGAGTGTTGAAGTGCTACATAGAACCTGTTCTTTTGTATGGACGTGAAGTGTGGACAATGTGCAGTCAGTCTGAAAAACATCTGATGGCTGCAGAAATGTGGTTTCTAACGAAAATGAAAAGAATACCATGGACAGACAGAAAAACCAATGACCAAGTACTACAGGAGACAAATGAAAATCGTAGATTGATCAGAGAAATTAGACGTAGACAGTCAAAATTTTTTGAACATGTTATGAGAAGAAATGGACTGGAGAACTTAGTGACAACTGGCAAGATCGAAGAGAACAGGCCAAGAGGAAGACCGAGAGGAAAATATCTGGATGGCTTGGCCACGTGGCATGGTCGAGACAGGAACACTGAGCTGATCCACGACTCTGGTGATCGAGTGAAATGGCGAGTCATGACCGCCCACGCTTTCCGCATGGCACATGATTGATTGATTGTCTTGTAATCTGTCAATATTGTTTTAAGGATGGCAAGGGTGTTAAGCATGTGACATCATGGTGCAGATGAACACAGTGACGTCATAAGGACATTTTAAAGATCCCACTTTTGACATGCACCATCATTTTTTTTTATCAGTGAAGGCGTGAAACTTATAGAAATTCATCGTGAATGAAGGTCCAGTATGGTGATGCATGCCTGTCAGTCCAGCATGTGTATGAGTGGAGTAGAAAGTTTCAAAACAGAGTGACATCTGTGACAGCCTTTTAGATCCGATGGAAAGGTACAGCAGGTGGTGCATGAGTAGTTACACAAGTGACCAAGAGAATATTTTTATCTACAGGAATCCAAGCATTTTATCAGTACTGGAGGACTTGCATTGAACGCAGTGGTGACTGCATCGAAAAATGATACATTTGTTCTTTACTTTTTCAGAATATTTTCACCAAAAAATAAAAACATTTATGGTTTTCATTTAAAACCCCCTTGTAATAATGACAACAGTGACTGCAACAATAATGATACCAGGACCATATAAAATAACACCATGTCTACAACAACCACACACACACTGACCTCCAGAAGACAACAAAGAAGACAGAGCCCTGGCTCTCTCCTCGGGCGTGGGCAGCAGGATGGACCAGCCACTCTGCAGCGTGGCCTGAGCCGCTCTCTGTACAGTGCTGATGACCCCGCTGTTGCTGGCCAGGGCGACCACCCGCTGCTTTAGGCTCTCCAACAGAGCACTGCCTTGCTGCAGGCCCAGGTGCTCCACATCCTCCGACTGGCAAATGGCTGCATGCAGCTGGGGAGGCAACAAGCAAGGTGTGGTGGTAGGTGTACTCGTGGAGGAGTTGTGTCAGGCAGACAAGATCTCAATATCTTATTAACATCAGTGCCTTAGGTAGGGCTGATGGTGAGGAAGGAAGGAAGGAAGGAAGGAAGGAAGGCAGGCAGGCAGGCAGGCAGGCAGGCAGGCAGGCAGGAAGGAAGGAAGGAAGGAAGGAAGGAAGGAAGGAAGGAAGGAAGGAAGGAAGGAAGGAAGGAAGGAAGGAAGGAAGGAAGGAAAGAAGGAAACGGTCAACATTCACAGCAGTCTTTTCTTTCTTTCTTTCTATCTTTCTTTCTTACACATATACAATGCGAAAGCTGTGTCAGGTTTCCTTCTTTCTGTGTTAATCTTCATCTCCAAGCTCTGTAACAAGGATATCTGAACGCCCTTGGAAAGAAACAGGTGGGGGAATTAACTGATCACCCCCAAATCCTAATGCAATGACCTAATATATGTTAAGTCTTTCCACTTCTCCCCACCCCCATGACCCCCAAAGGTTTCCACTGCCATGGGATAATCTTTTCTGTTTGTCACCGCATACATCAACAAAGGAAAAATGGCAAGGAAGAGAACAGGTCATCTAACCTCACTATTCAATGGTCTAGAATATATGAAGGATTCAAACTTCACCCCCAACAACATAATCTGCCATGGACAACCTCAACCATCCACACCAGCACAGAAGTCAAACCATGAGAAGCTTACCTGCAGATTCAGCAAGTTGAGGCATGACACAGCGATGCACTCTTTGTCCTGGGACGGGGGCCAGTCGCTGCGGCCGTCCATGCCCTCGTAGACTTCCCCCACCAGCTCATCAATCTGCTCAAATGTGGTCTTATTGATGTCAATGATAAAAGGGCTTCGGGGCCCCACACTCCACTGGTCGCTGGATGACCAAAAGAAGCTCTGAAATTCAAAAAGATGTTGTTTGCTATTTTGAATGTGAATAATGAAGTCACAAACATTAGGTTGCATAATTTATTGCCTGGCATATTTCGCTGCATCTCGGCAGGTGCATACCACATGAACTGAGTTGAGTCCAGAGCCGACATCACAGCACTCAGGACATTCCCATACATGCTCGGTCCTCATCTCCAACAGCCAGGGAAGAGTCCCAATACTAATGGTGCCAGCTGCAGTCTGATTATGCGTCTGTCCGGCCTTTCCTTTGAGTTCTAAATGTCGGACAGAGCCTCTAGTCACTTCCTGCAGCACCATTCTCTCCAAGTTGTGATGATCTACACGTTCTTTTGCACTGTACACATGATAACAAAGGGCCCCGACCACATCTGTCTTATTATGCATCAATATCCCACCGAGCACTGCAGATCCAGCCAATCTGTCCACCTGCTCGTTTCCCACCACACCAGCATTTCCTGTGGAAAAATCAAAACAATGCTCTCTATTTTTGACTGTTGAATTGAAGTCTGCCACTCTGCCTAAGGCATGCCTGTCTTCACCTTTCTCAGCATACTTTATGAGTCTGTTACAATCATGACATGCCTGTTATGCTGGGAAAGAACCTGGACACTCTTAAGACAGATAGTTTAGTTTATATTCGGCGGATCAACATCATGGCACACGGGTGTAACCCATAAGTGCTCCGTTCTACTTCTAACTCAAGCCCGAGTCCGGAGAATCTCAGCTCAGTGTACAAACTCTGTAGCACCGGCGAGGGTCCTGAAATACTTTGGGTAAATTTTTAACTCAAAATTTTGCCCGGCAGCGCCGTTATGCTACTTTTTTTTATTTCCAACTGCCAAGGGATTTTATACGCGCACAACAGTACACACGGGCATCCAATTTCACTACCCAGAGACCAGGGGAAATTTTTTTTACTAGAAGTCCACTTGAAAAACTCCCGGTCCTCACCAGGGCTTGAACCCGGGACCTCCAGCACTTGAGGTGGACACCATACCTCGAGACCACTCAGCCCTCCCCCCTAAGCCAGATGACCTACACATTCAAATACTCCACCCCCATCTGTCAGACCTTACCAACTCCAACATCTCCCCACTGACCTTAACAACCCATACATCCCAAGACTCCACCCTACCTGTGATGGCCCGCAAGCAGAACCCACGATGTGCTTCCCCTCCAGGCCAGGAACCATGATGGGCTCGGTCACGTTGGCATGACTCTCATCCCCCAGCTGGCCCTGGTCGTTCTTGCCCCAGCAGTAGACCTCGCCTTCCTCCAGCACTGCCAGGCAATGCATGGATCCGATGGCCAGGCTGCGCACTTTCTTGCCGCTCAACCCTTCCATCTGTTTGGGATGCCGAATGTGCTCCTCGCAGCCGTGGCCCAGTCGAAAGTTATCACCCTTGCCCCTGAAAGAGAAACACACAATGACAACAATTTTAGCCACTGTCATCCTTCAGTCTGGGAGCCATGGTGGCGTAGTGGCTGGACACTTGGCTGCTAGCCTGGTTAGCCCCGAGGTTAGACAAGTTAATTGTGTATCTTTTACAGGACATCACAGTCAACCCCAGCGATTACTGTTTGTGATTTCTTTATGTTCAGTAAGTTTGCCATTACTTTCTGAACAACCAGCACTCATACTATTGTACGAAAACCAGTGCAAGGCGAACTGCTTCTAAATCGCCTGCCACTGTGTTTTAAACGCCGTGTGGAGGATTGTGAATTGCATTCATAATTCCTTAGCCAAATCGCTGGCAGCACCGAGATAGATTTATTTTTAATTGAACCAGGCTCCCTGATGAATACAGCCTAAAATGAGCACTAGGCAATTGTCTGGGAAGTTAAGGCAATCCTACCAAAAGCATTGCACACAGATCGAACTCCGTAGCTCCAGCAACAACCCCAGAAGTTTCCAAATAAATTGCACTCCTGAACCGAATGACGAAGTCTGGAATGAACTCACAGGTTTTGGAACAAACGAACGAACAAACAAAATTTATTTTCAAAGGGTCACAAATTGGGCATGCAGGCCCGTGTTACATTTGGCCCCTTCAATCACTCATCATTTGTTCATCATTGTGCATGTTACATTCACATAGGAAAAAGACATTGTCAAATGAATGTTGTAAACATAAGCAATGCATATTGCCATGTCATGAGACAGGCAGGAAGGCACACGTACACACACACACATTCATAAACACAAACATACAATCCTGCATACATACTTACAACATTTACACAAATTCTCAGTTATGCACCCACTCAATAACATATAAATGCACACTCCCTCGCATACACATATACTTACTCACAATCACAAACTCATTAATAAAGGTTTAAATATACATACATTCATACTGGCTTAACCACTCCATGATGTCCCAATAGGTGTACGGTGCCAGCAACATATTTGTATAGACCAATTGGCGTTCGATGAGTGATTTGATATATATTCCACTGGCCAACTTAACTTCCCACAACATTTCTTGGTACCCATTTTATGCTGAATCGACCTGGTAGCCCAGGTCAGTTTTTAAAAGTCCACCTGGATGGGGATGCAAACTCATGCCCGCTGGGCTGGCAGGCATGCTTGCTATTCACTGTGCAAGTAAGTAAAGAACCTCTTTACATGCCTTAACTGATTCATTGCCATGGGAGGATTAATCATCTTAACCGACTGCCCATATCTGCTGCAGGCTCATATATCACCTGAATGTTGTCATTGCGTTATAATACAACATATCTGCTACCATATAACCAACGTTTAAGTCATAACTGTGACACACCCCTACTTCCCAGTTTCTGCCATCCATTTCTGATTGGTCCACATCTACTTGTTGTTTGGCACAGAATCTGTTAAGGCACTCTCAGGGTGATGTGGTCAGTGTCACACCGACTGCCTTGACTTCCCATGACACTTCCTGATACCCATTTTAGTCTGGTCCAGCTGGAAACCCAGGTCAAGTTTTTAAATCCACTCCAAAGTGGATTCAAACCCATGATCTTCGGGATGGCAGGAAAATGTTCCCCAAATGTGGCTGATCAATAAAAGGATGTGTGTGTGCTAACATGACATACTTTCTTTCATGCGTGTGTGACATATTCTCATACACTGTTCACATAACACCTTGAGAACAGCCACGTTGCCAAACAAGCCTGCCACATGAGATATAAATGAATGAACTAACTTTATTTTCAAAGGATCACAACTGAGCATAATCAGGCCTGTCTTACATTTGACCTTCCAATAACTCATCTTTCACACACCAATTATCTATCATGAATATTACATTTACATTGAATAAACAATGATGATAAGACAGATTGCCATAAGGGCAACCCTATGTCCATTCCGCTCAACCATGCAACTTACCAGGAGAAGACAGTGCCAGATTTTGTGAGAGCCAGACTAAACTGAGCTCCACAGAAAACCTTCACCACATCCTGGCCCATCAGTTTCTCGATCAGCTTGGGAACTTTGCATCCATCACTTCCTCCTCGACCTAGTTTCCCATAGTCTCCATCTCCCCACGAATAGACAGCTCCTATAGATGTTCAAAAAAGGCATCAACACCAATTGGTACTGGCACTTTGCCGTATTGACAGATGATAGTTTGTTACATTGTGCTTCAAAAACAACAAGATATAACAGCCTCTCTAAAGCACCAAGCCTGGGTTGAATTTAGAGACCATATGTTGCCCATGCAGCATGATCCCTCTCTTGGCCTGCCTCGTTTACTCCAGACAAAAGTTAACACCAATACATCTGGAACAAAACAAGCTGCAGAAGCTGCCGATGAGCAAAGCAATGCTCTAACTGTCCGCCTGTCGGAGCTTCCATCCTAGAGAAGTAGCAGACCAAGGCTTACGGCCTGGTCTGCCCTGCCATGACATTTAGTCTTTAGGTTGCATTTCCTCACACCAGGACAAGGCTTGTACTCTCCCAATTGCACTCCTCCATCCAAAGCCATAGGCACAATGTGGGTTGTCCGGTTTGGTGAGCTCCGCCCAATAATTGCCACTAAAAGAAAGCCGGTAGTACCGTCTACGTCATAAGTTGCTCAGTCATATTCTGACTAAGACCTGACAGACCAACATCTGTCTGTCAACATCAATTAAAGAGGAGGAGACTGCATTTATATTTCAAACAGAACAAATGTAATTGTCACATGTTATGTATATTCAACAGTACTAGATGGTGCAGAAGCCTGGATATTGAACAAGCAATTAGAAATTTGAATAGAGGCCCTGGAGATGTGGATATACAGAAGAAAATGTTGTATTTTAAGGGGGGAGAAGGAATCAAATACAAAGGTTCTAAGAAAAACTTGGAATGAAAAAAGTTGATGAAAGAAATAAGAAAAGTAAAATATGTGAAACATTGCGGCCACATTAGAAGACATATTACTCTTATAAAAACCATACTGTTGGGTACGGTTGAAGGTAAGCGAGCAAGAGGTAGACGACGATACAAGTGGGAAGATAACATCAAGAGATGGATGAACAGCAATCTGACAGAAAGTATAATCAAGGCAAGAGACAGACAGTGCTGGAAGTCCACTGCAGCAACCTTTATTGTGGGGATGGCACCTCACTGACTGAGAAAAAATGTACAACTACACATGAAATATTGACAACTGTGTCCCAAGGCAGTTTCCTGCTATGGGCCTGTGATAGGACCATCACATTGTGTAGATCTGGATGCACGGAGGATGCTGGCCGGTCTTTCCCTCACTTTCTCAGGCAACTGAAGCAGCATACATGCCATATAGAGTAGCCACCATAATCATACCACATACATATACAATAGCCACCATAATCATACCACATACATATACAATAGCCACCATAATCATACCACATACATACACAATAGCCACCATAATCATACCACATACATACACAATAGCCACCATAATCATACCACATACATACACAATAGCCACCATAATCATACCACATACATACACAATAGCCACCATAATCATACCACATACATATACAATAGCCACCATAATCATACCACATACATATACAAGAGCCACCATAATCATACCACATACATATACAATAGCCACCATAATCATACCACATACATATACAATAGCCACCATAATCATACCACATACATATACAATAGCCACCATAATCATACCACATACATACACAATAGCCACCATAATCATACCACATACATACACAATAGCCACCATAATCATACCACATACATACACAATAGCCACCATAATCATACCACATACATACACAATAGCCACCATAATCATACCACATACATATACAATAGCCACCATAATCATACCACATACATATACAAGAGCCACCATAATCATACCACATACATACACAATAGCCACCAGAATCATACCACATACATACACAATAGCCACCAGAATCATACCACATACATACACAATAGCCACCAGAATCATGCCACATACATACATAATAGCCACTAGATTCATACCACATACACTAACAATAGCCACCAGAATCATACCACATACACTAACAATAGCCACCAGAATCATGCCACATACATATACAATAGCCACCAGAATTATACCATACAACAACCAGAATCACATACAGATACCACACAGCCATACAACAACCAGAATCACATACAGATACCACACAACCATAGCCAGAATCACATACAGATACCACACACCAAGAACCAGAATCACATACAGACAGCACATAACCATACAACAACCAGAATCACATAGATACCACACAACAACCTGAATCACATACAGATACCACACAACCATAGCCAGAATCACATACAGATACCACACACCAACAACCAGAATCACATACAGATAGCACATAACCATACAACAACCAGAATCACATACAGACACCACACAACAACCAGAATTACATACAGATACCACACAATCATACAACAATAACCAGAATCACACAGGCAAAAGCAACCATACAACAACAACTTGAATCAAACACACATATCACACAATCAAATCACATGCAGGCAATGTCCAACCTTACAACAACCAGAATCACACCATATAACCATACAACAACCAGAATCACACCATATAACCATACAACAACCAGAATCACACCAAATCCATACAACAACCAGAATCCACCATATAACACTACAACAACCAGAATCACACCATATAACCATACAACAACCAGAATCACACCATATAACCCTACAACCAGAATCACACCATATAACCATTCAATAACCAGAATCACACCATATAACCCTACAACCAGAATCACACCATATAACCATACAACAACCAGAATCACACCATATAACCCTACAACCAGAATCACACCATATAACCATACAACAACCAGAATCACACCATATAACCCTACAACCAGAATCACACCATATAACCATTCAATAACCAGAATCACACCATATAACCCTACAACCAGAATCACACCATATAACCATACAACAACCAGAATCACACCATATAACCAGAATCACACACAGATATTGCACAACCAAATCACATCCAGGCATTGCCCAACCATACAACATACAGAGAAACATACATCCCAGGTCACCTGTATCTGTCACAGCCAATGTCTGAGCATCCCCACTGCCACAGGCCACATCTATAATCCGGTGACCTTTCAAGGCCGACACCAGACTAGGGTAGCACTGATCATCACTGGAGCCATGACCCAGCCGCCCATAGTTGCCTCGCCCCCAGGTGTACAACTCTCCGCTGGACGAGATTGCTGCACTGTAGGTGCTTCCTGCACAGATCTGCACGATGTGTTTCCCCGAGAGAGCAGTGATGAGAGTTGGTTCGTCTCTTGAACTAAAGAGATTCACATGAACAGAAACTAGAATTTGAATCTTGTATATATTTTACTTCATTAAGTTAATTATAACATCAGATGGAAGATGCAAGACAGAGATTAAGGGCAGAATAAGTCAAGCGAGAGCTACATTTCAGAAAATTAAAGGTAACTTATGCAATAAGTCACTATAACTGAATGTAAGAAAGAGAGTAGTGACATGTTATATAGAACATGTTTTGCTGTATGGCGGTGAATCATGGAATGTAAATGAACAAATTAGGAAGTGCTTAGAAGCAACAGAGATGTGGTCCATGAGATGCATTGTGTGAATTCCTTGGACTGCCAGAGTAACTAACAACAACTGCCTGGGGGAGACTCAAGAAACTAGAACATTATATACAGCTATAAGAAAGAGACAAGCAACATATATATAAATGTTGTATGTCGTTTGCAGATCGTTGCGATCAACTCCAAACCCAGGTCATTTACAAAATAAATTTTTGTTTAGTAGTTTGCCATTACTTTCTGAACAAGAAGTGAACATTTAAGTACAACTGGCCAAACCACTGTAAGACATGATCTCACTAACCCACCGTAAGTTTAACAGCAAGCGCTCTTACCCATTCTACCATGTTGACCTTTACAAACATGCTGGGTATTGCCCCTGACACAGCCTCTCACATCTGATATCTCAGACATATGTGGCCTGATTTCATTCATTTATTCTTCATTAGAAGCCAGTATGGCCGGAAGGATAAAAGCACTCTCTTAAACTCTCTAAACGTGATAACGGGCTTCAATCCCTATACCGACATTAAGTTGGAAATTACCATAGACTCCTCATTCAGAAAGCAATGGCAAACTGTTGAATGTAAAATTGCCTAGAATATCAACCAAGTGTTGATAGCAACATCCTACAATGAACAGGCGACATTTATTCTTAATTCTCTTTAGCATTTTTGTATATATAGATTTATATATTGTTATAGTTTTAAATGTACTGACTGATAACCCAGAATGGTTGGACATATCTGTGGATGGACAACTAACTACTCACATGCTGTCTCCATGTCCCAGCCGGCCGCCATCTCCGTTACCCCACGAGTACACATCTCCTTCATTTGTCAGCGCCAGGTAATGTTTGCCATCAGCATGGGCTGCCAGTCTGACTATTTCCTTGTCACCAAATCCGCTCACCAACTGAGGTGACTGCACCGATGGGAGGGCAATGACAATAAAGACACACTTTATAGACATTGTCATACTTGAAAGACAGTGTAACTAAAGTTGACTTTATGGGCAGTGAAAATACAGATTCACTTTAAAAGACATAGTCACTAAAGATTCACTTTAAGAGCAATGAAAATAGAGATTACATTTAAGGGCAATGAAAACAGAGATTAAATTAAGGGCAGTGTAACTAAAGATTCACTTTAAGAGCAATAAAATTATAAATTAAATTTAAGAGCAATGAAAATAGAGAATACATTTAAGGGCAATTAAAACAGATTAAATTTAAGGGCAATTAAAACAGAGACTAAATTTAAGGGCAATAAGAAATAGAGATTACATTTATGGGGAATTAGTATAGAGATTATATTAAAGGGCAATGAAAATGGAATTACATTAAAGGGCAATCTCTGAATCTCCTGCAAAACTAAAGACAAATGTCAGACGCCTCTGGGGAACTCACCTGGGTGTCCGAGCTGTAATACATGACGTACACCCGGCCAGTCCGGGTCAGAGCCAGGAGGCACCTTTCAGCACACACAATCTGCTGGACCCCACCCAGGTCGTTGAAGACCTCCAGCACATGAGGGCCGCTTCCAGTGCTGCTGCTGTTGGCCCAGGAGAGCCAGCCCATGCCGATGATCTCCTGAGTGACAGCTTGACACTGGGACTGTGTGCAACAGATAAGAATGATCAATTGACTACATGATGTCAATGTCACTGTATACAATAAACAGATAAAAATGGTCAATTGACTACATGATGTCAATGTCACTGTATACAATAAACAGATAAGAGTCATTAACTCATTATATGTTACCAATGTCATTGTATACAATAAACAGATAAGAGTCATTAACTCATTATATGTTACCAATGTCACTGTATACAATAAACAGATAAGAGTCATTAACTCATTATATGTTACCAATGTCACTGTATACAATAAACAGATAAGAATGATCAACTCACTGCATGTTACCAATGTCATTGTATACAATAAACAGATAAGAATGATCAACTCACTGCATGTTACCAATGTCATTGTATACAATAAACAGATAAGAATGATCAACTCACTGCATGTTTCCAATGTCATTGCATACAATAAACAGATAAGAATGATCAACTCACTGCATGTTACCAATGTCATTGTATACAATAAACAGATAAGAATGATCAACTCACTGCATGTTTCCAATGTCATTGCATACAATAAACATAAGAATGATCAACTCACTACATGTTACCAATGTCATTGCATACAATAAACAGATAAGAATGATCAACTCATGACATGTTACCAATGTCAATGTATACAGCAAACAGATAAGA
The DNA here is from genome assembly GCA_963921405.1 of Cepaea hortensis. NCBI lineage: Eukaryota > Metazoa > Mollusca > Gastropoda > Stylommatophora > Helicidae > Cepaea > Cepaea hortensis. The sequence continues at coordinate 311,775,732 of OY992876.1, read as the reverse complement.
ATGATTAATGGACTAATTCAGTCTCTAGAGAATTCACAACCAACCTACCCAACAGTTAAAGTATAACACCACAGATCCCTAAGAAAAAGGTTAATACAATATGAATACAATATCATTCCACACACAGTTCTGTTGGACTTCAACATTGAATTCTCGTTCAGAAAGTAATGGTAAACTATGGAACGTAAAATTTCCCAGTAAACCATAAACAGCCATCAGGAGCTGGGTCTGATTGCCACATCCTACAATCAATTTGTAAAATGCTGCATGTAACTTTAACATATCTTCCATCTGCACCTAAACACTCTAGTTTCAGGTTATTTCCATTCACTTTCATGTTGCATTTAGGAAGACAACATATATCCCAGGGGGAGTCTCCATTGTGAAGTGGTCTAGCTGTCTGCCTCATGCAGTTGTGGGTTCGATTCTGGGCTACGTCTTTTGGTTCACCAGTGCATTTTTTCTCTAAGACTCCTGGGGGTCGTCGCCTGAGCTACAGAGTTTGTGCTTTGTGCGATGCTTTCTGCAGTTCACCCTGCAGAAAAAGACTGAGCCATATGGGATAAAACCCGGGGCAATGAAGTCTATCCTCTCGACTTTTAAGACTTTTTAAGACAACATATATCCCAACTGAAACACAGAAGGCAACAACAGAATATTGCTTTTAAAGAAAAATATACAATAATACACGTCCAAACAAAACATGTCTATGGATCCAGCAGCTGACATATGAGTAAAGTCACTAGTGCCCTCATTACCTTCTGAGCTGAGCTAACAGGCAGGTATGGAGCAGCAAGTCTGTCCAGGTGAGACATGATGAAGACAGCACTCTGGCGGAGGTCCACGGCAGCCTCCTGATCCTCTGGGTAGGTCAGATGTTGCAGGAAGCATTCTGTAGGACTCACCACATGCTGGGTGATGGGAGAGAGCATAAAAAAAATGGTTGTGGGTTAGACATGCAGACTCCACAGGTTCTCTCTATACAGTGAAATTATTATGAGAAATTAGGACATGAGAGGAATCGCATTCAAAAGATATTCCATCGAATGAACAAACAAGCAAACTTTATTTTCTGTCCTTATCTCTCCGCTCTCATACAATATTTCATTCACACATCACTTATGAAGCTAATCTTAGACAACATATCAACAATATAAGATATGCAGATGATATGGTATTGATTGCAGACAATGAACAGGATCTTAAACATTTAGTAGATATGGTTGTATGGAGTGACGGTATAACAACCTTAGAGAAATGAATGCTAGCTTACAAAGAGAATTAGAAAGAGTGCACAAAATATCTTTCCATCTGCCCCGACACTTCACTGAGGTAAACGATGGAAGATAAAAAGAAGATGAAGGTAACTGTAGAATGAAATTGTAAGAAAACAGAGATTATGTAGTAGAGACTACGAAACACCTGGGAAACAAATGTCCAAAGAAGGCAGATGTGTCAGCCAAAAGGCACAAGTATCGTAGCTTTGCTGTAAACATACCCAACGCAATCACGTAAAAAAAGAAGAAATACCAGACGAACAACACAAATAAGAGACATGCATCTAATGCTTTTTGACGCAGACAACATCTTCATCATCATCATCATCATCATCCAGTACTTCCGACCTTGGGCTGCTCATGAAGTGTTTTGACATGTCTCTTCCATAAAAGCCTGCCTTGTGCCAGTCTCTTAAATGTCAGGCATGTTTGAATTATTTGGACATGTAATGAGAATCACATGCATTAGAAAATCTGTCACGACTGGAAAGAGCAGTGGTAAAAAAGGCAGGGGCAGACTGAAAGAAATTATGCTGAATGGACTGAGATGGTGGCATGGAGGAATATCATCAGCAGAACTGATCCAGAACACCAAGGACCGAGATCTGTGGAGAGCCATGATCGCCTATGCCAGCTGGCAGTGCACATGGTGATGATCCTAATATAATATCTAGAGTCTGTGCACCTGAGCTCTGTATATTTGGGGTATGTATATCTGGGGTCTGTGTAACTGAGGGTCTGTGTATCTGGGGTCTGTGCATCAGGGGCCTGTGTATCTTAGATATGTATACCTGGGGTCTGTGTGTCTTAGATATGTATATCCCCGGGAAGGTTAACCCTGTCAACAAATGCCCGCAGAAGTCGGCCTAAAGGCGCAAGAACGCAGCTCTGCTGTAAACAGGCACAACGCAATCACGTCCAAAAAAAAAACTCTGGATGAACGCAGAAGAAGAAGAAATGTATATCTGGGGCCTGTGTATCATAGATATGTATATCTGGGGTCTGTGTGTCTTTTATATATGTATATCTGGGGTCTGCATATCTGAGGCTTGTATATCTGGGGTCTGTATATCTTAGATATGTATATCTGGGGTCTGTGTATTTTTGATATGTATATCTGGGGTATGTGTGTCTTAGATATGTATATCTGGGGTCTGTATATCTTAGATATGTATATCTGAGGTTTGTATATCTGGGGCCTGTATATCTGGGGTCCGTGTATCTTAGATATGTATATATGGGGTCTGTATATCTTAGATATGTATATCAGGGGTCTGTATATCTTAGATGTGTATATCTGGGGCCTGTATATACTATACTATACCAAACTGTACTGTACTGTACTGTACGGTACTATACTATGAAGAAAAGCAGAATACAATATGCACTAGGGTAGAAAACCATAACACTAGAAGACAAAAGTACCTCATCCCACTTCAAGCCGTGAGAAACTTTGGACTTTGAATTCTGGATCCCCTCAAATCTCTTCAGCAAGGGAATCAGGGGTGCGGAGACGAGGCTACTGCTGACCCGGTTGTCGTAGTCGTGGTGGCTGTTGTTCCAGAGGTTCAGCAGCAGCAGAACTGCCTGCAGCACACTGCCCAGGGCTCCTTTCTGCACGGCCAGCTCCAGGATCAGGCACAGGGCGATCTGCTGGTCCTGCACGGGGATTTTGGAGGAGGCTCCACTGCCAGCGCCACCATTTAGATCACTGCAGGGAAAACAGAGCAGACAATGGTTGTTTTTAGAAGTGGGTAGATTCATAGCCAAATTACCAGGGTCCATCAGGGAAACAAGAAATGGTAACACTTTAACCTAGCTTGCAAGTGAGAGTTGACTGAGGAGGGTTGGCAGGAGAATAACTGTCTCATTCCATGGAGGACATCCAAGCAATCATGAACAGGTCTTTCCAACTCACACAGCAATGACACTGTACTGCCAAAATGATAGGTCATTATCTAATTCCATAGAGAACATCCAAGCAATCATGAACAGGTCTTTCCAACACACACACAGAAATGACACTGTACTGCCAAATGATAGATCATTATGGCGGTTGTTTCACAAGCTTGACTGCTCCATGTCACTGACATCAGGCACCTCTGCCTCTATCCTTTCTATCTCTCTACCTCTTCCTTTCTCTTTCATTCAGTCCCTTACTTTTTTCTAACTCCAGTGGCACTCAAAATGGTCTTTTAGGCTACGAATGGGAGGGAGGGGTAGAGCTCACAAAGGAAGGAAGGAAGGAAGGAAGGAAGGAAGGAAGGAAGGAAGGAAGGAAGGAAGACAGGGAGGGAGGGAGGGAGGACGGAAGGAAGGAAGGAAGGAAGGAAGGAAGGAAGGAAGGAAGGAAGGAAGGAAGGAAGGAAGGCTAGAAAGATAGAAGGATAGATGGATAGGAGGGAGAGATGGAAGGATAGGAGGGAGAGATGGAAGGATAGAAGGGAGAGATGGAAGGATAAGAGGGAGAGATGGAAGGCAGACAGGGAGGGAGGGAAGAAGGAAGGAAATGAGGGGGAGACGGAAGGAAATGAGGGAGAGATGGAAGGATAGGAGGGAGAGATGGAAGGCAAGCAGGGAGGGTGGGAGGGAGGGAGGGAGAGACGGAAGGAAATGAGGGAGAGATGGAATGATAGGAGGGAGAGATGGAAGGATAGGAGGGAGAGATGGAAGGATAGGAGGGAGAGATGGAAGGATAAGAGGGAGAAATGGAAGGATAGGAGGAAGAGATGGAAGGAAGGCAGGCAGGCAGGAAGGATGGTAGGGAGGGAGGGAGGGAGGGAGGGAGGGAGGAAGGAAGGAAGGAAGGAAGGAAGGAAGGACAGGAGGGAGAGATGGAAGGATAGGAGGGAGAGATGGAAGGATAGGAGAGAGAGAAAGGAGGGAGAGATGGAAGGATAGAATGGAGAGATAGAAGGATAGGAGGGAGAGATGAAAGGATAGCAGGCAGGCAGGCAGGGAGGCAGGCTATCAGGCAGGCAGGCTATCAGGCAGGCAGGCAGGCAGGCAGGCAGGCAGGAAGGAAGGAAGGAAGGAAGGAAGGAAGGAAGGAAGGAAGGAAGGAAGGAAGGAAGGAAGGAAGGAAGGAAGGAATACTTAGGTGACAACAAAGAGAACATACACCAGGCAGACAACAGAACGTACCCAGCAACAACAAAATGCAGGAACTTGGTCGCCCTCTCTACCACCTCCAGCCACAGAGAGGACACAGCCCCTTCTTCAAACAAGGTGGCCTCTGGTAGTGACCGCAGGGCATCCAGGGACTCCTGTGGAGAACATCAGCATAAACTCAGGGTTAGTGTTGAACCTGTGAACAGTCTGGTTAAACAGGTGTCTGCAGTGTAGTTTGCCCCTCATTGCTGAAAAGGATCGTCCTGCCATCTGTCAGTCTCACCGTGGGTTCAGATATAGCTGGCTAGGCCTGTCCGAGCCCAGAATGAGAAGATGACAAGTATCTTCGCCATTAAAACAGTTTCTTTCAAGGAATCCATGGCTGTGTGGTTGTGGTGCCTGCACCTGGCTCAGCAGGCACCAGGTTAGATCTCAGCAGAGGACTTGGGAGTTTTCTAAGAGCCTAGAACCTCTGGTATCTAATGATATGTCAGGTCCCCCTGATCTCTTCGATACACAGATCGGATATCTAGCCTTCTTGTAATCAGGCAAAAAACAGGAGGTCTTGAATGCAAGTGCATACATTAAAAATCCCAAGACAGATGGAAATGCAAATAGTAAAATGCAAGACTGCTGTTTTGGCAAAATTGTTAGGAAAGAAAACCTGCCCACAGGTAGGTACAGGTAGGTAGAGGTAGGCACAGGTAGGTACAGGTAGGTACTAGTAGGTAGAGGTAGGTACAAGTAGGTACAGTTAGGTACAAGTAGGCAGAGGTAGGTACAGGTAGGTACAGGTAGGCAGGGGTAGGTACATGTAGGTACAGGTAGGTACAGGAAGGTACAGGTAGGCACAGGTAGGTAAGGTAGGTACAGGAGGGTACAGGTAGGTACAGGTAGGCATAGGTAGGTACAGGTAGGCAGAGGTAGGTGCATGTAGGTACAGGTAGGTACAGGAAAGTACAGGTAGGCATAGGTAGGTACAGGTAGGTAAGGTAGGTACAGGTAGGCAGAGGTAGGTACAGGTAGGTACTAGTAGGTACAGGTAGGTACAAGTAGGTACAGGTAGGTACAAGTAGGCAGAGGTAAGTACATGTAGGTACATGTAGGCACAGGTAGGCACAGGCTGTCACCTCGGGTGGAATCTGTGCAGAGGAAGCTGACCTGACACAAATGCTCGCTGAAGTCAGACAGGTTAACCTCTGAGGTGTGTAACTAGGTGTGACGCACTTATGTCAAAAGAGAAAGACAGACAAAGAATCAATTCAATGAATGTCACGAGAGTGTTGAAGGATTATTTTGAACCTGTTCCGCTGTATGCCGGTGAACAAACAAATTATGAAAACCTCGGAGGCAGTAGAGATGTGGTAGCTGAGGGGAATGCTGCAAGTAGCTTGAGTGGCCAGAGTAACTAATAACGACTGCCTGGAAGAGGTAAATAATAGTAGAACATGGAGGTCAGCATAGCCGATAACAGTGCATGCAGAGGTGGTGGTACAACCCCTACACTGGTCAGTTGGATGAAATGTTGACTTCTCGTCCTTGACTTGGGGATGTAAATTACAAGCCCGAGTCGGAGTGGGTTTGTCCTATGGCTGAGGACACTGGTAATATAGGGGAAGCTAATCTACACACAAACATCAGTCCAGTCCACTAGAAATAATAGCATATGTATGGATCATGTCAGAGTTCAAAGCAAACGAAAGCAAAAAAAAAAAAGTACAATTTTTAGACACAACTATCAGAAAGGCACAAACAATATAAAAGTAGACCATTAGACACAACTATCAGAAAGGCACAAACAATATAAAAGTAGACCATTAGACACAACTATCAGAAAGGCACATACAATATAAAAGTAGACCATTAGACACAGCTATCAGAAAGGCACAAACATTGTTCTTTAGTCATGCACTGAGAAAAGAAGAACAGCATTGGAAAACACTGTGATGATTGAAGGAGGCAGAGGAAGACCAACAGAAATTGATAGGTAGCCTAAGATACCATGGAGGAATGTCATCTAAACGCTGATCCAGAACATCAATGAGCAAGATCTGTGAGGGTCATGATTACCTACACCATTGGGGAGGGCACATGATAATGGGCCTGCAAATGGCTGCTGCAGTTTAGATGGAAGGGCCCTAACTGGTGGTCAGATTTTCCCACAGCACCCCACATAGAGTCCAGTCCCCAACATAGAGGATAGGCAGTTGACCTGTTAAGGCCTCTGGAGTGTTCATGCTTGTGACTACGGATTGCTTATGCACTTTCCTCATGTTGGACTGGTAGTGCATAGTTCCATCGCCCTGCTACTGAGTTGAGTAAGTGGAGCGACACTGTGAGCTGTGAATTTTGAGTGGAGTGCTTTTACATCTGTTTGCGGTTGCATGTTCTGAAAAATGGCGGCCGGTTGGTCTCTGAACTAACTGGGTTGCCTTATGCAGTAATGTGTGGCTGCTAGTTTTTTAGTGACCGCCGCTTCCATTGACAATGAACTGTATTTTCTGTGGCGGACTTTTGTGTTGGCATTCTGGCAGCAGCATTATGCTTAGTATACCTGTGCTGGCTGATGGTTTGTCAATACTCCCTATATGTTACACTTTTCACATGGGGCAGTGAGGAGCATTTTGTGTGATATTCACTGGCACAGGAATGGAGCAAAATGGGGCGACCCTTTGCTGTGAAGTTGGAACCGCGACTAACTAACCAACCAACCAACAAACTAACCCTACAGAGAAGCTTCCTGCACTGCTATTCCTCATGTTCATCTATTTAAAAGCTTCAATTTCACTCTCAAAAACAACCCTGCCACTCATCTCATCCAACCACCCACCCACCCATCCCCATACAGCCAATGACTTCTGGTCCACACCTGCTGTTCAAGTACTACACAACACTAGATTATCACAACTACACTACACTACATTATCACCACTACACTACACTACATTATCACAACTACACTACATTACATTACACAACACTACACTACATTATCACCACTACACTACACTACACAACACTACACTACACAACACTACATTATCACAACAACACTACATTATCACAACTACACTACACTACACAACACTACATTATCACAACTACACTACACTACACAACACTACATGATCACCACTACACTACACTACACAACACTACATTATCACCACTACACTACACTACATTATCACAACTACACTACATTACATTACATTATCACAACTACACTACATTACATTACACAACACTACATTATCACCACTACACTACACTACACTATCACAACACAAACAGGCACTAACCTGCAGTAGCTCCCCGCACAGATCCGAATCCTCCCCAGACCTCCAAGCTCTTCTCAAGAAGGCAAAAGCGAAACTGAGGGCAGCTCTGGACCCGACCCTGGCCAGGCCCATGGTGGCCTTCTCTACCGGCTTCACCACGGTGCTGTCACAGCAGGAAGACAACACAAGGTTTCACACTTCATGGGTTCATACATTCATGGGCACTTGCTTGCATCTCTTGTTAGTTAACAACCATTCAATCAGTCTTCTTCATCTTTTTACTTTTATTATTCCTCTTTTTCTTCTACGTCTACTACTTCTCCTAGGTCTACTTCTTCTCTTCCTTCCTCCCCCTTCTACGACGTCCACTTCTTCTTCTTCTTCAACTTGTACTTCACCTTCATTTTCTCCTTCCTTGTTTTCATCTTCTCTGCTTCCCCCTCCTTGACTTTCTCTTTTATTGAGAGGGTGCATAACTGTAAGAGTTTGTGTAAAGTAACTGTAGAGTTTGTTTGCTTCTGACTATCTGACCAGATATAGAGATCTGAGTCACAGAATGTTGTACTTGCCGGTTCTACTTCCCAGAATATGTCCTGCAACCCACTTTAGGTAATGTTTTGTCATGGCCCCGCTTTGACTGGGATTTGAACACATGACCACCAGGTCAGCAGGCTAACTATTGTGCTGCTGCAGCTATCAAACACCTAGATGATCATCATGTGTTCTGTCGGGTGGCCCAGGCGTTGATGTATCTCCACAGATGTCAGTCCTTGGTTTTCTGGATCAACACTTTTGATTTCATTCCCATGTGCTATCACCTTAGGTCACCTAGCACCATGCCTCGTGATCTGCCTCTGTCTTTTCAGTGAAATTTCCAAAGTTCCACTTCTCAAATCACAACAAAACAACATTGCCTCTCATCGCTATATGCGAGGGAGGCTTCAATTGAAAACTTTAAAAGTGTGATAGAAATTACAATAACCATGCAATCGTCTTGTAACCTGTCAATATTGTTAAGGAGATGAACACTGTGACATCATAAGGACAGTTTAAAGATGGCTGTCCCACTTTTGACTTGCACCAAAGAGGAGCAGCGTTCTGTTATCCATTTTTTTAATCAGTGAAGGGGTAAAAGCTATAGAAATTAATTGGCGAATGAAGGTCCAAAGTGGTGATGTGTACCTGTCAGTCCAGCAAGTGTATGAGGAGTAGGAATTGGACTTCTGAGTAAAGGTGTCTTTTTGCAATATGACGATGCTCGACCCAATACTGCCAGTACAATGGTTGAAACCATCAAAAACCTCCACTTTCAGTGTGTACCACATTCCCTGTACTCACTAGACCTAACCCTAAATGATTTCCACCTGTTTGGACAACTCAAACAGTCATTGGGTGGAAAGAATTTTTGGTCCATTGGAGAGGTACAGCAGGTGGTGCATGAGTGTTTATACACACGACCAAGACAATTTTTTTTCTACAGGAATCCAAGCACTTTATCAGCGCTGGAGGACTTGCATTGAACGCCTTGGTGACTATATTGAAAAATTATACATTTGTTCTTTACTTTTTCAGAATATATTCACCAAACAAAAAACATTTAAGATTTTAATTTGAAGTCCCCTAGTATAACGTTCTAATTGCCTCAGCCTCTTCCTGGCAATCGTTGTTAACTTCTCTGGCAGTCCAACAATAACTAGATGTCATGACCAAATGGCATTGTCAGGACAAGAGCACAGATGTGATCCAAGGATGGTGACCTTGTCAGATGGCAAACCATGATTGTGCATGCTCACCGACCTGGCACATAATTATGATGGTTGTGGGATCTATGAGAAATGACAAAGCACTTGTAGAAGCATCCTTGTGCTATGATTGTGATACAACACAATCCAATCCAGAGAGTTGAGTACATCAGACAGACATGCCTGGTTTTCATCCCCACTGTAAAACAGATGTGCAGCCATGAAATACAACAAACAATGTTTTCTATTTTTTAACAATAAGTTACTTGCATGTCCTTTACAGGATGTGGCAATCAACCCCAGTACTGACTGGCTGTTTGTGATATTTTTTTTTTTTTTTTTTTAAAGCATATCCTTTACAGGACTTAGCTGTCAACACCAGCATCTTTCAGCTGTATGTTGATCTCTTGGCAAGATTACGCTCAGTAGTTTGCCATTGCTTTCTGAGCGGCCGGCTCAGTATCCCGCAAGTCACGAGCGGGGGTCGAACCACCTCAGCTCTCGCTCCGCTACGAGACTCTGCATGATAAACGGGATTACAGAGAGAAAGTGTTGTAACCCCACAGCCAGAGAGACCGGCGTTTGTGATATACCAGGTATTTTTCTTTGGTAATCTGCCAATGCTCTCTGGAAGGTCGACACCTGATACCATCAAAATTAACACAAAGTGATGTGCTACCACATAGCCCGACAAATGATTTCAACCCCTCAACTCGGTACATCTGAGAACTGTGAAACTGTGTTTCACAAACACCTAAGCCACAGCCGGTGACAAGAAGAAACGAACAGTACCTCTTCTGTTTGTTCAGGTTGCTCTGGTTGGCCTGGCGTTTTCTGGACGGCGCCCTCCTCTCGGCCTGGATCTGCCGGCAGAGAGCGGTGAAGTACCTCTCTAGGACAGCAATGCGCTGCTGCAGGCGGGTCATGGACAAGGAGCTGCTGAAGACGTCCAGGCTCAGCTGCTGGTGTTCATGCAGGAGGGAGTTGAGACAGTGCTGAAGTTTGGTTACATCTGAAACACACACGGTTGGGCAATCCAATCATTACACAATATAGCATAAATAATAATAATAATAATAAGTTAGTTGCATATCCTTTACAAGGACGTTGCAGTCAACCCCAAACATTTTTTGCTTGTTTGCGATTGCTTGGCAAGTTTATGTTCAGTAGTTTGTCATTGCTTTCTAAACTACTGGCACTGAAATGACTGTATGAAAGCCAACACAATGCGGTCAGCTTCCAAAAAGCCCACAGCTGTGTTTCGACCATGGTATGTGGGATTGCGTATTGCAATTGTATCCCTTCGCCACAAATCGTCTATAATGACATTCAACCATATTATCCCGTCACCAGTGGGCAATAAAATACTCTTCTAACATGGAAATATATTCTTTTGAATATATATATATATATATATATATATATATATATATATATATATATATATATATATATATATATATATATATATATATATATATATATATATATATATGTTTACATGGAAGCAAACCTTTTTGAAATGAAAATATGCTGTTAAAATTAAAATGTACCCATTTAAAATGAAAACATGCTCTATTAAAATAAAATTATACTCTTTTAAAATGAAAATATACTTTGTACTCTTTTTAAATAGAATTCATACTTTGTACTTTTTCAACAGGGAAATATACTTTGTTGAAATAAAAATAAACTCTATTACTGTACTGGCAGCTTGCCATTTTAACAGACGATTGTTTGTTACATTGTGCTTCACAATAAAAAGCATAATATAGCACAAAGCCTGGGCTGAATTTCAGAGACCATGTGTTGCCCATGCAGCATGATCCCTCTCTCGGCCTGCCTAGTTTACTCCAGAGGAAAGGTAACACCAATACATCTGGAACAAGACAAGCTGCAGAAGCTGCTGGATCAGCAAAGCAATGCTATAACTGTCCGCCTATCGGAGATTCCATCCTAGGCCAGTTGCCAATCAAGGTTTAGGGCCTGGGCTGCCCTGCCATGACATTTGGTCTTTAGGTTGCGTTTTCTTGACCTAGGGTAAGGCTTGTACCCTCCCAATTGCACTCCACCGCCCAAAACCGTTGGCACAATGTGGGATGTCGGGTTTGGTGAGCACCGCCCAACAATTGGTGCTAACAGAAAGCCGGTAGTACCATCTACTGTCATACAGTAGCTCAGTCATATCTAAGACCTGACATAAAAACTCTATTAAGTTGGACATATATTACACATACACCAACAAAGCTAAGGCAACACTAACCTGGTTGTTGACCCCATGTCCAGGTTTCCAGCATGGGCTGGGACAGAGGAGGCTGCGCCCGCTGCTCAAAGGCCAGGGCCTCCTCTTCCTTGTCCAGCTGCTGGCATGCTGGGCAGTTGCAGCCATTGGTGGGCCCGCAGTGACCATCACAACAAGCACATGAGAGCACCTTCATGCCACAGTAGAACTTGCCGGTGTCACCTGCAACAACAGCAACGACAACAACAACAGGTCATTTCATAGCAGGTAGGTTGTCAGGGCAACAAATACATGGAATGTAGAATTCTTTCTCTTCAGTCATCCTGAATAGGTTGTTGGTTATCTTGATTCATTGACTGATTGAACGACTGGCAAACAAACTGAGTGACTGGCTGGTGGATTTATGGTTGGTTGGTTGGTTGACTGATTGATCGATTTATTGATTGGTTGATTGATTGATTGATCAATCGATTGGTTGATTGATTGATCAATCGATCAATTGATTGATTCCACAGCACTAAGGACTGGGTTTTCTTGTTGCACACTGAATAAGAATGACCTATGTTGTCTCGTAACTCACAGAAGTGCTTTGCCTAATACACTTGCCTGCAGATCTAGACTGATTGACACAGACAGAGAGACACACAGAGAGATAGGCAGAGACAGAGAGACATATAGAGAGACAGACATAAAGAAAAACTTAGATGGATCAACAGAGAGAGAGAGAGAGAGAGAGAGAGAGAGAGAGAGAGAGAGAGAGAGAGAGAGAGAGAGAGAGAGAGAGAGAGAGAGAGGCATACAGACAGACAGACAGACAGACAGAGAAAGAGATGGATATACAGATAGGCTGACAGAGACAAAGAGAGACAGACAGACAGAAAGACACAGAAAGAGAGATGGATATATTGATTGGTTGACAGCGAAAAAGAGAGACTGAAAGAGGTAGAGACAGAGAAGGATGGACACACCTATGATAGACAGTGAATGACTTGAGAACGAACGAACGATCTGTGTTTTCAGATAGTCATGAATTGGGCACACAGGCCATCTTACATTCTGCCAATCCATCTATCTCACAGTAAATAAACATTCATGATTATACATCTCAAATTCAATTAACAGTAACCGCAATAATATGAACACTGAGGATAGACACAGCAGAAACTTCATGTTATGATATGCGCATTCATACAAACACATACTGCTTGCCCACCCGCGGGCTTCGCGCATACACACGTACGCACAGACAGACAAGCATACTGTCTGCCTGTCTACCTATGCATGCTTGCCTAAATCGGCACATACACACACAACATACTAGGTAAGTACGCACGCGCGCGAGCGCGTACACACATAAGCTGGAAGCAGACACACATACGTGCATACACACACATACAAATGTACTTATGTAGGCAGGCAGATATGTAGCCAGGCGGCAGACGAAACAGAGAGTTATAGATAGGTAATTTAAACAAACAACAACAAAAACAGTCGCAGTGAAATCAAACCACATTTACAGCGTTTCCAAACATGCTCTCTCCCATACCTCAAGCCCAACAATCCTTTCCCCAGCACCCACCCTGCCAGCAATCAACAAATCCGCCGCTGAAGCTTCCCCAGCCGACAGGTAATATACTCCTTTCGACGTACGTTGCCCCTTGGCCTACCTCCTTCCTTGACAATTTCGCCCACAAACAAATACAAGTGCGGGTGAGAACGACCGCACTTCACAACACAACAAACATTCCCCACTGCAAAAGTACATACAAACAGCAAATGTGAACTTGAGCAATACGCGTTGGTGTGTTACTACCGTAGTCGGTCAGTTCTGTATTGTCTGTTCTGGCTGTGAACTGGTTACTCGCATCAGAAGTGGGCAGTCCATTTTCTTTGGGCATGTCATGAGAAGGGGAAAGGTGGAGTATGTCGTCACAAAGGGAAGGTTGGAGGGGAAGAGAAGCAGGGGAAGACCAAGATGCTGGACAGTTCTGATATCATGGCATGGAGGGGCGTCGGTATCAGAAATAATTAGCAGTACACGAGACAGAAAGAAGGCTGTGGATAGACATGATCACCACGGCCACACGGCATCGACATTAGGAAGTCTCTTCGCTGCTTGTCTTTGCTGACTTCCTTCCCTCTATATATTCCCATCTGACTGTTTACACGCCTTTGGCCGCACATTTTTTTACTTGGCACTTTCACAGCAGAATTGGACTCAACCTTTGTGGGAAAAGAGCACCTTTCAAAGCCGAACTTTACTCAACTCTTGTGCCTTTTTGACAACTAAGGATTGTGTTTTAATATTATTTTATAATTTTTTTTTAAAGATCTGTTTGTGTTTTCCTTTCCCTGATGAATATTTATATAATCTAAAAGTCGTCGGCTCCGTGGCCGAGGAGTTAGCAGCTTTCTCCGCTAACCCCGAATACTCTCGTCACGTGACGCGACGAGAATTAGCAGTGGTTCGAATCGCAAAAGTGACATATGAGAGTATGGAGCCGGTCGCTCAGAAAGTCGTGGCGTGCTGATGAGCGTAATCTAGCCTAGGAATCAACATACAGCTGAAAGATGCTGGTGTTGACCGCAATATCCTGTAACAGGATGGAAACGCGGAAAAAAAAAAAAAAAGTCGTTTGTTGTGTCGTAGAATACTTATTTTTATTTTATTATTACATATTTTTATTTTTGGATTGTCTCTTTTTGGCGGGATTTTTATTCCTTGATTTATGTTCACCTTTATGGAGTCCGTTATAAAGAACTGTCCGTGTTTAGTATGTCTCACCTTTTCGCAGGAGATACACATACCTGTTTGTATTTCCTATTGCCTTTGGCATGGAGGCAGAGAGAGAGAGAGAGAGAGAGAGAGAGAGAGAGAGAGAGAGAGAGAGAGGGGGGGGGGAGAGAGAGGCAGGCAGGCAGGCAAAAGGCAGGCAGGTATGTAGGTAGGTAGGTAGGTAGGTAGGTAGATAGGTAAGTAGGTAGGTAGGTAGGTAGGTAGGCAGGTAGTAGGCAGGTAGATAGGAAATACATGGTGACATATCCCCATGCCTATTAAAGATAGTCCTATGTCCTTTATAGGACGTCACATTCAACCTCAGCGTTTTTTTGGCGTGTTGTTATTCACCAGGCAAATCTACGTTCAGTACTTTGCCATTTCTTTCCGAACGACCGGTGCTCATATCATTGCTAAAAATCTACACAAGGCGGTCTCCTTCTAAATCGCCTGCAGCTGCTTTCGAACGCGGTATGCGGTATTGCGAATCGTGTTGACTGCTCCTTTGTCACAGACTTCAAGCCACTGACCCTGATTTTACATTTAGGCGGGAACCGTTTCTTACTGGCCGACTTGACAGGCTGAATCAGTTAATTGCAAAGACAGCAAATTCACGCAGCAGGCAGCAGTATCAGCCAGCAAGATGCAAACATTCAGGGCAAACAACAGAGTGCTGTGCCAAGCCGAGAAATCGGTTAAACCAGCAGCAAAAACCAACAACAACATGTATCACAACATGCGACCGGCTGAATGTGGGGATTTGCCATACAAGATACATTCAGCCAGTGTTTGGCAACGCTGCTAATCTCATAACTGCACAAATTCGCATACCACATACACGGAACTAATTTAGTGGCTGCTTCTACGCGTGTCTTGTCGACTGGCGTGGGTGATGGTGACTTTCTACAACCCTCAATTTATAGTGGTTTTCTCCTTAAAATTGGTATAATCATTGAAAGACTCCTTTACATGTGTATCCCATAACCTTGAATATGTTATTATTTGCAAATGATGTACTGTACTACTGTTACCTTGCCGTCTTGACAGGCGATAGTTTGTTATATTGTGCTTCCGAAAAATAAATAGGCATAATTACTACAACGAGATCATGGATGGAGTTATACCTCTCCACAGCACAAAACCTGGGCTGAATTATAGAGACAAAGTGTTGCCCATGCAGCATTATCCCTCTCTCTACCTGCCTGGTTTACTCCAGAGGAAATAAAACGTCCAATACATCTGGAACAAGACAAGCTGCAGAAGCTGCCGGATCAAAAAGCAATGTTCTTAACTGCCAGCCTGTCGGAGCTTCAATCCTAAACCAGTTGCCGACCACGGCTTAGGATCTGGTCTCCCCTGCCTTGATATTTAGTCTTTAGGTTGCATTTCCTCGTACCATACATCGCAAACAATGGAACATGAAACCGGTAGACGCCTGGTTGGGTAGACGCCTGGTTGGGGAGGCGCCTGCTGACAGCTTTAAGGAACACCTTACAGATATTATATAACACTCTGATAAACCCGTCTCTGACCATTTCAATTCCTCTGATCACAATGGAGTCGACGATATATGGGTCACAGCATTCAAACCATCCTACTTAACAGCTTATAGGCTTACAACTGAAAGCCAGTTAATCAACTCTTTGGGATGCACCCATCCAGCGAGAATGAATGCTGTGGTAGATGCCACTGTATAACTCTGCTGACTCCTCTCTATATATCCATATCTAATTGTTTGCACACCTTCGACTTCACATTTTCTTATTTGGCACCTTTCACAACCGAACTTCTGCGCCGCCTTCCTAGCAACGGAGCGTGTGCAATGGCCTAGCAACGTTTCATACCAATATTTTTTTTTTCTCTTTACGTTTAAATTTTAAATTAAATTTTACAATTCCTCGCATTTCTTTAGATCTGTTTGTGTTGTTTCTGGTAAAGATCACTAAGATAGAAACGTCGATTCGCTGTGTTGTGGCATAACTTATTTTTTTATCTTAATTTTGTTTATTGTTATTATCATTATTTTTACCCTGTGATTTCCGTTTGCCGGATTTGCGTTCGCTGTAAGGTATGTACACTGTGTCTGTGTACATTATCTCTCATATTGTCGCAGGAGTTACACAAACATGACTGTTTGTTATTTTAAATGATACAAATATGGGTCTGCTACAATGTGCCCAATACCCTTCAAGGTGTGTAAAATGGAACCTTTATTTACCTTTACTATGCCTATTATTTAACCCCAGGTGCATCATATCCCGTTCTCTAAAGTCATCGTTCCGTCAAGCGCCTGGGTGCTGGGAGTATAAGCTTGCGATCCAAGGCCAGATGTGTCGCCCCATCTGAGCGGATGCCGTGTATATTTAGTGCACGCCGATGCTGTCTACATCTATCCGCCGTTGTCTGTGTCTGCATCTGGCTCTATATCCGGAAGCAAGTGATACGCTGGCGTCTGTCCATGCCAAGTATAGAGTGTATTCCCTCTCCCATCATTTGCCTTATCCCCCCCCCCCCCCCATGTAACCGCACCAGGCGGAACTACATGTAGAGTTAAGTGGATCACCACAATAACGGGAAGCAGAATTGGTAACCTGTACGATTACGTCACAAAATGGACACAAAATGGCCAAAGCCTTCGTCGGCACACAAACACACATCGATATAACTACATGAAAAACTCTACATGACATGAATATATATATATATAAAACCCATCTGTTTTCGTATTGTGGACTACACGTGTGTGTGTGATCGAATACAGCATGCACTATTATAACACTTATACATTTAGTTCTCTCTCTCTCTCTCTCTCTCTCTCTCTTTCTCTCTCACACACACACACTCTCTCTCTCTCTCTCTCTCTCTCTCTCTCTCTCTCTCTCTCTCTCTCTGTGACATCTGTAAGGACGACTTGTCTGTGAGGCATGTCCAAAATTGTTACTTCAACTCTGGAAGTCGCGCAGCACTACCGTTAACTGATTCACTGCCGAGGGATAATATATCGCCAAACATGACCTCCCATTTGGACAAAAGGACGATGCATCGCCACACAAGAACCATCGTGTTATTTATTTTGTTCCGTGGCATCTCCTGCTATTTCAGTGCTCAGGGAAGAGAAATTGACACTAGAATATTTGTTCATTTGATTGTGTTCCACGTTTGGTCGAAACCTACTTTTTGTTTGGCGTTGAATCAGTTAAACTTCAATCCCAAACTGCCATTACTTTACAGCCATGGCGCCTGGTGAAGGCAACAGGTACAACTGTCTTATAAGAACGTGCGGGTGTCAGCAGCAAGGAACGAGCAGATAAGTTTTGTGGGTCCGGCTGCCGTGGGAAATGGACAAGCAACGGACTAGGCTGACATCCTGAACGCCAGCATGGAGCAGTAAAGTACTTCTTTTACGTTCGCTCGCTTTGAACTCGGGCGTAGTCCACGCTAGACTGATTTTTACGAGTGGGCCAGCTTCCCCATTCCCAGTGTCCCTCGGATTTTTACGAGTGGGCCAGCTTCCCCATTCCCAGTGTCCCTAGCCTCAAGGCGAACCCACGCTGACTTCTGAGATACTTGTAATTTACGTCCCTAGTCAATGACGAGGCGTCAACATTTTAGTCTAAATGACCGGTGAAGGGGATGAACCCGCTACCTCGGCATCAGCGCACCGGAAGTGTAAGAGTGAGCGCTCTTACACATTCGGCCAAGCTGGCCTCCAGGGATGGATGTGACTGTGCAACTGTGACCAGACTACAACATCAAGTCAAACGAGGTCAAGCTGGACCAGAGCGACACGCGGGGAGCGAAAGAAGAATCGTCAACCAAGACAGAGCTGGTGTCATCCGTCGCTAAACGCCGAGGGAGATACCCAGGAGGAGATCTGAGCACTTATGGACTAATAGTTCGATGTGCAATGAGGATGATCTGTTTACTCATTAACTAGCTAACTAGCTAACCAACTAACTAAATAGCTGACTAACTAACAGAGAGCGTGCTTATTTCCCGTGGCAACATATGGATACCAACCGTGGATTTTTAACAAATCAGCAAACACGCACATCTGCGCCTTTGAATATACGTTTTACAGAAGAAACATGGTTGGATGAGAGAGAGAGAGAGAGAGAGAGAGAGAGAGAGAGAGAGAGAGAGAGAGAGAGAGAGAGAGAGAGAGAGAGAGAGAGAGAGAGAACAAATAAATCTAAACAACATCACCCAACAGTAGAGGGAAAATTGTTAATAAGATCAATAAATCTATGGAAAATAAAATATGTTCGAAGTGTGCACACATGCATTTCTGAGGGAAAAAAATTATGGGGGGAAGTGTAGTGTGGAGGAGTGGGTGATGGTGAACTTAACCGTGTAGATGGATTCAAGATGCGATGAATAATGTACACATGACATCAAGAAATATATGACATGTGGCTCGTGGCAGTGACATGTGTACAGGTTGTGATGGGGCGACAGTGCCGCATATTCACATAATACACTGGCCCTATCTGACAGAAACAGCTATTACGACATGAGCACAATTGTTGGCCTCGTACTGCAAGAATTAAACACATGCCGCACAAGTAGCAAACAGCACGATCTGACCGCTCCCCCCCCCCCCACACACACACACACACGTGAGCGTCAGTCCATGTAGTTGTCGTTGTTGTTGTTATCGTCGTCGTCGTTGTTGTTGTCATCGTCGTCGTCGTTGTTGTTGTTATTGTTGTCGTCGCTGTTGTTGTTGTCGTCGTTGTTGTTGTCGTCGTCGTCGTCGTTGTCGTCGTCGTTGTTGTTGTTGTTGTTGTTGTTGTTGTTGTTGTTGTTGTTGTTGTCGTCGTCGTCGTCGTTGTTGTTGTTGATAATGACGATGATCATCCCTATTCTGATTAACTGCCGTCTTCATTTGGCAGCCAGATGCTATTTGTACATAAAAACGTCTAAATTCGTTGCCAGCATTGCATCTAGTATATGTGTGTGTGTGTGTGTGCGCGCGCGTGCGTGCGTATGTACACACACACATCAAAGCCAACATAATATTTAATTTAAAACATGTGTAATTATTTCAAAACGTGCAGTTAATTAGAATTTGCATAAGGCTAATACATTACCGAAGTGATTGCTATGTTTTTATTTCTAGACACGAATGTTACTAAATGAATATACCCAAGCACTCTCTCTCTCTCTCTCTCTCTCTCTCTCTCTCTCTCTCTCTCTCTCTCTCTCTCTCTCTCTCTCTCTCTCTCTCTCTCTCTCTCTCTCTCTCTACATTCTGCACTCCCCTGTGGTATTGTGCAGAAACACAACACGAAGCGAGTACAAACAGCTGCCACACTGGGCTGGCACGATTTCTGACATCGCAGGCAGATAAACAGACACAGAAAGTAAACAGCCGCCACATCTCCCTCCTCTCAGATACCCAACAAAGCCGCCAGTGTGAGCTATACTTAGATCGGAAAACGTACGCATTTCTTCAGGCACTCCTCCAAGTATAAAAATACACCTCAGTCAGTGAGCCAGCTCAACGTCCTTCC
Organism: Cepaea hortensis; assembly: GCA_963921405.1. NCBI lineage: Eukaryota > Metazoa > Mollusca > Gastropoda > Stylommatophora > Helicidae > Cepaea > Cepaea hortensis. Next base: position 311,755,787 of record OY992876.1, on the reverse strand, counting down.
TAACTTGGGTTCCCTGATTCGGGCTATTCTTGCCTGCTGCTGCAACAATACTTGTCAGTCAGTCAGTGCTCACTTAGTTAGTTAGTTAGTTAGTTAGTTAGTTAGTTAGTTAGTTGAACAGTCAGTTAGCTAGCAAGTCAGTCAGTTAGCTAGCAAGTCAGTCAACTAGCTAGCCCGTCAGTCAATTAGCTAGCTCGCCAGTCATTCAATCAGTCAACTAGCTAACCCTTCAGTCAGTTAGCTCGCTAGTCAGTCAGTCAACTAGCTAGCCCGTCAGTCAGCAAGCTCACTAGTCAGTCAGTCGGTCAACTAGCTAGCCCGTAAGTCAGCTAGCTAGCTAGTCAGTCAGTCAGTTCGCTAACCCATCAGTCAGTCAGCTAACTAGCTAGTCTGTCAGTCAGTCAACTAGCCAGCCCTTCAGTCAGGTAGCTAGCTTGTTATTCAGTCAGTCAACTAGCTAGCCCGTCAGTCAGTTAGCTAGCTAGCAAGTCAGTCAATTAGCTAGCAAGTCAGTCAATTAGCTAGCAAGTCAGTCAATTAGCTAGCAAGTCAGTCAATTAGCTATAGTCTGTCCAGAAATGAATGTCATCCATTACGATCAATTATTTTCAAAACTGTCTGTTGCAGCGTTATGAAATTTTTCCTGCCGTCGTATATTTACCCCCACCCAAGGAATATGTCTTTGATAGGTCCAAAAGCAACTTAAATCATGGAAAGTGGCGACATTTCTTTGATGTTTTGGTGAAAAACTAGTGATTTCTCGCTAACAAATTGTTTTACAGTAATTTTCCGCCAGTTCCGATGACGACACAAGGCTCTACGCGAGGCACTTGTCATAAGGCCAATCCTATGTCCCACGAGGAAATTAACTATTCAGCGCTAATGTTTCCGTGTGAAGATATAATACATTTAATAACATGCACTTCATCTCTGTCTCTGTACTTATCTGGACAACGACCTTGGAACGTTAAAGGACTTTTGAGATTTGGAACATGGAATGTACGGACACTATATCGAGCTGGAGCGGCCGAAGAACTAACCCGGGAGCTGGGTGAATATCAAATGGATATAACAGCAATTCAAGAAATAAGGTGGCCAGGAGAGGGTACTTTAGAGCAAAATGGAATGATTATAATATATGGAGGAAACACCCAAAATAAACATGAATTAGGAACAGGATTTGTCATCAAAAAAGAATTATGGGGGAACGTATTAAACTTTAAAGCTTTTAATGACAGGATTAGTAAATTACAAATAAAAGGTAAATGGAAAAATATAACAATGATTAATGTACATGCACCTACTGAAGAGAAAGAAGATGATATTAAAGAAGACTTTTATAATGATCTGGAAGATGTCATAGAAGAAACCCCCAAACAGGACATCCTGATTGTGCTGGGAGACTTCAATGCAAAAATAGGTAGAGAGCAAACTAATAAAAAAGTGGCCGGTATGGAAAGCCTACATACAACTTCAAATGATAATGGATGGAGAGTCATCAACCTGGCAGAAGCCAAAGGACTGCAGATTAGCAGTACCAGACTACAAAGAAAGGATATACACAAACAAACTTGGAAATCATGTGACAAGAGAACCTATAATCAAATAGATCACATTTTAATTAACAACAGAAATGCATCAAACATACAGCAAGTCAGAAGTTATAGAGGAGCTGAGTGCCACAGTGACCACTTCCTCGTTGGAGCAAAATTTAAAATAAAACTTAAGAGAGCTTTCTATACTAAATTACAAAGATTACACCCAACATATAACAGAGAAAAACTGCAAGACATTACAGTCAAAGAGAAATTTACAGATGAAATAAAATGTAAACTTGAAACTCTGCAAAACCCTTTGGAGGAAAGCGTTGACCAAACTTGGTTGAACATCAAGAATACAATTCAGTCTACCGCAGAAGAATGTCTCGGTGTGTTAACCACGCATAGAAAGAACAGATGGTTCAATCAAAAATGTAAAGAAGCAGTCATTAGGAAGAAGAATGCCAGACATGTATGGTTAAATGACATCAATAACATCCAAAAGGAAGAGCATTATAGAAATGAATGTAAAGAGGCTACAAAAATAGTCAGACAGCAGAAGCGAGAATATATGAGTAATATAATCAAAGATATGGAAACTAATCACCAGAAAAATGAATCCAGAAAATTTTTTAAAGAACTGAAGTCAATGAAACGAGGGCACCAACAAAACACATATGGTTTAAAAGACAAAAATGGGAATATGATAAATACCAATGAGGAAATGTGCAACACATGGAAAGAATATTTTATTGAATTACTAAATTGTGAAGCTCCAAGTCACATTTTCCCACAGGAAGAGGTTCTAACATGCGAACCACAAATTGAAGAACCTACATTTGAAGAAATCCTATATGTAATCACACGACTTAAAAACAATAAGGCAACTGGGACTGATGGAATTGCTGCTGAATTTATAAAGGCAGGTGGCCATGCATTACATCTAAAGCTATACGAACTAATAATAAAAATCTGGAGGACAGAAGAATTACCCCATGACTGGAAAGAGTCATTATTGATACCTATCTTTAAGAAAGGAGACAAGTTCCAATGTGGAAATTATAGAGGAATATCACTACTGTCCACAAGCTATAAGATACTATCCGCAGTATTACTAAATAGACTAAAACCATATTCAGAAGACATATTAGGTGACTACCAGGCGGGTTTTAGACAAAACAGATCAACAATAGATCAGATATTTATCTTACGACAAATAGCCGAGAAACATTGGGAATATAAAAGAGATCTCCATAACATTTTTGTGGATTTTAAAAAGGCTTATGATAGTGTCCATAGGAATAGTCTATGGAATGCTATGCAGGAATTTGGAATACCAAGGAAGTTAATCAACATGACCAGACTATGCATGGAAGATACTTATAATATAGTAACATATAAAGGCAGGAAATCAGACCCCTTCCAAATAACATCTGGCTTGAAACAGGGTGATGCACTATCTCCGCTACTCTTCAATCTGGCTCTAGAGAAAGTTGTAAGGAAGGTAAAGGAGGAATGTGATATTGGAGGAACATCCAAGCTGCTTGGTTATGCAGATGATATAGATATTATAGGGCAAAGTGAACAAAAGACATTGGAAATATTGACTCACTTAAAGGGAAAAGCCCAACAGATGGGGCTGGTTATCAACCAAGATAAGACAGAATATATGGTAATTTCAAGAGACGGAATGGCTAGAAACTCTGGCCACATACAAATAGATAATATGACCATTAAAAGAACGGAAACATACAAATACCTGGGTACAATCTTCAACTGCTCCAACATCATAAGGGAAGAAATACAAACTAGAATCAACTCTGGAAATAAGATATACTATGCACTACAACATCTACTAAAATCAAAGGCGCTATCTCGTAACACCAAAATCACAATATACAAAACACTGATCAGACCAGTTGTGCTGTATGGCTCTGAAACCTGGAGTACAACGAAAGGAGACGAAGCCTTGTTACAAACCTTTGAGAACAAAATTTTAAGACGCATCTTTGGACCCATTAGGGATACACAAAGTGGAGAGTGGAAAAGAAGAAGTAACAAAGACATTTATGATCTGTTTAAGTCCCCGCTAATCACTGGTATCATGAAGGCTAATAGACTACAATGGCTGGGGCATATAGAAAGAATGGAAGATAATAGGGAAACAAAACTCGCTTACACTCAGGAAATAAATGACCATAGACCCCGAGGTAGACCAAGAAGGTGGTGGAGAGATAATACATGTACAGACCTACAAGCACTTGGAATCAACGACTGGCAAGAGAAGGTCCACCAGAGAGACGAATGGAGACGGATTGTATTTGCAGCAAAGAACCTCAATGGCTCGGAACGCTGAAGAAGAAGAAGACTTCATCTCTGTCCCGTAAATTATATACCGCATATAAACAAACTTTGAAATCTGCTGTACAATCTCCAGAACAACAATTTTTTTTTGTTAGGTGGACATAATGAGTCCTCTAAAAGTACTGGAGAGTTTTGGTCAGAGACCATAACTTTATGAAGGGAAAATCCCAACTGCACCTCCCCGCGGTAGAGGATGGAAACACACTACGGTGTGGCTAACACAGCTCTGGGGACCGAGTATCCACCGGAATAAGTGGACAACTCTGCAGCTGAGCAGAGCAGGGCACTCACTTGTCCTTACAGTCGGAAATGGCTGTCAAAGGCAGAGGTAAAAAGACCACCATGTGAATGTGGAAGGCAAGGGGAAACCACCACATTATCTTCCCAAGACTTCATGACAAAACATATTTCAAAGTTAGTGAAGGACGTTAATGGCTGTCTTAGGGCATCCTCGTTCGGTAGGGACAGTCATGAGCCACAGGTGACACCAGACCGTCATCCAGCTACTGATGGCAAAAACTTAACTAAAATAAATAAATTTAGAGTAGGAACATGGAATGTTAGGACATTAAATGAGCTAGGAAAGTTGACCAATGTTCTAAGAGAGATGGATAGCATGAAAATGAATATACTAGGCGTTAGTGAGATGAGATGGAAGGGATCGGGCAAAATTATAGCTGACAATCACACAATAATTTATTCTGGAGGGGATACACATGAAAAAGGTGTAGGAATAATATTAGACGAAAAAACAGCCAAGTCAATTAATGGATACTGGTGTATTTCAGATAGAGTTATTATGGTAAAAATCAAAGGCAAACCAATAGACATAAATATTATACAAGTATATGCACCAACAGCAAGCAGTAGTGATGAAGAAATACAACACTTTTATGACGAAATAGAAATGGCGATGGCTCAAATTGGATCACAAGAAATAAAGATAATACTTGGTGATTTTAATGCAAAAGTAGGAAAGGGAACAATGGAGGATGTAGTGGGGAATTATGGTTTAGGTACAAGAAATGAAAGAGGGGAAAAGCTAATAGAATGGGCAAATATCAATGATATGATAATTGGAAACACGTGGTTTAAACACCATAAAAGACGACTGTACACATGGATAAGCCCTGATAAGAAAATACGCAACCAAATTGACTACATACTAATTAATAAAAGATTTAGAAATGCTTTAATTAATGTAAAGACAATGCCTGGTGCTGACTGTAATAGTGATCATGTACCACTATGTGGACATATAAAAGTAAGATTAAAGAGAGGGAAAAAAATGGTTAAGAACATGAGACTTAATAAAGAGGTTCTGAAAATAGATAAAGAAATGCAAGAACAATACAGAGTGACTGTGAAAAATAGGTACAATGCAATAACTAAAATACAGAGTATAGATGAACAATGGGAAATGTTAAGGGACTCCATTCATCAAACTAGCAAAGAAGTATTACCGGAGAGAGGCAAAATAGCTAAGAAAAAATGGATGAATGAAGATATCTTAAAACTGATGGACAAAAGAAAACAGAGTAAAAATGACAAACAAGAATACGCTAAGATAAATAAAGAAATAAAAGATAAATGTGGGAAGGCTAAAGAAAGTTGGTTAAACGAGCAATGCAAAAAAATTGAATTAAATTCCATTAAAGATACAAAAAAATATGCACAGACAAATCAGTGAGCTTACAGGAAGAAAAATAAGAATAAATACAGGGTGTTTGAAATCAAAAACAGGAAAGATAATATTAGAGGAAGATGCTATAATGAAGAGGTGGAATGAGTATATAAGAGAATTATATGAAGGAGAAAGGGAAGAATTAACAGAAGATAGTAACTTAGAAGGTCCACCTATTCTGAAAGAAGAAGTCGCTGACGCTATGAAACGTATGAAGAAAGGAAAAACAGCTGGGCCAGATGAAATCACAATAGAAGAATTAGAAGTATTGGGAGAATCTGGAGTAGATATATTAACCAAAATGTTGAATGATATTTACAGCAGTGGATATTTACCCAGTGATATGCTGAAATCTGTATTTATAGCTATACCAAAAAGACCAGGAGCAATTGATTGTGAAGATTTTCGTACAATTAACCTTATAAACCATATCACTAAGCTTCTACTCAGAATCATAATGAGAAGAACCAAAAAGAAAATAAAAATGGAAATTAGTGAAGAACAGTATGGATTTGTGGAAGGAAAGGGCACAAACAATGCAATTTATACATTACGGACACTAATAGAAAGGTCAATAGAGAAACAGAGAGACATATATTTGTGCTTCATAGATTATACTAAGGCATTTGATAAAGTAAAACATGATGAACTGATTAAAATGTTGGAAGATATCAACACTGATGGAAAAGATTTAAGAATAATAAAGAATATTTACTGGAACCAAGTAGCAGCAATTAAAATGGGAAATAAAGAGGGTAGTTACGAACAGATAAAGCTAGGAGTACGACAAGGGTGTGTCTTGTCACCAGATCTTTTCTCCCTGTATAGCGAAGTAATAATGAGAGAGATCAAAGAGATGCCAGGAATACTAGTTGGAGGTTATAATATAAATAATATACGCTATGCAGATGACACAGTATTGGTGGCGGATAATTCAACAGACCTACAACAATTATTAGACGTTGTAGTAACAGAGAGTGCAAGGAAAGGACTCTCCTTGAATATCAAGAAAACAGTAACAATGGTAATATCAAAGAAAATGGTGACACCAAAATGTGACATAGAAATAGAAGGGAAAATCCTTAACCAAGTGGATAATTTTAGATACCTAGGGGCATTTATAACATCAGATGGAAGATGTACAACAGAGATTAGGAGCAGAATAGGGCAGGCAAAAGCCGCATTTCAGAAAATGAAGAGTATCTTATGCAATAAGTCACTATCACTGAATGTAAGAAAGAGAGTGCTGAAATGCTATGTAGAACCAGTTTTGCTGTATGGCAGTGAATCTTGGAATGTAAATGAACAAATTAAGAAGAAATTAGAAGCAACAGAGATGTGGTTCCTGAGACGAATGTTGCGAATTCCTTGGACTGCCAGAGTAACTAACGACGACTGCCTGAAACAGGCTAACGAAACTAGAACATTATATACAACAATAAGACAGAGACAAACAGCTTTCCTCGGTCATGTGATGAGAAGAGAGGCATTGGAGAACATCGTAACAACTGGAAAGATCGAGGGGAAGAGAGGCAGAGGTAGACCAAGAGAAGTGATGCTGGATGGATTGAGACGGTGGCATGGAGGAATATCAGCAGCAGAGTTGATCCAGAAAACCAAAGACCGAGATCTATGGAGAGCCATGAACGCATACGCCAGCCGGCACGGCACTTGATGATGATGATGGACATAATGATAAGGTTATATGCTAAATCTCATCATTTTCCCTCAGTTGGTTACTAAGATATGGAATGTTATATTGGGGCAGACAAAAGTAAACAGACTATAGCTATTGACGTGGATAGGCCTTAGGTTCATACCAGAATACGATCAGCGTTGCCAGTAGTGGGTTGTGCTCAATATTTAAGACTATAGCTAGTCAATCAGTCGTCAGATTATCCTCATTATACACCTGCCCATCCAGCCTATAAGTGCTTGGATTTCTTCCCCCCCCCCCCCCAAACCGTGTAGCGGTCGTCGACATCAGATCTGTGTTGGCTGACTATACTTCTTTGATCCCCTACATTGCGCCCCTGTCTGGCTTCACCCCTTTTCACATGTTCTCGCCTTCTAGCCAAGGTTGCGGATTCGCAATCCCCCCGCTTCTCTGACGGCATTCGGTGTCTCAGCCCGGTCCACGGCCAGTCCGCCAATACTTCCAATATAAAACTCCCAGAAAATAGGATGGGAAGTTAAGGCGGCCGCCGTGATATTGACCAAATCAGCCATCCAGTGCAGGTTGGTCTATAAGACCATGTACCCAATCCGCCTGGAGATGTGGACAATGTATCCTTTAAAGCTTCGTGTTGAACAGCTTCAGGTCACTTCGGTTCAGCATTACTGTACCCCGGACATATTCAGAAACATGCAGCAGGCACTCGCCCGCCGGACATATTCAGGGGTACTTGCTACAGACAGGCTGGGAATCACGTTCAAGGTGGATACCAAGAAGGTGGTAAAGCCCTAAGGCACCAAGGGGAGACTGAGCCTCTTTACCTGAATGGGAACCGTCTAGGGACATAAGAATACTTGCCCTCCGGACACCAAGAGGATAGTCCACGGGGAGAATTAGAGGTGAACGGCAGCCATGCAAGGCAGAATTGGTTCACTCTACAACTGTCTGGTACAGAGTGGGTTCGTGTTATAATTGTCTGGTTTAGAGTGGTTCGTGTTATAATTGTCTGGTTTAGAGTGGTTCGTGTTATAATTGTCTGGTATAGAGTGGTTCGTGTTATAATTGTCTGGTATAGAGTGGGTTTGTGTTATAATTGTCTGGTTTAGAGTGGGTTCGTGTTACAAATGTCTGGTATAGAGTGGGTTCGTTTTATAATTGTCTGGTATAGAGTGAGTTCGTGTGACAAATGTCTGGTATAGAGTGGGTTCGTGTTACACCTGTCTGGTATAGACTGGGTTTGTGTTAAAACTGTCTGGTATAAAGTGGGTTCGTGTTACAACTGTCTGGTATAAAGTGGGTTTGTGTTACAACTGTCTGGTATAGACTGGGTTCGTGTTACAACTATCTGGTATAATATGGGTTCGTGTTACAACTGTCTGGTCTAAAGTGGGTTCGTGTTACAACTGTCTGGTATACAGTGGGTTTGTGTTACAACTGACTGGTATAGAGTGGGTTTGTGTTACAATTGTCTGGTATAGAGTGGGTTCGTGTTACGCTGTCTGGAACAGATGAGGTGAACAAACAACTACGACAGAGTTTATACATGTTATGACTGTATAAGAGTGTTTGGTTCATGTCACGTCAGTCTATGACAGCTTGGTTCGTGTCACGTCTGAGTAGGACAGAGATGGCTCGTGCCACGTCTGTCTTCTGTCTATGACAGAGTTGGTTCGTGTCACGTCTTACAATGACAGTTGGTCCATGTCACGTCTTTCAATGACAGTTGGTCGATGTTACGCCGGTCTATTATACATTTGGTTCATGTCCCGCCCGTCTAGGGCAGGTAAATGTGACGTTTGTCTAGTGCAGAGTTGGTTACTTTCACGTCTGTCTATGACATAGCTGCCCACTGTCACCCTTGTCTATGGCAGAGTTTGTTACTTCCACGTGTCTGGAACAGAATGAGATCATCTTACGGCTGGCTGAAAACGCAGGAGTTATACAACACACTGCACACCCCGATGTCTGATCAACACGGGAAGACATGCCACCTCCCAGTTCCCCAGTGCAGCTAACAGCTAAATGCAACAATAAATATCTACAAACTGGCAATCATATCACCCCGACGTTTGGCTGCCAGATGCTGTTAAATCCGCTAACCCCCACCTTTTCTACACGGCACACTCTAACCTGGAGCACATACAGAGGCATATCACCAGGTTGTATTCCACGCCACAGGGGAAGGTGGAAGACAATCGCATATGGGGAAGACAGCGATGTACGTGGGATGAGAGAATCACACGCTGTACTGGAGAGAGGATATTAGATGGTAGGATGTGAGAATGATCTTAAACTATGAATTTTCACATTGCCAGGGCGAATACTCTTCTCTATGGTGTTCAAGATAAAAGCGAAGAGCGCCTCAGAAGTGTCCACTGATTACTCTGTCCCCACAGCTGTGTGTTGTCCATCTTACCATGATTATCACCAACAAACAAACTTTATTTTCAAAGGGTCACAAATTGGGCACGCAGGCCCTTCTAACATTCGGGGCGCTTCCAATCTCTCATCTTTCGTACATCAATTATCTACTGTGCATGTTACATTCACATAAGGAAAACATTATCAAATGAAAATTGTGAACATGATAAATGCATATCATCATGTTATGAGACAGGCAGCCAGACACACATACGCACGCACATGCATAAAAACATATACACACACCTGCATACATACTTACATCATGTACACAACTCTCACAGTTCTCAATAACACACAAATACACACACTTCCTCGCATACATATATATTCCTATATTCCATGACAATCACAAACTCACTCTCTCTCTCTCTCTCTCTCTCTCTATATATATATATATATATATATATATATATATATATATATATATATATATAGAATACGGAAGTTTGGAGCCTGAGGAATTAAGACTGCCTGACTAGTGCTGACACCAAACTGTGCAAGTTTTTTTTTTACTCCCGACATTTACAAACAAAACCATTCACCTTACCGAGGATTTGAACCCGGGTGTCCCGAATGAGAACATAGTGTTCTAGCCTCTTGGCCAGACGCCCCTCTAACAACATACAGCCTACATACCCTAGGCGTGTCTTTTAATATGTCCGTACCTTGAAATGTTTCTGCTTTGCAGCGTACCGTCTGATATATACTTCTTTCTGTTGCCGTATTTGTTCTCTTCTTTCTATGTCTTTCAGGTGTCTATATGTCCTTTCATATCCATGCCTCTTCCCCGTGTCTTCAGTAAGTGTCAATCAATATTCTGGGTGTATTCTTCAGCTGAACACGGTGGCCGTAAATTATATTATGGTTCAAACCCCGCCTGCGCATTCACCAACATCAAGTCTACAACATCCATTGGCAAACTTACAAATATCGACTAACACTAACAGAAGGAAACAGCGCATACACTTTACTAGAGAGCAACCGCACGTAACGAGTAACGGAAGCTACACGGGGGCGTGGCACACGAAAAGCAAAAGTCCTAATGGATGTTCTGGTCTTTGAAGTCACACAACACGGACTGAGAACTGCCCTGACTATAACAGATGGCTGGATTCCCGGCTCTGTTGGGTCTACTCCATCACATCATACCCACACTGGGACTGACGGATGACTTTCGAAACTCTCCGGTAACGCCGAACAAACAAGTGCACCAAAACCTGCCACCTAAAGATGAGGTCTTATATAGCATGATTTCCTCCATCTATAAATGAAGTCTTATATAGCACGACATCCTCCAACTATAAATGAGGTCTTATATAGCACAATTTCCTCCATCTATACATGAAGTCTTATATATCACGACATCCTCCAACTATAAATGAGGTCTTATATAGCACAATTTCCTACATCTATAAATAAAGTCTTATATAGCACGACATCCTCCAACTATAAATGAGGTCTTATATAGCACAATTTCCTCCATCTATAAATGAAGTCTTATATAGCACGACATCCCCCAACTATAAATGAGGTCTTATATAGCACAATTTCCTCCATCTATAAATGAAGTCTTATATAGCACGACATCCTCCAACTATAAAAGAGGTCTTATATAGCATGATTTCCTCCACTTTTAAGTGAGGTCCTATACAGCACGATTTCCACCACCTGTAAATGAGGTCATATATAGCACAATTTCCTCTACCTATAAATGAGGTCTTATATAGCACGACATCCTCCAACTATAAATGAGGTCCTATACAGCACGATTCCTCCATCTATAAATGAGGTCTTATATAGTACGACTTCCTCTACTTATAAATGAGGTAATATATAACACGATTTCCTCCACCTATAAATGAGGTCTTTTACAGCACGATTTCCTCCACCTACACACAAGGTCCTGTATCGTACATCCGTCGCTTAATCACACAACCTCCACCTATAAATGAGGTCCTATTTCGCGCAACCACCACTTAAAATGAGGTCCTATAGCCCACAACCTCCACTTATAAATGAGGTCCTCTGACCCACAACCTACACTCATAAATGAGGTCCTTTTCCGCATGATTTCCTCCCAAAAGGATGCTCGGTTTATAGACTATCACACATTAACCACAGATTTCCCTTACCTGCACAAACGTTCCCATCATAAACAGCAGTCCCCAAAGAAAAGAACCGGACACCACATTACGTTAAGCCACACCATAAGTTGTTCAAGGCGAGATAAACCCAAGCCCATGAAATGTAAACACAAAACAGCTGGAGAGTCGGCAGGAGAAGCAGGAGGAAATGAAAGTGAGCACCAGTTTCCTCGCGCACATCTGGGCGCGCCAGTGCGTCATTCCATTAGCGTGTGCCAGGCCGGCTGGCGCGTGATTTGCTGAGTCGGGAAAAGATGTGTCCCAGATGGGGGGAAACAACTCCTTGACTGCGCGCGTAACGTTGGCACGTGAATTATCACCGTGCACGGCAAAGCTGCAGGTGAGTTGTGTTTCCCTGGCGCGGCCATGTTTAATGTGGAGATAGTAGGTTCGAAAACTGTTTACACTTTTTCAATTATTATAAGTGCAGAGGTGGGGTTAAGATGCGGCGCCGGCTAATATGTTTAATCATTGTCACTGATAAATGATTGTCAATGATTCAAGACACCCGGAGTTATGACACAGAAAGTGTCATACAGGTAAGGGGCCGAAACATTCGGGGAACTAGGACATCTTCTAAAGATCGCAAACCTCATGTCGTGCTTCCTTATTGTTTATCACATCAGTGTCGGCCTATTCCTCTCATACTTTGCGAATTCTAACTAACAAGGGAGTTTTCATGACCGAACATAGCACACGGTTAGGTTAATTATTCAGCGTTTTTTTTGTTTTTTTTTTTTGCGCTCGCTCGCTTTAAACTCAAGTGTAGTCCACGCACTAAATTGTTGACTTCTCGTTCTTGACTTGCTGACTCCAATTACAAGTATCTCAAGTGGGTTGGCCTGATGGCGAAGGAAAGCTAATCCACACGCAAATTAAAAATCAGTCCAATGCACTAGAAGTAATAGCATGTGTATGGACTACGCTTAAAATAAAAGCGAGCGATCAAAACAATAAAAAAAAAAAAAAAAAAAACAATAAACTATTTGAGAAGAAGAAAATCGGGTTATTTCAGTTCTTCGAATATCGTGGACCAAGAAGAAGAAAATCGGGTTATTTTAGTTCTTCGAATATCGTGGGCCAAGAAGAAGAAAATCGGGTTATTTTAGTTCTTCGAATATCGTGGACCAAGAAGAAGAAAATCGGGTTATTTTAGTTCTTCGAATATCGTGGGCCAAGAAGAAGAAAATCGGGTTATTTCAGTTCTTCGAATATCGTGGACCAAGAAGAAGAAACATGCCGACATTCTACTAGATGTGAACATGCCAGCACTACCCAACAAACACTATTATAGTAGTGGCCGAGAACAAAGTCATCGGCCAAGAAGGTCACGAGTTCCAATTCGAATGAAAACGGATTTTTTTTTAAAATTGACCTAGCCTCCGTGATCGACCCAATCTCAAATGGGTAGCAGAAACTGACAGCGGCCGGCGTGTCATTGACCACATCTCCCCCACCAGTGCCAATTGGACTATACACAAACTGGGCTTCCCCCCACATGCCCAAAACACCTTAAAGTGTTTTTCTTTCTGGCTACGGTTTACTTGCGTTTTCCTCATATTGGTAGTACATGGTTCCGTCGCCTAGGTACTGAGTTACGTGCGTGGTGCGACACTGAGCTGTGAATTTCACGTGCAGTGCTTTTACATCTGTCCGCGGTTGTTTGTATTGAGGACTGCTTGTTCAAAAAATGGCTGATTGCTAAACTAGCAGGTTTTGCCTTATGCAGTAATGTGTGTGCAACCGTTGGTTTTGTAGTGACTGCCGCTTCCAACGATTATGAACTGTAATTTTATTGGCGGACTTTTGTTGGCATTCTGGCCGCAGCCTTTTACGTGTAAGCCTGTGCGTGCTGTTGGTTTGTCGGGACTGCTGTCAGTTCCACTCTTCATATGGAGCAGCGAGGGGCTTTTGGTGTGATATCCACTAGCACAGGAAAGGAGCATTTGGAGATGTCCCTTTGTCGTGAAGTTGGAACCGCGACTAACGTCTTATTAACTTTAAGGCACATACAAAGGCCGTTTACTTTCTTACAACTGTTCCATTTAAGGGCAAACTCAATGGAGATGTAAACAAACTCAAGTTGGCTGCTGTATTTAAACATATTCATGTTGGCGTACGAACGTGTACGAAGAAGAAAACGAAAGGTTGCAAGGTCAAGTCAGCACCTCCTATTCGGATCATCGCCATTAAAGTTCTAGGTTACCACCACAAAGAGAAGCGGCATTAACTTCGCGAAATGCTTGAAACAATCAAACCTGGAGTCTCTCTACACGTGAGCCCGGACAGGTAAAGCCAGTCTGAAAATTAGAGCACATGGTAGTGCCAGGAGGTGTGAAAGACAGGTATGCCGCAGGTGATTCAGATTTCGTTGCGCGGTATTCTTGATGTTTCATTCAGGAGAAGGCAGGGGCGGCGCAAAGGTGTGATTCCTGAGTGGGTGGGAAGGTGCCATAAACCCTGCTCATCCTGTCCCATAAATTGATTGCAAGAATTTGTGATGTAAGACGCCGGTAAGTTCAGAAAGCAATAGTAATATACTGAACATAAAATTAAGAAACTTGGTGAATTTAAACATAGAAACCACAAGCACGATTTATTGCCTGGCATATTTCGCTACATCTCGTCAGATGCATACTGCAGAGTTATATATCACATGAAGTGAATAAATGAATAATACTTAAGTTGAAACAATTAAACATATAGTTACAGGTATAGTTCAAATGCGGAGCATTTGTTATCCCGCACGGTGAAACGTAAAATTGTCTAGTACATCACAAACATCCAATGAATGCTGGGGTTGATTGCAAGGTCCTGCTTTGAACATGCAAGTTTAACCGCGTGGAAGGGCGCAGGTGATTATTTTACATTGGAACAAAGATGGCACAATCAACGGATTAAACAATGTATCGCCAAGTGTATACTATAGAATTAACTATGATATAACTGAAGAGATTAGTATGCCCAGGAAGATAGAGATGGGTTGGATCCGAATACAGTGGTTAATTAAATATTGAGCACAACCCACTACTGGCAACGCTGATCGTATTCTGGTATGAACCCAAGGCCTATCCACGGCAATGTGGAAGCACTAGACTCGAGTTTCGCTCTCGATTGAGCTCGCCAGTAGTGCATATTCTTGACCGGACCCGGGAACAAACCCCGGATCACTGGCGTGTGAAGCGGGTGTGTAAACACTAGACCACGCGGCACACGCTGGACACGGCCAAATTATCACAACAGAATATTACAACGTCACCCATCATAGGCTGTAGCTCAATCGATATGGACCCGAACGATCAGGTCTTCTCACTGGCAAGGCACACCAGGCCGCATAAAGTCCAGCGAGCAATAATCAGTGGTTAATGTATCTGGGGCGGTCATGGCTGGCAAAGATTAGTTTCATTTTCGTGCCAGGGCATGCGGGTTTACAAGGAAATAAGCAGGCTGACAGGCTTGCAGGTAAGGCTACCGTGGACGGCGAAAGAGCCATGGACCAGCCTGACATACTGAATGTTCTACGAGAACCAAGAGATGGCTGTGAATCTATAAACATCGTCAGACTGTGAGAACAGCAAGTTAATAGAGATGTAGCCAGACAATGGCATTTACTATGCAGGAAGCCAAAGAAGATTAATAAACCAACACAGAACTGGTGTCGTGAGCCGCTACACGCTGCGGGATGTACTGAGGAAGGGATCCGAGCACCTATGGTACGAATGGTAGAATGGTACGACGTGCAATGAGGGTAATTTGTCGACTAACTAACTAACTGACTAGATGAATCCTCTTGTAGCTGAAACATGCAACACATATAGTAACTGACAATATTCCAATGTACAAGGACGTGTTACCGAGGTAGTCGTAGATTCACCATCATGTCTTTCCGCTTATACAATGGCAGTTTTCAATACAGTATAGCTGCACCTTTGGCAAATTGAAGCATGCCTTTATTGTTCGTGTAACACACGCTTGTAGGACTGTGACTCTATGCTATCTTTTATTCAGATGCTACATGCTGCGATGCCAGGGCCACACAGGGCAGGGTCACATACTCATGTCGTTTTGCTGGGAGCTTGAAAAGCCACATTTCTGGAAACGCCCCTGGGAACGAACAACTTCACAGCTTCAGTGCTCAGATGTAGACACCACAACTACAGAGCCATGTCCTCTACTTTAAATTTCTGGGCACGCCCCTGGGAACAAACAACTTCATGGCTTCATTTCTCAGATGTTGCTATCACAACGAGTGACGCAAACGGGAATTCCAGGCCAAGAAATACAATAAATTTAGGAAAACAAGCGGTCCACGGATGTGTGTGTGTGGTGTGTATATGTATGTGTGCGTGTGTTTGTGTGTGTGCGCGCGCGCAGCGAGTACATATTGTCAACAGACTCGGGTAGGAAAGACCTGCTTTCAAGATGCTAACCGACAAACGTGGAGAACAGGAAACCATGTCACAAGTGGGTAGATAACATCAAGACATGGTATAAACAATGATACCAGAGGGATGGATGAAATCAAGAGATTCTTCTTCTTCTTCTTTCGTTCGCCTGAAATATGTTTATAACTGCAATGTTGTCTCTTGTATGAATCTAACAGTCTTTTTTAGTTCATTCAGCGGTCCATAGAGTTTATCTTTCACTGTTGTCTCTCTAGGCCTGAAGGTTCGCCTGGATATGTTGAAATCAAGAGATGAAATAGACAATGATACCAGTGTGTAGATGGAATAGGCAATGATACCAGTGTGTAGATGGAATAGGCAATGATACCAGTGGGTAGATGGAATAGACAATGATACCAGTGGGTAGATGGAATAGACAATGATACCAGTGGGTAGATGGAATAGACAATGATACCAGTGGGGAGATGGAATAGACAATGATACCAGTGGGTAGATGGAATAGACAATGATACCAGTGGGGAGATGAAATAGACAATGATACCAGTGGGGAGATGAAATCAAGAGGTGGAATAGACAATGATATTAGTTGGGAGATGAAATTCAGAGATGTAATAGACAATGATGCCAGTGGGGAGATGACTCAAAACATGAAATAGACAACGATACAGGTGGGGAGATGACATCAGGAGTTGGAATAGACAATGATACCAGTGAGGAGATAGCATCCAGACATGGAACAGACAATGATACCAGTGGGGAGATGACATCAAAACATGAAATAGGCAATGATACCAGTGGGGAGATGACATCAAAACATGAAATAGACAACGATACAGGTGGGGAGATGACATCAGGAGTTGGAATAGACAATGATACCAGTGGGTAGATAACATCCAGCCATGGAATAGACAATGATATCAGTGGGGAGATGACATCAAGGCATGGAATAGACAATGATACCAGTGGGTAGATAACATCCAGCCATGGAATAGACAATGATACCAGTGGGTAGATAACATCCAGACACGGAATAGACAATGATACCAGTGGGTAGTTAACATCCAGACATGGAATAGATAATGATACCAGTGGGTAGATAACATCCAGACATGGAATAGATAATGATACCAGTGGGTAGATAACATCCAGACATGGAATAGACAATGATACCAGTGGGTAGATAACATCCAGACATGGAATAGATAATGATACCAGTGGGTAGATAACATCCAGACATGGAATAGATAATGATACCAGTGGGTAGATAACATCCAGACATGGAATAGATAATGATACCAGTGGGTAGATAACATCCAGACATGGAATAGATAATGATACCAGTGGGTAGATAACATCCAGCCAAGGAATAGACAATGATACCAGTGGGTAGATAACATCCAGATATGGAATAGATAATGATACCAGTGGGGAGATGACATTGATTATGTCTACTATCTGCATTCTCCAATGCTTGTTCTGAATTTGGTTTAACAATTAGCAAAAAGAAGACACAGATTATGTCACAAGGTGCACATGGGGTACCATCAATCTTTATTGACGACGCCGAACTAGAGATAGTAGACCATTTTACATATCTAGGATCAGTGGTAAATAGCAAATTATCCCTAGATCAGGAAATCAACATCCGGATTGGTAAGGCAGCAACAACAATGAACAGGTTAAGAAAAAGAGTCTGGGAGAACAGGAAGCTTACTGCCAAAACAAAAGTCCTTGTCTATCAAGCCTGTGTCCTTAGTACTCTTCTCTATGGCAGTGAAACCTGGACAACTTACTCACACCAAGAGAACAATTTAAACAGCTTTCATATGCGGTGTCTGCGAAGAATTCTTGGTATTAAGTGGCAAGACAAAATCACAAATACTGAAGTATTGGAAAGATCAGGTTGTGTGACAGTTTATTCCATGCTCAGTCTTCGTAGACTTAGATGGATAGGACATCTTAGGAGGATGGATGATGGTAGAATACCAAAGGATATCATTTTTGGTGAACTACAGATGGGTAAGAGATCTCAGGGTCGGCCTCTACTACGATACAAAGACGTGTGTAAGCGGGACATGATTGATACAGGCATTGATAATGCACATTGGGAGCAAGTCGCCGCTGAACGTGTTGCATGGAGGGCAAACATCAGAAATGGAATAAAGTCAAAGGAGAAAATTATTGCAGAAAAGTCACACACCAAGCGTTTGAGACGTAAGATGGTGCATGGTGGTGGAAATGACCACGTGTTCACATGCACCCACTGTGAACGGACATTTACAGCGCAAATTGGCCTTATCAGTCACACTCGCTACCGCCATAGTTAAAAGTTATTATGCCTTTTTAAAGCACAAACTATCGTCTGTCAAGACGGCAAGGTGCCAATGGAATGATACCAGTGGGTAGATAACATCCAGACATGGAATAGACAATGATACCAGTGGGTAGATAACATCCAGACATGGAATAGATAATGATACCAGTGGGTAGATAACATCCAGCCATGGAATAGACAATGATACCAGTGGGTAGATAACATCCAGCCATGGAATTGACAATGATACCAGTGGGTAGATAACATCCAGCCATGGAATAGACAATGATACCAGTGGGTAGATAACATCCAGACATGGAATAGATAATGATACCAGTGGGTAGATAACATCCAGACATGGAATAGATAATGATACCAGTGGGTAGATAACATCCAGCCATGGAATAGACAATGATACCAGTGGGTAGATAACATCCAGCCATGGAATAGACAATGATACCAGTGGGTAGATAACATCCAGACATGGAATAGATAATAATACCAGTGGGTAGATAACATCCAGACATGGAATAGATAATGATACCAGTGGGTAGATAACATCCAGCCATGGAATAGACAATGATACCAATGGGGAGATAACATCCAGATATGGAATAGACAATGATACCAATGGGGAGATAACATCCAGCCATGGAATAGACAATGATACCAGTGGGTAGATAACATCCAGCCATGGAATAGACAATGATACCAATGGGGAGATAACATCCAGATATGGAATAGACAATGATACCAATGGGGAGATAATATCCAGACATGGAATAGATAATGATACCAGTGGGTAGATAACATCCAGCCATGGAATAGACAATGATACCAGTGGGTAGATAACATTCAGACATGGATGGAATAGACAATGATACCAGTGGGTAGATAACATCCAGCCATGGAATAGACAATGATACCAGTGGGTAGATAACATCCAGCCATGGAATAGACAATGATACCAGTGGGTAGATAACATCCAGCCATGGAATAGACAATGATACCAGTGGGTAGATAACATCCAGACATGGAATAGATAATGATACCAGTGGGTAGATAACATCCAGACATGGAATAGACAATGATACCAGTGGGTAGATAACATCCAGACATGGAATAGACAATAATACCAGTGGGTAGATAACATCCAGACATGGAATAGACAATGATACCAATGGGCAGATAACATCCAGACATGGAATAGACAATGATACCAATGGGTAGATAACATCCAGACATGGAATAGACAATGATACCAGTGGGTAGATAACATCCAGACATGGAATAGACAATAATACCAATGGGTAGATAACATCCAGACATGGAATAGACAATGATACCAATGGGTAGATAGCATCCAGACATGGAATAGACAATAATACCAATGGGTAGATAACATCCAGACATGGAATAGACAATGATACCAGTGGGTAGATAACATCAAGACATGGAATAGACAATGATACCAGTGGGTAGATAACATCAAGACATGGAATAGACAATGATACCAGTGGGTAGATAACATCCAGCCATGGAATAGACAATGATACCAGTGGGTAGATAACATCCAGACATGGAATAGACAATAATACCAATGGGTAGATAACATCCAGACATGGAATAGACAATGATACCAGTGGGTAGATAACATCCAGACATGGAATAGACAATGATACCAGTGGGTAGATAATGTAACAGTATGTGTAGTTTGGGTTATAATTAGGATCTAGTGGGGAATTAGAGATACAGCACGATTGAGCATTATGAGTGAAAGCGGAGAGAGATGCTCAATCGTGACGTATTGTTGTTGTGAAGATCAGTCAACATCCGATATTCCAGCAAGGCAGACACGGCTTGTCATCTTACGCAAATAAACAAACTTTTATTCAACCTTCGACTTTATTACTTCTTTCTACACTATGACAGAAGTAAATATGGTGCCGTGACCAGGATTCTGAATTGAGCCGTCCGGCTACCACGCGAAGTACTATATAACTCAGAAGATAAAAGTATCAAGAGGCTTTCCTAGAGCCGTGGCTGAATTGTAATGTCATCAGGGAACTGGTAATGGCCGTTAACTGAATCTCAGCCTTCAACGCTTTCCAGGGCCGCGATCTGAACTCTGGAGTTTCAAAAGAAAAGGCTTACTATTTCCAAGCGCCAGCCAATGAACGTTATCAAATTCAAGGGGCCTCCCATGGCCGTTGCATGAATCCTATCGTTTTTCAAGAAGAGCCATCCTGTCCTGGGACCTTGAGAAAATCAGAAATTCAAGTTGAACATTTGTCGGGCTCAACTAATCATGGAAAAAGCCTCGTAAATTCGTGATCGGGCTTCTTGAAACTAATTGTCATTGGGCTTCGGTTGACCTTGACAATTTTTTGGGCCTTGTCAATCCTACGACCCAAACACACCTGATCCATTTTTGGGCCTTGTCAATCCTACGACCCAAACACACCTGATCCATTTTTGGGCCTTGTCAATCCTACGACCCAAATGTATGACCCATCCCAAATGACGATGAAATACCCACTCGAGAATCAAGGAAGGGACCCAACCAGGGGTCGAAAATAATCCAGGCATCCCATGAGACGGGACCCAAGCAGGAAGAGTGTCCAGCAGCCCACGAGAAGGACGAAATTATCTGAGGACGAGAGGGGATATCTGAACTCCGCCACCGGAACTCTGGAACTAATTGTCAGTTGATGCGGGCTCGTGTAAGTGAACTGGATCCGTCAGCGAGCAAAAGAAGGTAACTGTTTAATTAAGGAGACAATTTGTATTTCCTGGATCTCCGGTGATGTGCCGTAATTTCTTAGTTAGAGCAGAGTCTAAAACATTATTGTACTCTAAGAAACAGGTACGAGGATTTATAGTGAACTTTTTGGTTTCAATATGAGTTATTGAAGACAGGGTTCTTCCTTCCTCTACGCTGACAGGATATTGATGGTGATTCGTGTAATTAATATTACAACTGGTGCTCTTTAGGGATTAACAAAGTGAAATTTTTGCGATTCTGGAACTAAATAACTAATTGAACAGTTTTATGGACTGTGGGAATTGTGTGTTGTAAATTAGTAAATTTATGTGATTCATAAATAGGGTAATTAATTAACCAGTTTTTAGAAACAAATAATTTGAAATTGTGTGCTTCTTGGTTCTTTGCTTGCTTTCTTTCAGTATTTTCAGCATGGCGGAACAGGACACCCTAGCGCATCCTCCTTAAATTTAGAGCTTGAAATTGTGTGTTTCTTTGCTTGCCTTGTTTCAGTATTATTTCAGCATGGCGGAACAGGACACCTTAGCACAAGTTTAGCTCTGTTTAGGAATATTTTAGCAGAGCAGATTCATCACGACACAAGTGAGAATTATTTCGGCTGAGATAGCATAAAGAGTAAAAATGTACTTGAACAGAGACTTAGGACACGTGACTGCATGGTTAGGAGAATTAAAGGTGGCAGTCAGCGAGGTAGAATGTTTTGTACACTGGTTACAGAGCAATGTAAGAGGTAATGAGATAAAAGGGAACAACAGAGTAGGAGGGAATAACAAGAGACAGCCAGTGCTTAATGAAGACAGAAGACGATATGGGTCTATGTGTGCGGCTGGTTATGACGAACCAAGTCCAAATGCTTATAGGGTAAGAGACAGTAAGAAGAACAGACATAATAGTGAAAGGTCAAACTGGTATAGTAGTGGGCGTGACAGAAATCTTGCAAAGAAATCGTGGAACTGGCCCTCTCATAGTGAAACCGCCAGAAAAAGACGTAACGACTGGTTTGAAAAGAGACAAGGACAATATTTGAAGTCAGGATCGAAAGACAGAGTGGAACACAAAGATAAGAATTATAAGAATTCAACGACACCTAAAGTACTTGCCAACATTAATATGGGACAGGAAAAGAAGACGACGGTGTTAGTAAGGAAAATAAACCGAGAGACACAGACGCAGACAAGTAATACGGTAGAAAGTAGTACGCAGACTCAGGTACAACCAGTCAGCAAGATAACAAAGGGAACTCAAACTGACTTCATAGAGAATCAGTCAAAACCAACTCAATTGACTAAGAGAGACAAGGTTGAAGTTAGGAAAGATAGACAGACGAGGACCAAGAACGACAGAAAGATAAAGAGGAGAAGTATTGAAGAAAGAAATAGTATGGTTGTAAATAGAGGTAGTGCCATGTCAAGTTCCTCAGCTGTAGACAGGAAACTAATTCCCAAATGGTGTAGGAATATTAGCTGCCAGAGTGCAGGTTACAGAGAAGATATTCCTACAGCCGAATATTATAGTGATGCTGAAACGGATATTATTACTGAGGATTCGGAGAATGAGAGTGCTGCACTACGAGCAGATCCTGAATCGAGGCGTGATGTTCCCTCATACGGAGTAGTTGCTGGTGGACAGACGGACAGAGTTGTAGTTAGTGACTATATTGGGAAGGCTAAGGGACGAAGACCGAGAAAGAGAAAGAAAGCCAGACGTTTTAAAGATGACTATGGAAATAGGGCCGACGTGTTTGCAGTAAACTATAATGAGTCTGATGAAGGAACTATTATTAGTGTGTCATCTGAGGACGAGATGGGGAAGTGTAAACGTTACGTAAGGTTGACAGGAAACAGTGAGCAGACCGACGACAGAAATAAAGGAAGGAACTCATTTAAGAAAAAGAATAGTGGTAGACAGTTAGCGGGAATTTATTCAACGACAGAAAGTGACTTAAGGAAAATAGAAGACCTTAAGACCTGAATACTTTAACAGGTTGACAACAGATAGTGATGAAGACATAATAAGCGAAAGACGGGTGAATGTATTGAAAGACAGTGAAGTGTTTAATTTGGACACACTATATAACGCTTAAAATTCCTTGGGTGAAGAAGGAAAATGAAATAGTTTTGGCTTAGGAGAAGAACTCTAAAATAGACAGATGAAATTTTTGGGGTAGAATGGTACAGGGTAGGTGATAGTGGTGTTGAGGATAAGGAAGTACGGCAAATGATATTCCACGTGGATTACGTAATACAGGATATCTACTATTTGGTCACGATGTAGAGAGAGTATATTAAATAAAATAGGGTGGATTCAGCACTTAGTAGAGAGAATTAGTAGAGGGTGAGAGATAGTTTTGCTTGTTGGTTGGAGAAGAAAGAATAGTATTGTTGACAGGTGAACCAAGACTGACAGGTGAGGTGGTATAGATTGAGGAGGCACTGAGTATCCTGTGTGTGTAAAAGTGGATGCTTGAAAAATACGAGTTACGTAGTGCTTGTAGAGAAAGAAAAAAGTTGTTGTGTCTGGAGAAGTATAGAATAATAGTTACGAGATTTGTGACATGTTGGAATGGAGTTTGTTTTGAAGAGATAGTAGATAGTGCTGTGAAAGCAATATAAGTTGCGAGATGTCATGTATAGGGTCTGACCTTCGTATAGGAGTAGAGATATAAGAAAACAGTGAATTGAGAAAGTCCTCTGGTTATGCGTTGTTCATACGTGAATATAACTGTAGTCAGACAGGTGTTCGGCGTGATGAAGGAAGTAGGAGAGAGGTGTGATGAAGTCGCCTAAGTGAAATACGTAGATAGAATGTAAGAGTGGCATTAATATGTCTTGTGTCAATGTGTGTAGAGGAGATTAATACGTGTAGATATGTGGTGAATGATTGCTGGAATGTGGAGGTGGCGTCTAAAGTATTTTGTTGTAGTAATAGTATGGAGACGTTAGGTTGTCGCGATGCGAGAGTAGGCGTGAGATGAGAGCGAGGTTGTGTGTCATTGTCCGTGTGAATATGAGAAGAGCGGTTGATAAGTGACGTTGATAAATCGTGGTGGAACATAGAGCATGCGAAAATCGAGAGATAGAAAGAAAATTGTAATGTCTTTTCGTAGAATATCTGAACTTGGAAGGAAATTATGGAAGTTATTTGCTGAATTAACATTATGAATGTTTAGTGTTCTTGACAGGAAAATGGCGAAGCAAGAGTGCCTAAGACTGAGAAACGAGGAAAGAGAGGTCTGCTGTTAGTTATAAGTGGCGTAGGTTACAGTTCTGAAAGAGTTCCGAGAAATAACAAGAAGAATGAAAGGTGCGGAGGTAAACATGGAAATGAGGAAAGAAGAAATATGAGATACCCTACAAGAGAAACAGTAGGTAACACAACTTGAGGATAGCTATAGTAGTGTTGGTGAGACGTTGAAAGTATTGAAGCAGGAGGACGAAATATTAATTGCGTCGGGTAGACGAGAAAGTTGGTAGTGGAATTGGTGGTTTTGGTGGGAGGTCTATAATAAATAGACAAGTTCTTTTGGTGGGAGTAGCATGGTGAAGATACTGTAGTTAACAGTAATGATTAAGAAGTGGTAGTGGTGTTTTGTATAAAGCCAAGGGAAACAATAGCTGTGCCGAGCTACAGGGTATTAATAAGCGGATGATGTGTAAGGAGTTAGTTTGACTTCCAGAAAATGGAACGGTCAATGGTGGAGTGGTGATTGTGGTTGAGGAGAACAAATATTGTTCTAAGATTAAAAAGTTAGTCTGTGGTTAACAGATATACATACGTAGCAGTGAGGTGTTTTGTTTTCTCGGTTATGAGAGGCCAAGCTTGATGGGCCACTGTACGTAGTAGTTTGAAGGGAGTTGTCTTTAGCGAGAAGACAATTCTTTTGTGGAGCCTGAGTGTTGATGCCTCATGTATAAAATTTTTTTTTTGCTTGATTTGGTCCTGTAAAATGATTATTATTTTAGAATAGGATTATTGGGTTTGTAGACTTTTATGTGTAAACTACTGGTCCGTAAAAGAGACCAGTAGTAGTAGGTAAAAATAGAATAGGATGTATGTTGTATCATCATCACCATCATCATCATACCTTTAGTTGAGTTGCGGGGAAACATAAATGATTGTTAAAAAAAAAATTTTGGGGGGGTTTGATGTCCTGTTGTGATTTTATTTCGCTGTTTTGTATGTTAAATAGTAGTTAGTTAAGTTATGTTTAAGTTACAGGGTTTTGTCTAGAATAAAGACAATACATGGGCTTTATTTTAGTCCTTCGTTCAGAAAATAGTAATAAACTACTGGGGACTAGAAGAGAGACATTTATTTGGGATCCTTCGTTTAGAAAATAGTAATAAACTACTGGGGACTAGAAGAGAGACATTTATTTGGGATCCTTCGTTCAGAAAAGAGTTAATAAAACTACTGAGAGCTAATAAAGAGACACATTCTCTTTGTGAAGAATAAGTTCATGGGTATTTTGTTGCTGTGATAATCAGCGTAGAGAGGTTAAAATGGTTATGAAGTACTGGAAATATATGGATGGTTATGGGGAAGTTTAGAAGTACACTAAAGTCAGCATTGATTGGAAATATATGGATTAGAAGCCATATGGGGGAAGAAAAGATTAATATAGCAGTGGGGTAAATGAGGAGAAAGTTTTAAACATGGGTTACATGGGGTCAGAAGAACCATGATGTACACAGAATGCTGGGTTATAGAAGAATAAGAAAATTACCCCAGAAAGTAAACATGAATTGGATCCATGTTTAACTAGACACTGTGGATAACAGTACAATAGTAAGGGAGTGTAAGTTGATGAACATAGTGGAGACATAATGACATGGGTTCTTGAGAGTCCGTTAAAGACGGGAGGTAAATGGTTATCCCTTTGGGTGTATTAAGTTTCAGAGATAGAAGTGGGTTGCTAGAGTAGTCTATATAGTGGTCAGATTACGATGTTGTGAAGTTACGGGTGTCTGTAATAAATAGACATTTAAGGTTGCTGTAGATTACGGCATGAATTATGAGTTGAGAGGTGGAAGATTTTAGAGAGACATTGGGTTACATGGCCTGGGCAGGATGTAAATGTTTATAAGTGGGTCAGATTACAATGTTGTGTTTGATGGTTAATATTTAAGGGGAGATTTCAAGGTTACTAGGTTGCTGTTGATGACGGCATAAGTAGAGCATTTTAGTAGAAATGGACATTAAGAGAGAACCTGAGGTATTGGAGAAGATTAGTTATACGAGGATGAGGTTATGTGAGGTGTTGTGTTGGAGGAGGTCTTAAGGGATAATAGATTTTTTAATTGTGTCTTCGGGATATGTTTTGTAGTTTACATTACTATGTGAGGTTGAGGTAAGGTAGTGTCTGTTATATAGACACTTAGAAGTGAAGAATATTATTAGATGTGAATAATGTTTTTGATGCTGTAGATAGCAGCGTAAACGTTTACCATAATGAGTGGTAAAGGTGTGTGATTTAGGTGAGTGTGGTTTTAGACTTTATTACATAAAGTCTCAAATGACATAGGAGGGTAAAGGAGTATGGTTATGGTTTGGTAAAAGGGGTGTGTGATTTAGATGAGTGTGATCTTAGGGTGAAAGAGTATACTTCTTCTTTAAAATTCCGGTGGCCACCGATTCTTTGTCTTCCTATCGTGTGAAAGTAATTTCAGGTTAGTTGAAAGTGGGGGATTAGTAGCGTTGGTGATAAAAATAAGGAGTTGGTGTTAGAGTTTGAAATTTACTTATGAAGAGGAGTATTTAAGAAGACGTGTTATGATGTTATGATGTATTGTATATAGTTGAATTTGAAATGTTATTAAAGATATGTAAATATGTTACGTTTGGTTAAAGGACCAAGAACGAAGAAGAAGTGAGTTGACTATATAGCTGGGGAAAGAGTTAAAGAAATAGAATGTTTAATTAAATTGGAGTTGGTTTGGGGAGGATTAGAAGAACTATGGAAGATTAGAGGAAAAAGAGGGAATAGAGTAAGGGGATTAGGAGTAAAGATTTTTCCTTTATAAGGAAAATTCTTTAATAAACATGGGGAGGTGTAACAGTATGTGTAGTTTGGGTTATAATTAGGATCTAGTGGGGAATTAGAGATACAGCACGATTGAGCATTATGAGTGAAAGCGGAGAGAGATGCTCAATCGTGACGTATTGTTGTTGTGAAGATCAGTCAACATCCGATATTCCAGCAAGGCAGACACGGCTTGTCATCTTACGCAAATAAACAAACTTTTATTCAACCTTCGACTTTATTACTTCTTTCTACACTATGACAATAACATCCAGACATGGAATAGACAATGATACCAGTGGGTAGATAACATCAAGACATGGAATAGACAATGATACCAGTGGGTAGATAACATCCAGCCATGGAATAGACAATGATACCAGTGGGTAGATAACATCCAGACATGGAATAGACAATGATACCAGTGGGTAGATAACATCAAGACATGGAATAGACAATGATACCAGTGGGTAGATAACATCCAGACATGGAATAGACAATAATACCAATGGGTGGATAACATCCAGACATGGAATAGACAATGATACCAGTGGGTAGATAACATCCAGACATAGAATAGACAATAATATCAGTGGGTAGATAACATCAAGACATGGAATAGACAATGATATCAGTGGGTAGATAACATCAAGACATGGAATAGACAATGATACCAATGGGTAGATAACATCCAGACATGGAATAGACAATAATACCAGTGGGTAGATAACATCCAGACATAGAATAGACAATGATATCAGTGGGTAGATAACATCAAGACATGGAATAGACAATGATATCAGTGGGTAGATAACATCAAGACATGGAATAGACAATGATATCAGTGGGTAGATAACATCCAGACATGGAATAGATAATGATATCAGTGGGTAGATAACATCCAGACATGGAATAGACAATGATATCAGTGGGTAGATAACATCCAGACATGGAATAGACAATGATACCAGTGGGGAGATGACATCCAGACATGGAATAGACAATAATACCAATGGGTAGATAACATCCAGACATGGAATAGATAATGATATCAGTGGGTAGATAACATCCAGACATGGAATAGATAATGATATCAGTGGGTAGATAACATCCAGACATGGAATAGACAATGATACCAATGGGTAGATAACATTCAGACATGGAATAGACAATGATACCAGTGGGTAGATAACATCCAGACATGGAATAGACAATGATATCAGTGGGTAGATAACATCAAGTCATGGAATAGACAATGATATCAGTGGGTAGATAACATCAAGACATGGAATAGACAATGATATCAGTGGGTAGATAACATCAAGACATGGAATAGACAATGATATCAGTGGGTAGATAACATCAAGACATGGAATAGACAATGATACCAGTGGGTAGATAACATCAAGACATGGAATAGACAATGATACCAGTGGGTAGATAACATCCAGCCATGGAATAGACAATGATACCAGTGGGGAGATGACATCAAGGCATGGAATAGACAATGATACCAGTGGGTAGATAACATCCAGACATGGAATAGACAATGATACCAGTTGGTAGATAACATCCAGACATGGAATAGACAATGATACCAGTGGGTAGATAACATCAAGACATGGAATAGACAATGATACCAGTGGGTAGATAACATCCAGACATGGAATAGACAATGATACCAATAGGTAGATAACATCCAGACATGGAATAGACAATGATACCAGTGGGTAGATAACATCCAGACATAGAATAGACAATGATACCAGTGGGTAGATAACATCCAGACATGAAATAGACAATGATATTAGTTGGGAGATGAAATTCAGAGATGTAATAGACAATGATGCCAGTGGGGAGATGACTCAAAACATGAAATAAACAACGATACAGGTGGGGAGATGACATCAGGAGTTGGAATAGACAATGATACCAGTGGGGAGATAACATCCAGGCACGGAACAGACAATGATACCAGTGGGGAGATGACATCAAAACATGAAATCGGCAATGATACCAGTGGGGAGATGACATCAAAACATGAAATAGACAACGATATAGGTGGGGAGATGACATCAGGAGTTGGAATAGACAATGATACCAGTGGGTAGATAACATCCAGCCATGGAATAGACAATGATATCAGTGGGGAGATGACATCAAGGCATGGAATAGATAATGATACCAGTGGGTAGATAACATCCAGACATGGAATAGACAATGATACCAGTGGGTAGATAACATCCAGACATGGAATAGATAATGATACCAGTGGGTAGATAACATCCAGACATGGAATAGATAATGATACCAGTGGGTAGATAACATACAGACATGGAATAGATAATGATACCAGTGGGTAGATAACATCCAGACATGGAATAGATAATGATACCAGTGGGTAGATAACATCCAGCCAAGGAATAGACAATGATACCAGTGGGTAGATAACATCCAGACATGGAATAGATAATGATACCAGTGGGTAGATAACATCCAGACATGGAATAGATAATGATACCAGTGGGTAGATAACATCCAGACATGGAATAGATAATGATACCAGTGGGTAGATAACATCCAGACATGGAATAGATAATGATACCAGTGGGTAGATAACATCCAGCCAAGGAATAGACAATGATACCAGTGGGTAGATAACATCCAGATATGGAATAGATAATGATACCAGTGGGTAGATAACATCCAGACATGGAATAGACAATGATACCAGTGGGTAGATAACATCCAGCCATGGAATAGATAATGATACCAGTGGGTAGATAACATCCAGCCATGGAATAGACAATGATACCAGTGGGTAGATAACATCCAGCCATGGAATTGACAATGATACCAGTGGGTAGATAACATCCAGCCATGGAATAGACAATGATACCAGTGGGTAGATAACATCCAGACATGGAATAGATAATGATACCAGTGGGTAGATAACATCCAGACATGGAATAGATAATGATACCAGTGGTTAGATAACATCCAGCCATGGAATAGACAATGATACCAGTGGGTAGATAACATCCAGATATGGAATAGACAATGATACCAATGGGGAGATAACATCCAGCCATGGAATAGACAATGATACCAGTGGGTAGATAACATCCAGCCATGAAATAGACAATGATACCAATGGGGAGATAACATCCGGATATGGAATAGACAATGATACCAATGGGGAGATAACATCCAGACATGGAATAGATAATGATACCAGTGGGTAGATAACATCCAGCCATGGAATAGACAATGATACCAGTGGGTAGATAACATTCAGACATGGATGGAATAGACAATGATACCAGTGGGTAGATAACATCCAGCCATGGAATAGACAATGATACCAGTGGGTAGATAACATCCAGCCATGGAATAGACAATGATACCAGTGGGTAGATAACATCCAGACATGGAATAGATAATGATACCAGTGGGTAGATAACATCCAGACATGGAATAGACAATGATACCAGTGTGTAGATAACATCCAGACATGGAATAGACAATAATACCAGTGGGTAGATAACATCCAGACATGGAATAGACAATGATACCAATGGGTAGATAACATCCAGACATGGAATAGACAATGATACCAGTGGGTAGATAACATCCAGACAGGGAATAGACAATGATACCAATGGGTAGATAACATCCAGACATGGAATAGACAATGATACCAGTGGGTAGATAACATCCAGACATGGAATAGACAATAATACCAATGGATAGATAACATCCAGACATGGAATAGACAATGATACCAATGGGTAGATAGCATCCAGACATGGAATAGACAATAATACCAATGGGTAGATAACATCCAGACATGGAATAGACAATGATACCAGTGGGTAGATAACATCAAGACATGGAATAGACAATGATACCAGTGGGTAGATAACATCAAGACATGGAATAGACAATGATACCAATGGGTAGATAACATCCAGCCATGGAATAGACAATGATACCAGTGGGGAGATGACATCAAGGCATGGAATAGACAATGATACCAGTGGGTAGATAACATCCAGACATGGAATAGACAATAATACCAATGGGTAGATAACATCCAGACATGGAATAGACAATGATACCAGTGGGTAGATAACATCCAGACATGGAATAGACAATGATACCAGTGGGTAGATAACATCAAGACATGGAATAGACAATGATACCAGTGGGTAGATAACATCAAGACATGGAATAGACAATGATACCAGTGGGTAGATAACATCAAGACATGGAATAGACAATGATACCAGTGGGTAGATAACATCCAGACATGGAATAGACAATAATACCAATGGGTAGATAACATCCAGACATGGAATAGACAATGATACCAGTGGGTAGATAACATCCAGACATAGAATAGACAATAATATCAGTGGGTAGATAACATCAAGACATGGAGTAGACAATGATATCAGTGGGTAGATAACATCAAGACATGGAATAGACAATGATACCAATGGGTAGATAACATCCAGACATGGAATAGACAATGATACCAGTGGGTAGATAACATCCAGACATAGAATAGACAATGATATCAGTGGGTAGATAACATCAAGACATGGAATAGACAATGATATCAGTGGGTAGATAACATCCAGACATGGAATAGACAATGATACCAGTGGGTAGATAACATCAAGACATGGAATAGACAATGATACCAGTGGGTAGATAACATCCAGCCATGGAATAGACAATGATACCAGTGGGGAGATGACATCAAGGCATGGAATAGACAATGATACCAGTGGGGAGATGACATCAAGGCATGGAATAGACAATGATACCAGAGGGTAGATAACATCCAGACATGGAATAGATAATGATACCAGTGGGGAGATATCACGTGGCATAGTCGAGACAAGAACACGAAGCTGATCAACGACTCTGGTGGTCGCGTGATATGGCGAAACATGACCGCGCACGCTAATCGGCTTAGCTCATGATGATGATGATGATGATGATGATGATGATGATGATGATGATGATGATTATGATGAGTTAATATTGTGGTCAGATATTTCATCAAGTGTAGCCTTAAGAGAAGTATTATGATATCAGATGAACTGTAGTTTGTGAACTATGAATTCAGAATTAATGAAGACTAAACTACTAAAGTGACAACTCACTGCTGGCCATGACCCCATCGGGTCGCGGGTCACCCTCAGTTGGTCACCTGCCTTTAATACCAACTATCAAATTCACGCGTGATGTGTGAGTGACGAACATCTTGCATTTGTCAGTGCCAATCAGCTCCTATTTGCTTAGTGCTAATATGACGCCAGGTGGGAAACGTGGCTGAGAGGTTCAGGTACCCTTTTCAGGCTCAGAAGGTCCCGGGTTGAATCCCTGAATTGGGCGGTGAATTTCTCCGCAACCCTTGATATCTAATGAGATCACGAGCGCCCCCTCATCTCTCGGGTAGTCAGATCGGATACCCAGCCCTCTCGGATAAGGGAGAAAAAAAATGGTGTTCCCGTGTGCAATTTACAAATCCCACGGCCGTTGGATATCACAAAGAGAAGACTATTGCAAAATTACTAGAACAAGTAAAACCAACCTTTGGGTAAACGAAGTAGAAGAGGAGGATGAGGAGAAAGAAGAAGGAAGGAAGGAGGAGGAGGAGGAGGAGGAAGAAGAAGAAGAAGAAGAAGAAGAAGAAGAAGAAGAAGAAGAAGAAGAAGAAGAAGAAGAAGAAGAAGAAGAAGAAGAAGAAGAAGAAGAAGAAGAAATAAACATCATCCAATTAGTCCCATATGACAAGCCCATCACCATTAGGTAAATGTGTCAAGAGAACCAGTGCACACACACACACGAGCGCGCACACACACACACACACAATGACAGAGAGAGGGAGAGATCGAGAGAGAGAGAGAGAGAGAGAGAGAGAGAGAGAGAGAGAGAGAGAGAGAGAGAGAGAGAGAGAGAGAGAGAGAGAGAGAGAGAGAGAGAGAGAGAGAGAGAGAGAGAAGAGGGGAGGGAGTCAAACACCGACAACCTCAAGGTGTATGCCAGAAGATCCAGCTTACACAACCTTGGATTAACCTCAATGCTCATCTGGATGAATTCGGAGGCACCCCGGGCTGTGACTAATGTTTTCAAGGTTAACTTAGATTCCGTTTAGACAGAAGTACGCCAGGGATGCCAGTGTGGCATATATTGTGTAGACAGAAATACTTCAGGGATATATATGAGTGTGGCATATATTGTGTAGACAGAAACACTCCAGGGATATATATGAGTGTGGCATATATTGTGTAGACAGAAATACTCCAGGGATACACACGAGTGTGGCATATATTGTGTAGACAGAAATACTCCAGGGATGCGAGTGTGGCATGGACTGTGTGTAGACAAATACTCCATGCATATGAGTGAGACAGGGATTGTGTGAAGACATAAATACTCCAGGAATGTGAGTGTGGCAGGGATTGTGTGTAGACAGAAATACTCCAGGGATATGAGTGGGACAGGGATTATGTGTATATAGAAATACTCCAGGGATATGAGTGAGACAGGGATTGTGTGTACAGAAATACTCCATGGATGTATATGAGTGTGGCATGGATTGTGTGTAAACAGAAATACTCCAGTGATATGAATGTGGCATGGATTGTGTGTAAACAGAAATACTCCGGGGATGCGAGTGTGGCATGGATTGTGTGTAAACAGAAATACGCCGGGGGTGCGATTGTGGCATGCATTGTGTGTAAACAGAAATACTCCGGGGATGTGAGTGTGGCATGCATTGTGTGTAAACAGAAATACTCCGGGGATGTGAGTGTGGCATGGATTGTGTGTAAACAGAAATACTCCGGGGATGTGAGTGTGGCATGGATTGTGTGTAAACAGAAATACTCCGGGGATGTGAGTGTGGCATGGATTGTGTGTAAACAGAAATACTTCGGGGATGCGAGTGTGGCATGCATTATGTGTAAACAGAAATACTCCGGGGATGTGAGTGTGGCATGGATTGTGTGTAAACAGAAATACTTCGGGGATGCGAGTGTGGCATGCATTGTGTGTAAACAGAAATACTCCGGGGATGTGAGTGTGGCATGGATTGTGTGTAAACAGAAATACTCCGGGGATGTGAGTGTGGCATGGATTGTGTGTAAACAGAAATACTTCGGGGATGCGAATGTGGCTTGGATTGTGTGTAAACAGAAATACTTCGGGGATGCGAATGTGGCTTGGATTGTGTGTAAACAGAAATACTCCGGGGATGCGAGTGTGGCATGGATTGTGTGTAAACAGAAATACTCCGGGGATGCGAGTGTGGCATGGATTGTGTGTAAACAGAAATACGCCGGGGATGCGATTTTGGCATGCATTGTGTGTAAACAGAAACACTCCAGGGATACGAGTGTGGCAGGGAATGTGTGTAAACAGAAATACTCCAGGGATACGAGTGTAGCATGGATTGTGTGTAGACAAATATGCCAGGGATATGAGTGAGACAGGGATTGTGTGTAGACAGAAAGTCTTCAGAGATATGAATGAGTCATGGATTGTGTGTAGACAGAAATAATCCAGAGATAAGAACATCAAATCTGCATTTATGTGATACAATTAGGATCAGGAATAAGGAATAAATAACAAATACGCAATAAGGAACAATGGCCTGTGGTAGAAGGTCACAGAAATAATGGTATGTGATAGGTATCACGGGAATAATAGTATGTGGTAGGTCACGGAAATGATGGTATGTGGTAGAAGATGTCATAGGAATAATGGTATGTGGTAGAAGATGTCATAGGAATAATGGTATGTGGTAGAAGGTGTAAAAAGAATAATCATATGTGGTAGAAGATGAGACAGGATTAATGGTATGTGGTAGGTGTAACAGGAATAATGGTATGTGGTAGAAGGTGTCACAGGATTAATGGTATGTGGTAGAAGGTGTCATAGGATTAATGGTATGTGGTAGAAGGTGTCACAAGATTAATGGTATGGGGTAGAAGGTGTCACAGAATTAATGGTATGTGGTAGAAGGTGTCACAGGATTAATGGTATGGAGTAGAAGTTGTCACAGAATTAATGGTATGTGGTAGAAGGTGTCACAGAATTAATGGTATGTGGTAGAAGGTGTCACAGAATTAATGGTATGTGGTAGAAGGTGTCACATGATTAATGGTATGTGGTAGAAGGTGTCACAGAATTAATGGTATAGGGTAGAAGGTGTCATAGAATTAATGGTATGTGGTAGAAGGTGTCACAGAATTAATGGTATGTGGTAGAAGATGTCACAGAATTAATGGTATGTGGTAGAAGGTGTCACAGAATTAATGGTGTGTGGTAGAAGGTGTCACAGAATTAATGGTATAGGGTAGAAGGTGTCACAGAATTAATGGTATGGGGTAGAAGGTGTCACAGAATTAATGGTATGTGGTAGAAGGTGTCACAGAATTAATGGTATGTGGTAGAAGGTGTCACAGAATTAATGGTATAGGGTAGAAGGTGTCACAGAATTAATGGTATAGGGTAGAAGGTGTCACAGAATTAATGGTATAGGGTAGAAGATGTCACAGAATTAATGGTATGGGGTAGAAGGTGTCACATAATTAATGGTATAGGGTAGAAGGTGTCACAGAATTAATGGTAAGTGGTAGAAGATGTCACAGAATTAATGGTGTGTGGTAGAAGGTGTCATAGAATTAATGGTATAGGGTAGAAGGTGTCACAGAATTAATGGTATGGGGTAGAAGGTGTCACATAATTAATGGTATGTGGTAGAAGGTGTCACATAATTAATGGTATGTGGTAGAAGGTGTCACAGAATTAATGGTATGTGGTAGAAGGTGTCACAGAATTAATGGTATGTGGTAGAAGGTGTCACAGAATTAATGGTATGTGGTAGAAGGTGTCACAGAATTAATGGTATGTGGTAGAAGGTGTCACAGAAATAATGGTAAAGGGTAGAAGGTGTCACAGAATTAATGGTATGTGGTAGAAGGTGTCACAGAATTAATGGTATAGGGTAGAAGGTGTCACAGAATTAATGGTATGTGGTAGAAGGTGTCACAGAATTAATGGTATGTGGTAGAAGGTGTCACAGAATTAATGGTATGTGGTAGAAGGTGTCACAGAATTAATGGTATGTGGTAGAAGATGTCACAGAATTAATGGTGTGTGGTAGAAGGTGTCATAGAATTAATGGTATAGGGTAGAAGGTGTCACAGAATTAATGGTATAGGGTAGAAGGTGTGACAGAATTAATGGTATAGGGTAGAAGGTGTCACAGAATTAATGGTGTGTGGTAGAAGGTGTCACAGAATTAATGGTATAGGGTAGAAGGTGTCACAGAATTAATGGTATAGGGTAGAAGGTTTCACAGAATTAATGGTATAGGGTAGAAGGTGTCACAGAATTAATGGTATGTGGTAGAAGATGTCACAGAATTAATGGTGTGTGGTAGAAGGTGTCATAGAATTAATGGTATAGGGTAGAAAGTGTCACATAATTAATGGTATGTGGTAGAAGGTGTCACATAATTAATGGTATGTGGTAGAAGGTGTCACAGAATTAATGGTATGTGGTAGAAGGTGTCACAGAATTAATGGTATGTGGTAGAAGGTGTCACAGAATTAATGGTATGGGGTAGAAGGTGTCACATGATTAATGGTATGGGGTAGAAGGTGTCACAGAATTAATGGTATGTGGTAGAAGGTGTCACATAATTAATGATATGGGGTAGAAGGTGTCACAGAATTAATGGTATGGGGTAGAAGGTGTCACAGAATTAATGGTATGTGGTAGAAGGTGTCACATAATTAATGGTATAGGGTAGAAGGTGTCACAGAATTAATGGTATGTGGTAGAAGGTGTCACAGAATTAATGGTATAGGGTAGAAGGTGTCACAGAATTAATGGTATAGGGTAGAAGGTGTCACAGAATTAATGGTATGGGGTAGAAGGTGTCACAGGATTAATGGTATAGGGTAGAAGGTGTCACAGAATTAATGGTATGGGGTAGAAGGTGTCACAGGATTAATGGTATGGGGTAGAAGGTGTCACAGGATTAATGGTATGTGGTAGAAGGTGTCACAGAATTAATGGTATGGGGTAGAAGGTGTCACAGGATTAATGGTATGTGGTAGAAGGTGTCACAGAATTAATGGTGTGTGGTAGAAGATGTCACAGAATTAATGGTATGGGGTAGAAGGTGTCACAGAATTAATGGTATGTGGTAGAAGGTGTCACATAATTAATGGTATAGGGTAGAAGGTGTCACAGAATTAATGGTATGTGGTAGAAGGTGTCACAGAATTAATGGTATAGGGTAGAAGGTGTCACAGAATTAATGGTATAGGGTAGAAGGTGTCACAGAATTAATGGTATGGGGTAGAAGGTGTCACAGGATTAATGGTATAGGGTAGAAGGTGTCACAGAATTAATGGTATGGGGTAGAAGGTGTCACAGGATTAATGGTATGGGGTAGAAGGTGTCACAGGATTAATGGTATGTGGTAGAAGGTGTCACAGAATTAATGGTATGGGGTAGAAGGTGTCACAGGATTAATGGTATGTGGTAGAAGGTGTCACAGAATTAATGGTGTGTGGTAGAAGATGTCACAGAATTAATGGTATGGGGTAGAAGGTGTCACAGAATTAATGGTATAGGGTAGAAGGTGTCACAGAATTAATGGTATGTGGTAGAAGATGTCACAGAATTAATGGTATGTGGTAGAAGGTGTCACAGAATTAATGGTGTGTGGTAGAAGATGTCACAGAATTAATGGTATGTGGTAGAAGGTGTCACAGAATTAATGGTATGGGGTAGAAGGTGTCACAGAATTAATGGTATGTGGTAGAAGGTGTCACAGAATTAATGGTGTGTGGTATGTGTCACAGAATTAATGGTGTGGTACAATGTGTTACAGAACTATCTGTGGTAGAGGATATTAAGTCATGTTGACAGCCTTAACATGTGGGCCTTACTGAATGGTGTTTATATCGTCTTGTTTGAAAGACTACATACAAGCTCAAGGTATCTCTAGACTGAAGAGTAAAGGAAGAAAGACCAAGCAAGAACTGAAAGTATCTTTACAACGAAGGATACAAAATTAAAGACCAAACAAGAACTGAAGGCATCTCTAAAATGAAGGGCAGAAAATGAAAGAGGAAACAAGAACTAAGGGCACCTCTACAATGAAAGGCAGAAGATGAGACATCAAATAAGAACTAAGGGAACCTCAACAATGAAAGGCAGAAGATGAGAACAAGAACTGAAGGCATCTCTTCAGCCAAAAGTAGAAAAGAAAAGATTTTTAAAACTGTCAAACATCTGTCAGGTATTTGATAGAGAATTATAGGGTATAAGGTGTCACAGAATTAATGGTAAGTGGTAGAAGATGTCACAGAATTAATGGTGTGTGGTAGAAGGTGTCATAGAATTAATGGTATAGGGTAGAAGGTGTCACAGAATTAATGGTATGGGGTAGAAGGTGTCACAGAATTAATGGTATGTGGTAGAAGGTGTCACATAATTAATGGTATGTGGTAGAAGGTGTCACAGAATTAATGGTATGTGGTAGAAGGTGTCACAGAATTAATGGTATGTGGTAGAAGGTGTCACAGAATTAATGGTATGTGGTAGAAGGTGTCACAGAATTAATGGTATGTGGTAGAAGGTGTCACAGAATTAATGGTATGTGGTAGAAGGTGTCACAGAATTAATGGTATAGGGTAGAAGGTGTCACAGAATTAATGGTATGTGGTAGAAGGTGTCACAGAATTAATGGTATAGGGTAGAAGGTGTCACAGAATTAATGGTATGTGGTAGAAGGTGCCACAGAATTAATGGTATAGGGTAGAAGGTGTCACAGAATTAATGGTATGTGGTAGAAGGTGTCACAGAATTAATGGTATGTGGTAGAAGGTGTCACAGAATTAATGGTATGTGGTAGAAGGTGTCACAGAAATAATGATATAGGGTAGAAGGTGTCACAGAATTAATGGTATGTGGTAGAAGGTGTCACAGAATTAATGGTATAGGGTAGAAGGTGTCACAGAATTAATGGTATGTGGTAGAAGGTGTAACAGAATTAATGGTATGTGGTAGAAGGTGTCACAGAATTAATGGTATGTGGTAGAAGGTGTCACAGAATTAATGGTATGTGGTAGAAGATGTCACAGAATTAATGGTGTGTGGTAGAAGGTGTCATAGAATTAATGGTATAGGGTAGAAGGTGTCACAGAATTAATGGTATAGGGTAGAAGGTGTGACAGAATTAATGGTATAGGGTAGAAGGTGTCACAGAATTAATGGTGTGTGGTAGAAGGTGTCACAGAATTAATGGTATAGGGTAGAAGGTGTCACAGAATTAATGGTATAGGGTAGAAGGTTTCACAGAATTAATGGTATAGGGTAGAAGGTGTCACAGAATTAATGGTATGTGGTAGAAGATGTCACAGAATTAATGGTGTCATAGAATTAATGGTATAGGGTAGAAAGTGTCACATAATTAATGGTATGTGGTAGAAGGTGTCACATAATTAATGGTATGTGGTAGAAGGTGTCACAGAATTAATGGTATGTGGTAGAAGGTGTCACAGAATTAATGGTATGTGGTAGAAGGTGTCACAGAATTAATGGTATGTGGTAGAAGGTGTCACAGAATTAATGGTATGGGGTAGAAGGTGTCACATGATTAATGGTATGGGGTAGAAGGTGTCACATAATTAATGATATGTGGTAGAAGGTGTCACAGAATTAATGATATGGGGTAGAAGGTGTCACAGAATTAATGGTATGGGGTAGAAGGTGTCACAGAATTAATGGTATGTGGTAGAAGGTGTCACATAATTAATGGTATAGGGTAGAAGGTGTCACAGAATTAATGGTATGTGGTAGAAGGTGTCACAGAATTAATGGTATAGGGTAGAAGGTGTCACAGAATTAATGGTATAGGGTAGAAGGTGTCACAGAATTAATGGTATGGGGTAGAAGGTGTCACAGGATTAATGGTATAGGGTAGAATGTGTCACAGAATTAATGGTATGGGGTAGAAGGTGTCACAGGATTAATGGTATGGGGTAGAAGGTGTCACAGGATTAATGGTATGTGGTAGAAGGTGTCACAGAATTAATGGTATGGGATAGAAGGTGTCACAGGATTAATGGTATGTGGTAGAAGGTGTCACAGAATTAATGGTGTGTGGTAGAAGATGTCACAGAATTAATGGTATGGGGTAGAAGGTGTCACAGAATTAATGGTATGTGGTAGAAGGTGTCACATAATTAATGGTATAGGGTAGAAGGTGTCACAGAATTAATGGTATGTGGTAGAAGGTGTCACAGAATTAATGGTATAGGGTAGAAGGTGTCACAGAATTAATGGTATAGGGTAGAAGGTGTCACAGAATTAATGGTATGGGGTAGAAGGTGTCACAGGATTAATGGTATAGGGTAGAAGGTGTCACAGAATTAATGGTATGGGGTAGAAGGTGTCACAGGATTAATGGTATGGGGTAGAAGGTGTCACAGGATTAATGGTATGTGGTAGAAGGTGTCACAGAATTAATGGTATGGGGTAGAAGGTGTCACAGGATTAATGGTATGTGGTAGAAGGTGTCACAGAATTAATGGTGTGTGGTAGAAGATGTCACAGAATTAATGGTATGGGGTAGAAGGTGTCACAGAATTAATGGTATAGGGTAGAAGGTGTCACAGAATTAATGGTATGTGGTAGAAGATGTCACAGAATTAATGGTATGTGGTAGAAGGTGTCACAGAATTAATGGTGTGTGGTAGAAGATGTCACAGAATTAATGGTATGTGGTAGAAGGTGTCACAGAATTAATGGTATGGGGTAGAAGGTGTCACAGAATTAATGGTATGTGGTAGAAGGTGTCACAGAATTAATGGTGTGTGGTATGTGTCACAGAATTAATGGTGTGGTACAATGTGTTACAGAACTATCTGTGGTAGAGGATATTAAGTCATGTTGACAGCCTTAACATGTGGGCCTTACTGAATGGTGTTTATATCGTCTTGTTTGAAAGACTACATACAAGCTCAAGGTATCTCTAGACTGAAGAGTAAAGGAAGAAAGACCAAGCAAGAACTGAAAGTATCTTTACAACGAAGGATACAAAATTAAAGACCAAACAAGAACTGAAGGCATCTCTAAAATGAAGGGCAGAAAATGAAAGAGGAAACAAGAACTAAGGGCACCTCTACAATGAAAGGCAGAAGATGAGACATCAAATAAGAACTAAGGGAACCTCAACAATGAAAGGCAGAAGATGAGAACAAGAACTGAAGGCATCTCTTCAGCCAAAAGTAGAAAAGAAAAGATTTTTAAAACTGTCAAACATCTGTCAGGTATTTGATAGAGAATTATAGGGTATAAGGTGTCACAGAATTAATGGTAAGTGGTAGAAGATGTCACAGAATTAATGGTGTGTGGTAGAAGGTGTCATAGAATTAATGGTATAGGGTAGAAGGTGTCACAGAATTAATGGTATGGGGTAGAAGGTGTCACAGAATTAATGGTATGTGGTAGAAGGTGTCACATAATTAATGGTATGTGGTAGAAGGTGTCACAGAATTAATGGTATGTGGTAGAAGGTGTCACAGAATTAATGGTATGTGGTAGAAGGTGTCACAGAATTAATGGTATGTGGTAGAAGGTGTCACAGAATTAATGGTATGTGGTAGAAGGTGTCACAGAATTAATGGTATGTGGTAGAAGGTGTCACAGAATTAATGGTATAGGGTAGAAGGTGTCACAGAATTAATGGTATGTGGTAGAAGGTGTCACAGAATTAATGGTATAGGGTAGAAGGTGTCACAGAATTAATGGTATGTGGTAGAAGGTGCCACAGAATTAATGGTATAGGGTAGAAGGTGTCACAGAATTAATGGTATGTGGTAGAAGGTGTCACAGAATTAATGGTATGTGGTAGAAGGTGTCACAGAATTAATGGTATGTGGTAGAAGGTGTCACAGAAATAATGATATAGGGTAGAAGGTGTCACAGAATTAATGGTATGTGGTAGAAGGTGTCACAGAATTAATGGTATAGGGTAGAAGGTGTCACAGAATTAATGGTATGTGGTAGAAGGTGTCACAGAATTAATGGTATGTGGTAGAAGGTGTCACAGAATTAATGGTATGTGGTAGAAGGTGTCACAGAATTAATGGTATGTGGTAGAAGATGTCACAGAATTAATGGTGTGTGGTAGAAGGTGTCATAGAATTAATGGTATAGGGTAGAAGGTGTCACAGAATTAATGGTATAGGGTAGAAGGTTTCACAGAATTAATGGTATAGGGTAGAAGGTGTCACAGAATTAATGGTATGTGGTAGAAGATGTCACAGAATTAATGGTGTCATAGAATTAATGGTATAGGGTAGAAAGTGTCACATAATTAATGGTATGTGGTAGAAGGTGTCACATAATTAATGGTATGTGGTAGAAGGTGTCACAGAATTAATGGTATGTGGTAGAAGGTGTCACAGAATTAATGGTATGTGGTAGAAGGTGTCACAGAATTAATGGTATGTGGTAGAAGGTGTCACAGAATTAATGGTATGGGGTAGAAGGTGTCACATGATTAATGGTATGGGGTAGAAGGTGTCACATAATTAATGATATGTGGTAGAAGGTGTCACAGAATTAATGATATGGGGTAGAAGGTGTCACAGAATTAATGGTATGGGGTAGAAGGTGTCACAGAATTAATGGTATGTGGTAGAAGGTGTCACATAATTAATGGTATAGGGTAGAAGGTGTCACAGAATTAATGGTATGTGGTAGAAGGTGTCACAGAATTAATGGTATAGGGTAGAAGGTGTCACAGAATTAATGGTATAGGGTAGAAGGTGTCACAGAATTAATGGTATGGGGTAGAAGGTGTCACAGGATTAATGGTATAGGGTAGAATGTGTCACAGAATTAATGGTATGGGGTAGAAGGTGTCACAGGATTAATGGTATGGGGTAGAAGGTGTCACAGGATTAATGGTATGTGGTAGAAGGTGTCACAGAATTAATGGTATGGGATAGAAGGTGTCACAGGATTAATGGTATGTGGTAGAAGGTGTCACAGAATTAATGGTGTGTGGTAGAAGATGTCACAGAATTAATGGTATGGGGTAGAAGGTGTCACAGAATTAATGGTATGTGGTAGAAGGTGTCACATAATTAATGGTATAGGGTAGAAGGTGTCACAGAATTAATGGTATGTGGTAGAAGGTGTCACAGAATTAATGGTATAGGGTAGAAGGTGTCACAGAATTAATGGTATAGGGTAGAAGGTGTCACAGAATTAATGGTATGGGGTAGAAGGTGTCACAGGATTAATGGTATAGGGTAGAAGGTGTCACAGAATTAATGGTATGGGGTAGAAGGTGTCACAGGATTAATGGTATGGGGTAGAAGGTGTCACAGGATTAATGGTATGTGGTAGAAGGTGTCACAGAATTAATGGTATGGGGTAGAAGGTGTCACAGGATTAATGGTATGTGGTAGAAGGTGTCACAGAATTAATGGTGTGTGGTAGAAGATGTCACAGAATTAATGGTATGGGGTAGAAGGTGTCACAGAATTAATGGTATAGGGTAGAAGGTGTCACAGAATTAATGGTATGTGGTAG
This sequence comes from Cepaea hortensis, assembly GCA_963921405.1. Lineage (NCBI taxonomy): Eukaryota > Metazoa > Mollusca > Gastropoda > Stylommatophora > Helicidae > Cepaea > Cepaea hortensis. Next base: position 311,711,781 of record OY992876.1, on the reverse strand, counting down.
AAGATGTCACAGAATTAATGGTATGTGGTAGAAGGTGTCACAGAATTAATGGTGTGTGGTAGAAGATGTCACAGAATTAATGGTATGTGGTAGAAGGTGTCACAGAATTAATGGTATGGGGTAGAAGGTGTCACAGAATTAATGGTATGTGGTAGAAGGTGTCACAGAATTAATGGTGTGTGGTATGTGTCACAGAATTAATGGTGTGGTACAATGTGTTACAGAACTATCTGTGGTAGAGGATATTAAGTCATGTTGACAGCCTTAACATGTGGGCCTTACTGAATGGTGTTTATATCGTCTTGTTTGAAAGACTACATACAAGCTCAAGGTATCTCTAGACTGAAGAGTAAAGGAAGAAAGACCAAGCAAGAACTGAAAGTATCTTTACAACGAAGGATACAAAATTAAAGACCAAACAAGAACTGAAGGCATCTCTAAAATGAAGGGCAGAAAATGAAAGAGGAAACAAGAACTAAGGGCACCTCTACAATGAAAGGCAGAAGATGAGACATCAAACAAGAACTAAGGGAACCTCAACAATGAAAGGCAGAAGATGAGAACAAGAACTGAAGGCATCTCTTCAGCCAAAAGTAGAAAAGAAAAGATTGTTAAAACTGTCAAACATCTGTCAGGTATTTGATAGAGAATTATAGGGTATAAGGTGTCACAGAATTAATGGTAAGTGGTAGAAGATGTCACAGAATTAATGGTGTGTGGTAGAAGGTGTCATAGAATTAATGGTATAGGGTAGAAGGTGTCACAGAATTAATGGTATGGGGTAGAAGGTGTCACAGAATTAATGGTATGTGGTAGAAGGTGTCACATAATTAATGGTATGTGGTAGAAGGTGTCACAGAATTAATGGTATGTGGTAGAAGGTGTCACAGAATTAATGGTATGTGGTAGAAGGTGTCACAGAATTAATGGTATGTGGTAGAAGGTGTCACAGAATTAATGGTATGTGGTAGAAGGTGTCACAGAATTAATGGTATGTGGTAGAAGGTGTCACAGAATTAATGGTATAGGGTAGAAGGTGTCACAGAATTAATGGTATGTGGTAGAAGGTGTCACAGAATTAATGGTATAGGGTAGAAGGTGTCACAGAATTAATGGTATGTGGTAGAAGGTGCCACAGAATTAATGGTATAGGGTAGAAGGTGTCACAGAATTAATGGTATGTGGTAGAAGGTGTCACAGAATTAATGGTATGTGGTAGAAGGTGTCACAGAATTAATGGTATGTGGTAGAAGATGTCACAGAATTAATGGTGTGTGGTAGAAGGTGTCATAGAATTAATGGTATAGGGTAGAAGGTGTCACAGAATTAATGGTATAGGGTAGAAGGTGTGACAGAATTAATGGTATAGGGTAGAAGGTGTCACAGAATTAATGGTGTGTGGTAGAAGGTGTCACAGAATTAATGGTATAGGGTAGAAGGTGTCACAGAATTAATGGTATAGGGTAGAAGGTGTCACAGAATTAATGGTATAGGGTAGAAGGTGTCACAGAATTAATGGTATGTGGTAGAAGATGTCACAGAATTAATGGTGTGTGATAGAAGGTGTCATAGAATTAATGGTATAGGGTAGAAGGTGTCACATAATTAATGGTATGTGGTAGAAGGTGTCACATAATTAATGGTATGTGGTAGAAGGTGTCACAGAATTAATGGTATGTGGTAGAAGGTGTCACATAATTAATGGTATAGGGTAGAAGGTGTCACAGAATTAATGGTATGGGGTAGAAGGTGTCACAGAATTAATGGTATGTGGTAGAAGGTGTCACATAATTTATGGTATAGGGTAGAAGGTGTCACAGAATTAATGGTATAGGGTAGAAGGTGTCACAGAATTAATGGTATATGGTAGAAGGTGTCACAGAATTAATGGTATGGGGTAGAAGGTGTCACAGAATTAATGGTATGGGGTAGAAGATGTCACAGAATTAATGGTATGGGGTAGAAGGTGTCACAGGATTAATGGTATGGGGTAGAAGGTGTCACAGGATTAATGGTATGTGGTAGAAGGTGTCACAGAATTAATGGTATGGGGTAGAAGGTGTCACAGAATTAATGGTATAGGGTAGAAGGTGTCACAGAATTAATGGTATGGGGTAGAAGGTGTCACAGGATTAATGGTATGGGGTAGAAGGTGTCACAGGATTAATGGTATGTGGTAGAAGGTGTCACAGAATTAATGGTATGGGGTAGAAGATGTCACAGAATTAATGGTATGTGGTAGAAGGTGTCACAGAATTAATGGTGTGTGGTAGAAGATGTCACAGAATTAATGGTATGGGGTAGAAGGTGTCACAGAATTAATGGTATGTGGTAGAAGGTGTCACAGAATTAATGGTATAGGGTAGAAGGTGTCACAGAATTAATGGTATGTGGTAGAAGATGTCACAGAATTAATGGTATGTGGTAGAAGGTGTCACAGAATTAATGGTGTGTGGTAGAAGATGTCACAGAATTAATGGTATGTGGTAGAAGGTGTCACAGAATTAATGGTATGGGGTAGAAGGTGTCACAGAATTAATGGTATGTGGTAGAAGGTGTCACAGAATTAATGGTGTGTGGTATGTGTCACAGAATTAATGGTGTGGTACAATGTGTTACAGAACTATCTGTGTAGAGGATATTAAGTCATGTTGACAGCCTTAACATGTGGGCCTTACTGAATGGTGTTTATATCGTCTTGTTTGAAAGACTACATACAAGCTCAAGGTATCTCTAGACTGAAGAGTAAAGGAAGAAAGACCAAGCAAGAACTGAAAGTATCTTTACAACGAAGGATACAAAATTAAAGACCAAACAAGAACTGAAGGCATCTCTAAAATGAAGGGCAGAAAATGAAAGAGGAAACAAGAACTAAGGGCACCTCTACAATGAAAGGCAGAAGATGAGACATCAAACAAGAACTAAGGGAACCTCAACAATGAAAGGCAAAAGATGAGAACAAGAACTGAAGGCATCTCTTCAGCCAAACGTAGAAAAGAAAAGATTTTTAAAACTGTCAAATATCTGTCAGGTATTTGATAGAGAATTATGTCTGAAAGACGAGAGGTAAAGAGTTACAGACAGTTACACAACACTTTAACTGAAACAGACCATAGCCAGACAGAAATACGTGACATGCCCAGAAAGCCAGTCAAGTGGCTAGCCAGTGAGCTCTAGTGAAAAAAAAACTGGTTGGCACGAGGAATGTTCACGACCAAAGTTGTCTTTCCGAATCAGGAAAGAAAGAGCCGATCAATCACGCACAAGGCAGCCTAGTGACACAAGCTTAATACAAGTCATACAAGTTTAAGACAAGTCATACAAGCTTAGGACAAGTCATACAAATTTAAGACAAGTCATACAAGCTTAAGACAAGTGATACAAGTTTAAGACAAGTCATACAAGTTTAAGACAAGTTATACAAGTTTAAGACAAGTCATACAAGCTTAAGACAAGTCATACAAGTTTAAGACAAGTCACACTAGCTTAAGACAAGTCGCACTAGCTTAAGACAAGTCATACAAGTTTAAGAAAGTCATACAAGCTTAAGACGTGTCATACAAGTGTAAAACAAGTCATACAAATTTGAAACAGTCATTAGCAACAAGTCATATAGTAGACGCAAATATAGGACGAGCAACACACAACACCAGATCTACGATACCTCAACATGCACTCACATATTATTCACATTTGACCTCTATCAATTGGCTATCATCATCGTCATCACCACAAGGGGGTTAAACTTGAACCCACTAGAGTCATATGACCCCAGTAAACCAGACCCCTGACAGCATCAGTAAAGGCCAGACTATAAGAGACAGGAAAACAATGAACAAATACGTTTACACAGGGCCCACCTTTCTTGGCTAGTGCCCCGGCACTGTTGTAGATGGTGGTGTCCTCAACGCCAAGTTCTCCATCCTTGACTAGCTGGTTCCACAGGCGACTGAGACCATCTTTGTTGAAACATGCCTGCATGGACAACAAACAAACATATGTTGTGAGCATCATATTGTGCCACATAATCAATTAATAGCACAGGTGTAGTTCTGTGGTTCGTCAATTGTTGAGCTGCCGCTTTTTTTACGCTCACTCGCTTTGAACTCAAGCGTAGTTCACACACACACACACACCACTTCCAGTAGTGCTGGACTGAATTTTGCGTGTGAATTAGCTTTACCTATTAACCTATTAACAATGGCCCTCGTCATTAGACGAACCCACTCAGACTTCAGAGGTACTTGTAATTAACGTCACTAAGTTAAGGACGATAGATCAACATGTTATCCAACTGTCCGGTGTAGGGGTTGAACCCCTTACCTCGGGAGCAGCACACCAGATGTTTAAGAACACAAATTCTTATCCATTCGGCCATGCTGACCTACGCTTCTATTTTGACTATCAAGACAATGGGTGTGCAGTGAAGAAAGCATCTTCTACAACAAATCATTGTGCTCCTCCTTTTTCTTCTCCTTGTTCTGTTTGTCTTCTATCTGTTCTATTTGACTTCTCATGTTTCTATTGTTCACCTCCCAATAGAGCATTAAACAACAAATGTAAACGGGTTTAAAGGGCAAAAAGATTGACTTCATTGCACCGGTGTTTATCACATATAACTCGGTCTCTTTCCACAGGGTGATCTGCCCGAAGTGTCGCACAAAGTACGAACTTCGTAGCTCCAGTGACGACCCCCCAGAGTCTCAGAGAAAGCTGCACTCGTGAGCCGAATGACAGAGACAGGAATCGAACCCACAACTTTCAGCCTAACCACTTGGCCTCCGTGACCCAAGCCACCCCCGCACAGAAATGTGATTTAATAGACAAGTGATAAAATACTAAGTAGAACTGAAATAAGTCATCTAGATGTTTTCAAGAGAGCGCATCAAGAGAACAGAAAACTGGGAACGTGGTGCAACAACTGGTGAAATCCACGGGACGAGAGATAGAGGAAAACAGCCAAGAATAATAATGGTACGGAGAGATATCAGCACGACCTGATACATCATGCTGGAGAACGGTGGCTGCCTAGAAGCATGATCGCCCACGCCAGCTGGCAATGGACTTGGTGATGATGATGATGATGGGTGTGGTATTTTTCAATCATGCATTCGATACTTTTTATAATCAACAATGCAGAGGCGCTTACTGATAAGAATGGCATGTTGAGTACTGTCAATTAGCCCGGTAAATCAGGTGTTCGCTAATGCGGAAAGCGCGGTAAATCAGTATCAGTTTATGCCGAAAGTCCGATTAATCGATGTCCGGTAATACTGAGCTTCTCTCCCCACCCCCACCCTTCCCCCCCCCCCCCCCCAAAAAAAAAAAAAAAACAGTGTCCGCTAAAACCGGAAGCCTGTGAATCGCGACCTGTTAATTTGAAAGTTTGTTTTGTTGTTTCGGGGATTTGAGGTTTCAAGATTGAGCACAACCCACTACTGGCAACGCGGATGATATTCCGGGACGAAAGTTGAGCCTTGTTCTCTTCGACTTGGAAGCACTAGACTCGAAATCGAATTTGAAGTTGAGCTGGATTTCAGTACTGCAAAATTATCCATTGCAAGGAACCACCGAAATCATTTAAACAGCATGAGAAATACATCTACCGTTGAAGCTGAAGGTGGCCGTACCCACGCCGTTGTACGTTCAGAATCTGGTGCTTGTCAATTCATAGCTAGCGATGGCTGGTCGTGTATTGAAAATGTACGTGATCCCTTCGTCGAAGCGCCGTCGCCATTGGCCGGTGACAGACCAGATCTCCAGGGCACCTGTAGCTTGCAATGATTCTGCTGTTTTGTGTCCTCGTTTATTTATTATTTTTTAATAGGTGTTGATTTCGGCATTAGATGACACAGGTTGACCGGCTTGCAGTTTTAATACGTGGATTTATTGGGCTTTTGGCTTTAGCGGGCACCCATTTACCGAACTTTCAGCATTAGCGGACTACCTGATTTAGCGGGCTTTCAGCATTAGTGGTCACCTATTTACCGGGCTTTCAGTGTTAGTGGACATCGATTTAACGGGCTTTCAACATTAACGGACACCCGATTTTTCCGGGCTTTCAGCGTTAGTGGACACCGATTTTAACGGGCTTTCAATATTAACGGACACCCGATTTACCGGGCTTTCAACATTAATGGACATCCGATTTGCCGGGCTTTCAACATTAATGGACATCCGATTTGCCGGGCTTTCAATATTAACGGACACCCGATTTACCGGGATTTTAGCATTAGTGGATACTCGATTTACCGGGCTTTCAACATTAGTGGACACCGATTTACCGGGATTTCAATATTAGCGCACACCCGATTTACCGGGATTTCAGCATTAGTGGACACCGATTTACCGGGCTTTTCAACATTTTAACGGACACCCGATTTAGGGTTTTCTTTTTTGTTTCCGCCCACAGAAAAAAAAACTCATCATCTTACCGAGGATTCCAACTCGATTCTCCCAAGAGGGACCCCGGCGTTCCAGCCACCCGGCCATACGCCTCTCCTGAACAGGTGTACTGTGTGGGTGTTTGAACATGATACGGGCGTTTACTATCGTCCCCGGGGATTCTGGGGTAGTGGACAGGATGGCACGCTCTCTCAGACATGGACAATCAACTCAGACAGCCGTTATCCCTCCCTCCCCCCCCCCCCCTAACTTGGACAACATCAGGCGGAATAGGCATCTGCCATGGTAGAATTAAAATTCTGTATGCGCTCGCTCGCTTTTAACTCAAGCGTAGTCCATACACGTGAAACTATTTCTAGTGCACAGGACAGATTGTTGCGTGTGGATTAGCTTTCCCTATTACCAGTGTCCCTCGCCATTAGGCGAACCCACTCCCACCTCTGAGGTACTTGTAATTTACGTTCCCAAGTCACGGACGAGGAATCAACATTCTAGCCTAGCTGACCGGTGTAGGAATTGAACCTGCTACCTCGGTATTATTACACTGGAAGTTGTCTTATCCATTCGTCCATGTTGACATCCTGAATATAATTGACAACCAACACACAAAGAAACCACACAGCATGTGAGATTCCGCTATACATACATTTGGACCCGCTCCGACACTATTGGGTTTGTGCACTGGGTTGAGATGTCCCTGTGTGATCTACTGAAGAAGACTGACGCACTTCTGGGGATATCCACGTATAACCAAGGTGACCTTTGACCAAGCACCACAATGTGATATCCCCCCCCCCCTCCAACTCACAGAAACAAAGGGCGATTGGATCGACTTAGCAGCATCGAGTGTAGGTCAGCACAGCCGAATGGGTGACAGCGCTGGCTCTTACACTTCCGGTGTACTGATGACGAGGTAGCGAGTTCAACACATACATCAGTCTGGTGGACTATAAAATGTTCACTTCTAGTCCTTGACTTGGAGACGTAAATTATAAGTACCTTTAAAGTCGGAGTGGGTTCGCCTGATGGCGAGGGACACTGGTAAAAGGGAAAGCTAATCCACACGCCCTAGAAGTAGTAGCACGTGCTGACTACACTTGAGTTCAAAACGAGCCAAGGGAGAAAAAAAAACACTGCACTGCACCAGGTTTTATCCCATATGGCTCGGTCTCTTTCCCCAGGGCGGACGAAATCCGTAGTTACAGCGACGATTCCCAGGAGTCTCCGAGAAAAATGCACTCGTGAACCGAACGAAGTAGCTCGGAATCAAATCCACAACCTTCGGAGCGACCACTTCGCCAAGGAGAATCCCAACTCAAATAAAAGACAACGCGCCCATTTGAACCAACTCTGAGCGATGCCGCCATCTATTTTTCACCCCGTTAACGCAGACGCAAAAGCCGAACCATCAAGCGAGTCTGGAACGCAACCCATCGCAACAGCAGGAAAAGAGTTCCGAAAACACACTAGAACAAACCTGCTGGTATCAAGGGAAATAAAAAGCACCTACGGTATCCCGAAACACGTTCACCAAGTTAGTTTTTGCCAACTGCTCCTTACAGAAGTGATCTTCCTGTTAACAAACTGTTCTCCATTTCTCGCACGTTAAACCAGCATTTAGAATAGTGGTTCTTAAACTGCTGACCCTGGAGAACCCCTTGATATATTTTCCAGGCCGCAAAAATAAATAAAAACTCCCTTATACGAACAATAAATAAAGGAATACCCAATAAAGCAAAACGTGCGTGTTTCTATATGACGGTCTCTAATCTCTAGTTGGTCGTTTGTTGAAGTGCATTTGTTCCTGCAGAGAGGCACTGTTGTTATTTGGAGGTGACAGGTTCGAATCCAGGTCGGTAATTATAGCTTTCAATTTATATGTTGTCTAGTGTGTCCTCTAGTCTCTACTTCTTTCTTCTACTTCCACAAGCGCTTAACAATACATGTGTGTTTATTTATGATGTATCTACATGATACTGCGCCGAAGAAAGGAATTCTGTCTCCAGTGAATCCACAGCAACAAAAGCACATACAAATAATCATACATACAGCCTGTTCAGATGGTACTTTAATACTGTGTCGGGAGATAAATATGTACACCAACTCACTCCAATAGATACCAGCTCTTTCCAGAGCTAAGACCACCTGACAGCCCATGCTTCGGACTTGAGAGTTAAAGCTCAGTCTTTCGTCGGAGTCATCAACCAACTAACCAATCAACAAACAAGGGAACTGAGTTGAGTTGGGTCCAGAACCGACATCACAGCACTCGGGACATTCTCATACATGCTCTGTTCTCAACTTCTACAACAAGTGAAGAGTCCCAATACCAAAGGTAACATCTGCAGCCTCCTTAGGTGTCCGTATAGCCTTTCCTCGGAGTACTGAGTGTGGGCCAGGTCCTGTGGTCACCCCTGCCATACCATTCTCTCCAGGCCATGATGATGTATATGTCCTTCCACATTATACACACCATCACACAGGCCCCTGACCGCATCGACCTGACCGCATCGACCTTACCATGCACCAATGCCCTACCCAGTGGTGCAGACCCAGCCAACCCAGCCAAGGGAATGATACATCTAACCAAGTTTCAATCTTGCTTCCTTCATCACTGACTCTGTATTGCCTGCTCTAGTACAGAACAGCTGGAAATTAACCAAAAACGCGATGTTTATTGTTTTTTCAAACCCACTACTTTACGTTTCTTGAATTCGGCTTCCGGATCGACCTGGCCTAAAATGAGTACCGGGTACTTTCCTATGAAGTGAAGGCGGCAAGGGTGAAACAGCCCACATCACCCATGGGCTGCCGCGAGTGGTCTAACAATATGCAACCAGCACCATATGCCGAGTAAGCTTCCTGACGTGAAAACTGCCCCTTGACATGTACCGCCTTACACTAACCTCACACAGCATTCCCCGGAGCCTCTGAGCCCGTGAAAGGTTGTTTGAGAATCCCTGATGTAAACGTTTCGAATTGCCAAGTGACGCAAAAGACGCGTTTGGGAAGAGCGGCTCGTCGAAAAAAACAATATGTGGAGTTTACACAGCGTACCGGCCAACAAAACCAGACCCTGAAAGGCGACAATAAAGCTGTTGCTTCCATAGTTGTGTCTTGTGCCACCTTCAGTCTGCATACACATGATTATTTTTTCCTGCGCACTGGCTTTGAACTCAAGGGTAGTCCATACACCTGTTACTTATACTTCTAGTGCATTGACTTATTTTTGCGTGTGGTTTAGCTTTTCATATTACCAATATCCCTTGCCATCAGGCGAACCCACTCGGGCATCTGAGGTACTTGTAATTTACGTCCCCAAGTTAAGGACCAGAAGTCAACATTTTAGTTCAACTGACTGATGTAGGGACCGAACCCGGTACCTCGGTATCAGCAGATACAAGTGATCATTCTTATTCTTCTGTCTTTGTCTCCCGCATTGGGGCATAGGCTCTTAACCAAGACATGCAGCTCCCTCCATGTCCTCAAATTATTCATCAGTCTCGAAGACTCTTCTCCGTGTGTTTTTAAGTCTCTCTCTTTCTCTCTCCCTTTCTCTCTCGTTCTTTCTGCCTCTCTATCTATCTCTCTTTATCTCTCCCTCTCTCTCTCTCTCTTTCTCCCACCCTCTCTCTCCCTTCCTCTCACTCGACCCATGGGTTACATGATAATGTATTAAGAGGAAGTCTCCGCAGCCAAGAGGTCAAACCGCCCGTCACGCGCTCTGGCGTTCGTGTGTTCGTGTTCGATCTGCGCCGTTCTAAACCACGAGTGCATGTTTCCGGAGACCTCGGGCAGTCATTGCTGGAGCTTCGTGCGGCGATCACCAAAAACGGGCTTCCGTTTTGCCAAGAGAGACCGAGCCAGATGAAGTAAACCTGGTGCAATGAAGAACACAAAACTGCGCTGCCAACAGACAGCACACCTGACTAGACATAAACAATCAAATGAGTAACAACAAAACATTCACAACCATGAGAAAGACAATCCAATGTAAATATAACGGTCAATAAAATCAAGGCCAGCGCCAGGTGTGATTTTTGATGTCAGCCAGGGGCAGGTAGTGCCTGGAAAATGGATTTACCCCACAGCAAGATAAGTCAACAGATATGTCTGCCTGAACCAACAAATAATTGTCGTCGATGTTACTGTACCCGCACTGTGCCCAGCTCACAACAAGCATACAGATAAGTCACTTTTATATTTTCCTGTAGTGTTTTTCATGTAGTTGTGTCCCTGTGTATTGTTTTGTTTCCCGTGCTGACGAAGGCTTTATCCGCAACGTCCATTTTATTACTTGTGATCATGTTATAGAAAAGCTTGCAGTCCTCGTTTTTTTTTTATCCATTACGGCACCAATGTACTCAACAACAACAACAACAACTGATTGAGTACATATCTAGGGTTGCCTGAACAAGCAAGACCTTTGTCGGGGTTTATATTAACAATATCTGCAATCATAACAACAACAACCGCTGGACTAAACAACTTGGGCTGTTTTAGGTTCAAAACTGTTAGCATCTATATATATAACCATACAGCAAAGATAGCATAAACTGTTACAAACACATGCAGTTGGGATACGAACAACAACAGCAAAACATGGCAAATAGATACAGCTTCAATACAGCAAAGATGGCAACCACTACATTAACTCATTGACATTAACACCACTACACTAACTCATTAACAAAATGACACCACTACATTAACTCATTAACAAAATTACACCACTACATTAACTCATTAACAAAATTACACCACTACACTAACTCATCAACAATAACTCCACTATATTAACTCAACAAAACGACACCATTACATTAACTCATTAACAAAATGACACAATTATATTAAATCAGTAACAAAATGACACCAGGACACTAACTCATTAACAAAATGACACCACTACATTAACTTATTAACAAAGACAACACTACTCTAACTCATTAACAATCACACGACTACACTAACTCATTATCAATAACACCACTACACTAACTCATTAACAATAACTCTGCTACATTAACTCATTAACAAAATGACACCACTACATTAACTCATTAACAAAATGACACCACTACATTATCTCATTAACAAACAGCTTTTTAACAGCTTTTTAAAGCGATTAACAATGACACTACAATATTAAATCATTAACAATCACACAACTACATTACCTCATTAACAACCACACCACTATACTAGCTCATAAATAATGACCACAATAATAACTGGTCAACAATGACACAATTACATTAACAATCACACCACTACATAACTCATTAACATTGACACGACTACACTAACTCAATAACAATGACACAACTACATTAAATCATAAACAATCACACCACTACATTAACTCATTAACAATCAAACTAAGAAAGCTAACAAGCACAGACAGACAGACAGACAGACAGACAGACAGACAGACAGAAAGAAAGAAAGAAAGAAAGAAAGAAAGAAAGAAAGAAAGAAAGAAAGAAAGAAAGAAAGAAAAAGAAATCCCTATTTATAAACCAGAAGGGTGGAACATTTGACTAACTAGGTAATTGCTGCATTGCCCTCGAGTTTTCTATCCTAGGATTGACTTCCCATTGAATTGCTCATTCATCTCTGTTTTATTTTAAAGACTTTGCTTGAGTTATTTCATTTCCTGTCTCTACTAGTGGTTTTCCTTTACTTTCTACATCCTGTTTCCTTCAGACTGTCACTACTACAAACGTGTTTTCTGTACCGCCTTCGTATTCTGTTGCTATTACATCACAGAAGAGTAGTAGTAGTAGTAGTAGTAGTAGTAGTAGTAGTAGTAGTAGTAGTAGTAGTAGTAGTAGTAGTAGTAGTAGTGGTGGTGGTGGTGGTGGTGGTGGTGGTGGTGGTGGTGGTGCTGGTGATGGTGGTGGTGGTGGTGGCGGCGGCGGCGGCAGCAGCAGCAGCAGCAGCAGTAGTAGTAGTAGTAGTAGTAGTAGTAGTAGTAGTAGTAGCAGTAGTAGTAGTAGTAGTAGTAGCAGCAGTAGTAGTAGTAGTAGTAGCAGTAGTAGTAGTAGTAGTAGTAGCAGCAGCAGCAGCAGCAGCAGCAGCAGCAGCAGTAGTAGTAGCAGCAGCAGCAGCAGCAGCAGTAGTAGCAGCAGCAGCAGCAGCAGCAGTAGTAGTAGTAGTAGTAGTAGTAGTAGTAGTAGTAGTAGTAGTAGTAGTAGTAGTAGTAGCAGCAGCAGTAGCAATAGATGTTGTTATTGCTGCTGTTGCTATTGTTGTTGCTGCTGCTGTTGTTATTGTTGCTATTGTTGTTTCTGCTGTTGGTGTTGTTGTTGCTATTTTGTTGCTGTTGTTGTTGTTACTGTTGTTGTTGTTGTTGTTATTGTTGATGCTGCTGTTGTTGATGTTGTTGCTGCTATTGTTGTTGTTGTTGGTGCTGCTGTTGTTGCAGCAGTAGCAGTTATATTTGTAGTAAGAGTGCCAGCAAGTGCAGACGACGAATGACATAGCAAGAGACGCACATGAACACTAGAGCAGCAGTAACCACCGTAACACGGAAGTGTCTGAGATGACGGATCTGCCAACACCAGTAGCTGCGGTATAGCTCTTAGGACGACTGGGACACGCAAGCACCTCCAGCGCTTAAAAGGTAGATGCCAACAGAGGGGATATCAGATCACCTGAGTGGAAATGGCGTGGCCTGGTCTGGCTGAGAGGTTACGCTGTTCACGTCAGGTTCAAAAGGTACTTTGTTCGATCTCAGCGTAGGCTGGGAATCTGTGCAAGGACCACTGGTATCACACGCTTCCCCCCTTCCCCCCGAATCTTGTTAGTAGTGATATCTCGGAGTAGGCTAGGAAAGTTTCCATGGACCACTGACATCTAATGGTATCACGCGCTCCTCGATCTCGTGGGTAGTGAGATCAGATGCCAATCCGTCTCGAATAAGGGCCGAAAACCAGACCCCCATGTGCAAGTTGTGCACGTTATAGATTCCACTGCAGTTGAAAGTCTCACAAAGCAGTCCCTAAGCCACTGCCCTGGTATAATTGTTAGGAAATCAAACTTAACCACGGGTACGGAATCTGCCAAGAGGAGGCAGACTGCACACACATGCATGCCGAAGTCGGGACACACTGGCCTTGCTGGTCCATGACTAGTGTGAAGCACTCCCCTTGAAAGAGGAACGAAGAAGAAGTGTGAGGGGAAGAAAGAACGTGGGCCGTTTCATAGAACAATATAATGTGATATCGGACATGCACTAATACAACATGAGAATAGTATAACTACTAAGGTCTTTATCTGGAGTCCACAGAGCAAAAGAAATAGAGCAAAGACCTAACAACGCTCGCAGTAGACAAGTCAAAAACAGACATGAATAATATGGGGAGGATATGGATAGAGGTCTAAAAGGTGTGGACTGTGCCTGGCCTGCGGTCAGTAGGGTTTGGATCGGTTACTGTCTCTCAGGGTGGGGATGGGGGGGGGGTGAAAAGCGAAAATTAGTAGCCGGCCGATGACCCGTAGACTACACTAGCCAACCTCACCTTCCCGTGGTGTAGTAAACCTGGAAGATATGACTGCGAGGTCATGGGCCAGTGGGGTTCTGGCTCATCAGGGGGAGGGGGGGGGAGAAATGGACTCCCCTTGGTCAGTTTCCTGTCCTTAACCTCCGACTGGCCTAGCAAGCTAGCAGGGGATTATGTCCAACTGCTCGAAGAAAAGATTGAAGCATAATCGGACTGACAGCGGGAATAACATGAGTCCGTTGTGAGTTTTCGATATATGAAGCCCATAAACGGGCACTCTCCCTTGTTTGTGCTTCACATCAACAAGATGAGATGAGATGATGGACGGAGCTGCCTGGGATAGCTAAAGATAGGATATGAATGTTGGCCTTACATCAATCTGCATGCCTTTTAATAATATACTTACAAGTACCAGGTCAGGGCAGACAACGTATATATCCTTGCGCGGGAATTTCCAGAACTCCAGAAAACATCGACAACTACACGAGTACCATAGCCAAAGACGAGTTCACACGACAACACATCGAAATTCTCGAAACCGCAGATTCTGTCTAACCGCTGGCTTATCAGAAGCCGCCCGTTCTGCAGACTTCACTTTTCACCAACAGACTCAAAAAAGACATCGGTAAACCACAACCCATCCGGAATCTGGAGCATCCCTACAGGTGTGGACGCAGGTAGAAAGATTAGGACAGATTACAAATACCCAGTGACTTTCATCTCCCAGCCCTAGCGTGGCCGAGTTTATTATTTTTGTAACCTCAGTTTTTACAGGTAAAATCTTGGCACTTAAGACAAACATGCGGCCGGAGGGTAGTTAACACAGTTTAGTGCCGGGAAATTACAAATAATTATTTTAGGTCATGGCCTTGTTTGATGTTTCCTCGTCTATGTTGTCCTATCTTCTTATTTAATGTTTCCTCTCCTACTCTTTGAGGTGTAGAAGTACCTGGCAGCCTTGTTTGATCGTTTTCTTTCTATCCTGCTGTGTAGATGCACTTTCTGTCTGATTTTGTTCTTATCCTTTACTCTACGGCAGTGGTTCTCAACCGGTGGGGAATTCCCCCCCCCAGGGGGGAATTTTAGGGTTTCCGGGGGGGGGGGGGGGGGGGATGAAGATCATTTCAAGATCCAGTTAATACAAGAACCGATTACTTGATATTGCTTTTCCCTTCATACTTTACAGTTATGCACGTCTCACCCTTCTAAAATTCATTTTATAAAGTAAGTAGACCCACAAATCACGTTTTATGTGGATGTCTAGACCTGTTTTAGCATATTTACCTTCCATTTTTACGTATACTGTGTAGGGGTGGGGGGATTTTTAGGTAGGAAATATGAAAGGGGGGGGGATGACGTTCTGAAAATATAGTGAAGGGGGCACGGACCAAATTGTTTATAGGAAGGGGGGGGGGGAATGACGTTCTAAAAATATGGTGATGGGGGGTACGGGCCAAAAAAGGTTGAGAACCACTGCTCTACGGTGTAGATGTACGTTTTCACCTTATTTTGTTTTATTCGTCTCCCTGCAGTGTAGACGTACTTTCTCGTTTTATTTTGTTTTCCTCTTTAACTCTACAGTGTAGACGTACTTTCTCGTCGTATTTTATTTTCATCCTATAGTTGGAAAGACAACAAATCGAAACCCTTGAAACTGCCGTTTCTGTGTTACTTCTGGCGTGTCAGAAGGCGCTGTTTCTGTATTACTTCTGGCGTGTCAGAAGGCGCTGTTTCAGTGTTACTTCTGGCGTGTCACAAGGCGCCCGTTTTGTGTAACTTCTGGCGTGTCACAAGGCGCCTGTTCCGTGTTACTTCTGGCGTGTCAGAGGCGCCGTTTCTGTGTTACTTCTGTCGTGTCAGAAGGCGCCCGTTCTGTGTTACTTCTGGCGTGTCAGAAGGCGCCCGTTCTGTGTTACTTCTGGTGTGTCAGAAGGCGCCGTTTCTGTGTTACTTCTGGCATGTCAGAAAGCGCCCGTTCTGTGTTACTTCTGGCGTGTCAGAAGGCGCCCGTTCTGTGTTACTTCTGGCGCGTCAGAAAGCGCCCGTTCTGTGTTACTTCTGGCGTGTCAGAAGGCGCCCGTTCTGCGTTACTTCTGACGCGTCAGAAGACGCCCGTTCTAGATACTTCCTTAACTTTTCACCAACGGACTCCTAACTGATTCAGTGTCGAAAGATAATATATCGCTAAATGTGACCTCCCATTTGGACAGAAGAACGATATATCGCCATACTAGGGTCATCATGTTATTTGTTTTGTTTCGAAGTTTCTTCCACAATTTCAATGCTCCGTGAACAGAAGTTTACATTAAAATACTTGTTGCCTCGATTGTATACCATGTTTGGTCAAAACGTACTTTTTGTTTGGTCAAAACGTACTTTTGGGGGGATCAAAATGTACTTTTTGTTTGGCACAGAATCAGTTAAAATACACTGGCAAACCTCAACCCATCCGGAATCTGGAACATTCCAACAAGTGTGAACGCAGGTAGAAAGACAGACGAGGACAAACTACAAAACACAGTGTCTTTCATCTACCAGCCAAAGCGCAGCTCGTGTTATTTTTTTTTTGGAATTCAAAATAATGTATTCCCTTAGTGAATTTAAACACAGAAAACACATACACTGTGTTGCAACAATATATGGCTTCCAGAATTTCTGAAACCAGTGCGACAATCATTCGACCCTTTAATACTAAAATATTCATTTGAACTGATTGTCACCAACTGGCTGGGGTTAGATCCCAGATGGGCAACCACTCAGCCAAAATCATTTTCTTCTACTGGTGTTTAGTTCTGGATGCAGTTTAAGATCCCCTAATTCTGTCAGAAGGGACTTATTACCACCCAGGTCCCAGAGAGAAAACGTGGAACAAATGTCTTTTATGCTGATTAAGACACTGTCCCTGATACTCAAGAAAACAGCCAAGAAGTGGCTCGTTGAAGATAGAATATATCTATATAGTTTTGGCTGTACTTGGTATCACCAGAAGTGAGAAAGGAGGAGTTAAGACATGCAACGTAATCTGGTTACTTATGACTGCATAGGCAAGATACCTCCCGGACATAGATTCCCACTTCTGGACAATATGTGCGAACCCCCACTAAATGATACAATAATGTGTGTACTTGATTAAGCTACACAAACATTTATAAACATTTAGAATTATACAGACAAATTGAGTTTTAAAATACAACAACTGTGTTTATTATTGCTATTGATGATCATATGATGATGATGGTGATGATTATGGTATGGTATACGTAACTTATGAGGTCACATAGGTCATGCTTCCCCCAGTGAGACGCAGTTCACTGTCAGATTGAAGGAGTCCAAATTGGTCCCTCACAAGGCTAAGTCACTTCCTGATATGGGTTGTTGACTGTCCATTGCTCCTACGAGATCTGGGTTATAGCTAGGAAATCCTGTCATACGACTTCGTACAGAAGTCCAACAGAACGAAATGTTAATATTTCTCCAGTAGGTATCCTAAGAATGCTATTGTGAATTTGCGTCTGAAGTCTGGCTGGCCATGCATGTAGTTTTATTCTAGTCAATTCCTGGCTAGTTTCCAGGTTGGTTAATTAATATGTCCAAGTTCCTGTTAGCTCCACCTATTTTTCCATGTAAGATGATTTACCTAGATGGATTAAGTGCCAAATTCTTTTCACCCCTCCTCCTTTCCTGTGAAGGGTAGTTTCATCTGTCAATCAAATTGACCGATGCCCCCCACGCCTGAAACAATGAAACCTGCTTTGGCGGCAATGCAGTTGCGTCATTACATTCCAATAGGCTGGTAACACCAGCCTTCCCGGTTGCTGGCCGGAATGTGTCAGCCATGGGTTTCTACTTTGCCCCGTAGTATTGCGGCGAGGTGTTAAGCATCTGGTCCTAATTGCTCCTTTGTGGTGGCAATTACAGACGTCCCGGCTCCACAAAGTCTGGACTTTTAGATAGGTGTTAGGCCTGCATTAAATTGCCGTCTTTGGATCCCACGGGGTTTTCCCCTGAGTAGCACTGCCATGTATTATTTCAGACGGGTCTGGCTGACCCTCTTGATTCTAAACTAACACGTCAATCTCAACTGACTGGCTCCGCGATGTCTGGTTGATCAGAACATCAAAGGGAAAATCTCTTAGATGTAGAGACCAGACGTTGCTTTGATCTACCAATGTAGTAAAAATGATAGTGCGGGCTCTAAGTGACTGTATTTTTCTCTTACGTTTTTATCCTCTTCTGGGGAACGTTTATTCTTTTAGAGAATTTTAGAAAAATATTGTGGGCTCTGTAATTCCTTGAAAACTTGTGTAATTATGATGCTGCCGGGCTGTCCCGCCACATAGCTCTCCAATTTAAGTAGGTTCATTAATGAAGCCTATAACAGAGCCTCGGCAGCATTCAAGAATGTATCTAAGTTCTCTCAGTTCTCCAACTGCCTCCAAGTCTGGGTTCCCAATATTCTTTGTGGCAGTGGGATGTTCTATGAGTCAAAAGAAATATCCCATGTCCATTCTCCCAGGATAAATCTTGCAAATCTTTGCTCCTGGTGTTGTGTCGGATTTCCGGGCTATTGCTCGGTAATGTCCTGTCCTCTGGAGGTTTTACTTTTTCCCAGCCGGGAAATTGCAAAATGTATAACAAGATTCTCCTGCGCCGCAGAGAGACTGCTATTGTCCACTCAATTTCTGGCCCTTGTCCTATAAGCAGAGGAAGTGCCATCAGTGTTTTCTTAAAAGAATTGGTCGCAGTAATGTTGCTCCATTTTCTTTTTCTCCGTCGGCCAAAGATCATAATAAAATCCTTTAATCTCCTCCTTTTGGCAGGAAATTTGCTAAACATCATAATTTTATGATGTGCATTCAACTCATACTTGCCTCTTTCTTGGTAGGATGTCAGTTTACTACCTCTTGATTTAAGAGTTTTCTTCCTTCGATAATTATTTATCCAGGTGCGTTCCTCTTCAACAGAGTTCCATTTTGAATCTGTGTTTGAAAGTATAAGGCTAGTAGAAGTTGTCCAGCTTTGAGAAATCATGTTGTTCCCCAAGAACTGTGAATTTGTATCACTCCTTGTAGAAGTATACATAAACAGCTGTTCTCCCCATCCAACATTGGTTGAAGTGAAAGGTAAACAAGGTCCTGAGTGTTGAGTATACCAACCGCTCCGGTTTTGTTCCGCTGCAGAGTCCATCATTTGTGATCCCCTGTTAGCTTCAGCTGTGTTGATGATAGGCATTACCTTCATCCTGTCCAAAGAAGTATTTTCTTCTTTGTTGTTAGCAGACATGTTTATCGTCCCTGAATCAGAGTCCGTGGTATAACCTACATGAATGCTTTGTGTATCTTGAGTTTCGTTTTCGAAAGACTCCAAGATACTGACATCGTAAGAATTCTCCTCCGTGTCTTGTTTGTCCTCCATGGCTGGGCTCTCTTGTGCCAAGTCCAATTGAGGTATTCTCTCCCTGGTCTGGTTTTCTTGTTCCAAATCCGATAGAAGTGAATGTTGTGGGATGTCATTTTCAATGCCATATCCCACCTGAGATAAGTAATTCAAACTGATAATTATTTCATCTTGTGTGGCCACACCGTGAGAAACAATGGAATCCTGTTTTACATCCATTCCGGTCTCAGTTGAATTCATTTCCACTCCTAGTTTCTCTGAACTGAAGGGAATAAAAGAGTCGGGTAAGGTCTCGCCTTCGATCTCTTTAATAGTTTTCCTCAGGTCCTCCTCCTCCTGGATTTTTCTCCTTTGGGAAGTCTTAGGAAGCTCCTGAGATTGCTGGGTTGCCAAGCCAGCTAATCCGCTTTCATTGCGGTGTAAACATTTATCACGTTTGTGACTGTTTACCGAACGCTTGGTACATTTATTCCTATTCCGTTTATTTTTAATATTTTTAGGAATAGGCGAGGGAAGCATCTGCCTTTCTGTGCGCAAGTTTTTGTTTTTCTGAGCCATGGGGATTTGCGAAGGAATGCATGCCTCTTCTTTGTGACGGTCAGCTTCCCCGCTTTCTATCAGAGTTTCGGCTTGAGTGATTGGCTTTTCCTCAATCGAGCTGGTAGATTCCTCCACGTTCAGTATTTCAATTTGCTTCTTCTTCATCTCATCTTCTTCAGCTTTGTGACGCATATCTGCTTCTAATTCTGCAACTCTTTTCATCATCTGCTCATCTTCTTTGTCCCACCAATCCATTTCTTCTCTAATAAATAGTTCTAGCTTCTCTCCTACTAAGCCGAGCCTTATGCCCCATCCTCTAGCGGACTCTAAGAAATCTGTGCGTGCATCCATGATCTCTTCTCAGCTTAAACTCAGGTAAGTAATTATATTATTACCCTACAGAGAGCTAGTCAGATTTATGCTAGAGCAGGATAGTGACAAGAGGAACAGACACTGCTATGAGAATGATAGTAGTGAATTAGAGTGAGAAAGTTGATGCAAAGCAGTCCGTCATACACTGAATTAACTAAGAATTATCAAATTATTCATGATTAAATCAAATGATAAAGCATGTAATCAAAAAATCATCAAGTAAATCATCAATAAACTAATTAATATCACTAATTAATGTGATTATTAATTCTACAGTGGTGAATGATGTAAATTAACTCATATGATATTATCCATTATTAACTTTTTAACAAGTTATTTAAATTCTACAGACTTCCCTAGAAACAAATTCCTAAGTTAATACTTAGCAAATGTAATGGGTGAAGAATGAAAGAATGGTTTATGAAAATCAATAGTCTAGAATTTATTCTCTGATTCTATCATGGATGAGAAGTCCTGATGTGTCAAAATCTTGCCTACAATCAAGCAAGCTATTACATTAGAAATAAATTATAACTAACTAATGCTGCTAAGAATGTAAGTGAGAATGACCTAGGTTCTATCCATGGGCAAGACCGGAATAATACCAGACTAACAGATTTGAAATAGGTTCGTTCCTTGCGAGCGAACCAAGTTTTCTAGGGTTTACTCCTGTATTCTATAGCGGGCGAGCAGACCAATAGGCTCTAGGGTTTACTCCCGGATTCTATAGCGGACGAGCCGTCCCAATATGTCACCAACTGGCTGGGGTTAGATCCCAGATGGGCAACCACTCAGCCAAAATCATTTTCTTCTACTGGTGTTTAGTTCTGGATGCAGTTTAAGATCCCCTAATTCTGTCAGAAGGGACTTATTACCACCCAGGTCCCAGAGAGAAAACGTGGAACAAATGTCTTTTATGCTGATTAAGACACTGTCCCTGATACTCAAGAAAACAGCCAAGAAGTGGCTCGTTGAAGATAGAATATATCTATATAGTTTTGGCTGTACTTGGTATCACCAGAAGTGAGAAAGGAGGAGTTAAGACATGCAACGTAATCTGGTTACTTATGACTGCATAGGCAAGATACCTCCCGGACATAGATTCCCACTTCTGGACAATATGTGCGAACCCCCACTAAATGATACAATAATGTGTGTACTTGATTAAGCTACACAAACATTTATAAACATTTAGAATTATACAGACAAATTGAGTTTTAAAATACAACAACTGTGTTTATTATTGCTATTGATGATCATATGATGATGATGGTGATGATTATGGTATGGTATACGTAACTTATGAGGTCACATAGGTCATGCTTCCCCCAGTGAGACGCAGTTCACTGTCAGATTGAAGGAGTCCAAATTGGTCCCTCACAAGGCTAAGTCACTTCCTGATATGGGTTGTTGACTGTCCATTGCTCCTACGAGATCTGGGTTATAGCTAGGAAATCCTGTCATACGACTTCGTACAGAAGTCCAACAGAACGAAATGTTAATATTTCTCCAGTAGGTATCCTAAGAATGCTATTGTGAATTTGCGTCTGAAGTCTGGCTGGCCATGCATGTAGTTTTATTCTAGTCAATTCCTGGCTAGTTTCCAGGTTGGTTAATTAATATGTCCAAGTTCCTGTTAGCTCCACCTATTTTTCCATGTAAGATGATTTACCTAGATGGATTAAGTGCCAAATTCTTTTCACCCCTCCTCCTTTCCTGTGAAGGGTAGTTTCATCTGTCAATCAAATTGACCGATGCCCCCCACGCCTGAAACAATGAAACCTGCTTTGGCGGCAATGCAGTTGCGTCATTACATTCCAATAGGCTGGTAACACCAGCCTTCCCGGTTGCTGGCCGGAATGTGTCAGCCATGGGTTTCTACTTTGCCCCGTAGTATTGCGGCGAGGTGTTAAGCATCTGGTCCTAATTGCTCCTTTGTGGTGGCAATTACAGACGTCCCGGCTCCACAAAGTCTGGACTTTTAGATAGGTGTTAGGCCTGCATTAAATTGCCGTCTTTGGATCCCACGGGGTTTTCCCCTGAGTAGCACTGCCATGTATTATTTCAGACGGGTCTGGCTGACCCTCTTGATTCTAAACTAACACGTCAATCTCAACTGACTGGCTCCGCGATGTCTGGTTGATCAGAACATCAAAGGGAAAATCTCTTAGATGTAGAGACCAGACGTTGCTTTGATCTACCAATGTAGTAAAAATGATAGTGCGGGCTCTAAGTGACTGTATTTTTCTCTTACGTTTTTATCCTCTTCTGGGGAACGTTTATTCTTTTAGAGAATTTTAGAAAAATATTGTGGGCTCTGTAATTCCTTGAAAACTTGTGTAATTATGATGCTGCCGGGCTGTCCCGCCACACTGATGGAACTACTAGACACTATCAATCTTAAACATAAGTACATGGCGTCGATGGAATTGCGTCTCTTTTCACATGGAAGAAACCGTGAAGATCATCCGTGATCTCATTAAAGGGAAGAAACTGAAAGCCTAGAGACATCCAAACTTGAGAAGATACTACCACTGTGCACTCCCCCCCCCCCCCCCCCCCCCCCCCCCGCGTTTCCATCCTGTTTCAGGATATTCTTAAAACATCCTACAGCTAAATTGACGGAGAGGTCATGGGGAGTTTTCTAGGTCCCATTCAAGCAAACATATTTATGGTGCACTTAGCTCGAATATTAAGGCCTTTTTTCTGTTATGTGGATGGTATATTTATTATTCATCACAGAAACCAGACAACAAGCTAAATCATTCCACTTCGTCATGAACCAAGCCCACAAGAACACCTCTTTGTCTACAGACCACGAACACAGTGACATCTTATCGGTCTTAGACATCCTAATCCAACGTCCAGATAATGGTAACATCCACAGAGCAGTCTCTCGAAAATAAACGTGGACATGTCAATATATGAATTTCAACAGCTTTGCACCTATCCAATATAAACGTGACGTGGTAACAACCTAATTTAATCGAGCCAGAAAGATTTGCTCCGATGACACTATAACAGGAAATGGATACCCTTTACCAGACTCTACAATCTAATGGATATCCAACCCACTTCAAGCGTCACTGCCAGCCACCCCAACAAAATTACTGGTTCCCAAACTTCAAATGTTGTTGCAACAAACCTTTTGTGGGGACCACACAATGAAACAAATACATGATGGACTTAGAACAACAGTAAACCAAACATTTGTTGCTGAGCAACAAATAATCACCCCAACACCTACTCCATTTGTGAGAGAACCATTGTCTAAGTACACCAAATCAAACTGCATTTATCAATTCCAATGTGAGTGCCAAGAAACTTATACAGGTAGAATGGAAAGACAAAGAGAAAGCGGTTCTTGTCATGTATTCAACAAACAATAAGCAATTGCTCAAAGATTGTCAGACATTAGCCAGCTTTATGCAAACAGCTAGAGTTCGTTTTAAATTTGAAATTACCACGGGGATAACAAATGCTCCAAATTTTAACAATACCTGTGACTATGTGTTTTAATTGTTTCAAGCAAAGTATTATCCATTTATTCGCTTCATATAATATATAACTCTGCAGTATGCACCTGACGAGATGCAGTGAAATATGCCAGGCAATAAATCCTGAATTATATTTTATTTCAACAGTGACATTCTCCACATACCCTTCTACAGTGTATCCCACTACACAAGTGTCCCATTACATGAGTGTCCCATTACATGAGTGTCCCCTTATATGAGTGTCCCATTACATGAGTGTCACATTACATGAGTGTCCCATTACATGAGTGTCACATTACATGAGTGTCACATTACATGAGTGTCACATTACATGAGTGTCACATTACATGAGTGTCCCATTACATGAGTGTCACATTACACAAATGGTTAATGACATAAGTGTTGCACTACACGAGTGACCCATTTACACAAGTGGTCCATTAAGCATGTCTACACAAGACAAATGTCACACAAGTGCCCGACTACACCAGTGGAATGTCACACAAGTGCCCGACTATACAAGTGGAATGTCACACAAGTACACCCTCTACACAAGTGCCCCACAACACAAGTGGAATGTCACACAAGTGCCTAACTACACAAGTGGAATGTCACACAAGTGCCTAACTACACAAGTGGAATGTCACACAAGTACCCCTCTACACAAGTGCCCCACAACACAAGTGGAATGTCACACAAGTGCCTAACTACACAAGTGGAATGTCACATAAGTACTCCACTATACAACTGCCCCACTACACAAGTGGAATGTCACACAAGTGCCTAACTACACAATTGGAATGTCACACAAGTGAACAACTACACAAGTGGAATGTCACACAAGTGGCCTTCAAAACAAACAATATATTATACAAGTGAGCCATGACACAAAGTTGGCACTAGATTTCTTCTTCTTCAGCGTTCCGAGCCATTGAGGTTCTTTGCTGCAGATACAATCCGTCTCCATTCGTCTCTCTGGTTGACCTTCTCTTGCCAGTCGTTGATTCCAAGTGCTTGTAGGTCTGTATATGTATTATCTCTCCACTATCTCCTTGGTCTACCTCAGGGTCTACGGTCATTTATTTCCTGAGTGTAAGCGAGTTTTGTTTCCCTATTATCTTCCATTCTTTCTATATGCCCTTTTATATTAGCCTTCATGATACCAGTGATTAGCGGGGACTTAAATAGATCATAAATGTCTTTGTTGCTTCTTCTTTTCCACTCTCCACTTTGTGTATCCCTAATGGGCCCAAAGATGCGTCTTAAGATTTTGTTCTCAAAGGTTTTTAACAAGGTTTCGTCTCCTTTAGTTGTACTCCAGGTTTCAGAGCCGTACAGCACAACTGGTCTAATCAGTGTTATGTATATTGTGATCTTGGTGTTACGAGATAGCGTATTTGATTTTAGCAGATGTTGTAGTGCATAGTATATCTTAGTTCCAGAGTTGATTCCAGCTTGTATTTCTTCCCTTATTATGTTGGAGCAGTCGAAGATTGTACCCAGGTATTTGTATGTTTCCGTTCTTTTAATGGTCATATTATCTATTTGTATGTGGCCAGAGTTTTTAGCCGTTCCTTCCCTTGAAATTACCACATATTCTGTCTTATCTTGTTTGATAACCAGCCCCATTTGTTGAGCTTTTTCCTTTAAGTGAGTCAATATTTCCAATGTCTTTTGTTCATTTTCCCCTATAATATCTATATCATCTGCATAACCAAGCAGTCTGGACGTTCCTCCAATAGTCACTAGACTAGCGGTATGCTATACAAATAACAAGTTATAGAGCTGACCGCACCATAAAGTGATGAGCTACAATAGTGACTGCTTCACAAGTGATGGGTTATAGAAGTGACACAAGTGGCCCACAACTCAAGTGACAAGATACAAAAGTTGCACACTATTCTCAAGGTTAGTCAAGTGGCATGCTATACATGTGGACTGATATACAAGTGGACTGCTATACACGTGACACTCTCTATACAAGTGGATTGCTATACAAGTGACACTCTCTATACAAGTGGACTGCTATACAAGTGGACTGCTATACAAGTGGATTGCTATACAAGCTGATTGCTATACAAGTGGATTGCTATACAAGTGACACATTATACAACTGGTTTAATAAACAAAAGAAACAGTATACATGTGTCCCACTATATAAGCTACATACTATATAAATAACATACCACACAAGTGACATCATATATAAATGACATGCCACATAAATGGCACTTTATACAAGTCTGATCCTATTATGGTCCACTACACGAGTAGCACGCTTTACAAATGGCACACCACACTGGTGGCATGCTATACAAGTGATCCACTACATGACTTGTATAAAACACAAAACAAGTGATGACAGAATATAAGGTTGAATATAATGATTAGCAGTACAAGAGACAGAAGGTTGTGGACAGACATGATCACCAACGCCACACGGCATGGACTGTAAGAAGATTGGCAGTACACGAGACAGAAGGCTGTGGACATACATGATCACAAATGCCATGCGGCATGGACTATAAGAAAATTGGCAGTACACGAGACAGAAGGCTGTGGACATACATGATCACAAATGCCATGCGGCATGGACTATAAGAAAATTGGCAGTACACGAGACAGAAGGCTGTGGACAGACATGATCACAAATGCCATGCGGCATGGACTATAAGAAAATTGGCAGTACACGAGACAGAAGGCTGTGGACAGACATAATAATGGCATGGCTATAAGAAGATCACACTCTGTATGTATGTTCCATGGTAGAACTGCTATGTTTCGATATGGCTGAATGTTTCACAACATGGTAATGTGTTAGAGAAAACAAGTCCCATTAATGACATATTCTGATACCAAAATCAGACTCGCCTCTTTACTAGGGGAAATAACTTATAAAATGCATACAAGAATCAAATTTAGCAGACAAAGGGAAATAACACTGTTAAGCATTGGAAAGAAGGGCTGTACTCAGATATGGCAGCAGGTTATCGGATTCTACAGTAATCAACCAAGGCTTTCCCTTAATGTTCTTCTTTGTCTTCTTCAATGTTTTATTATTATTATAATTATAGTCCATGCTATCCACGGTGTATCTATATAAAGTCAGGTTTTGGTCAGAAGTGAATGAGCTACCGTATGACTGTAGATGGTACTTCCTGCTTTCTGTTAGTGCCATATGTAGGATGCCGCTCACCAAATCCGACACCCCACATTGTGTCAAGGGCTTCAGGCAGGGAAGAGCAACTGGGAGCATACAAGCCTTACACTAGTGCAAGAAAATGCAACCTAAATGTCATGGCAAGGCAAACCAGGCCCTAAACTTTGGTTGGCAAATGGTCTATGATTAGAGCTCCGACAAGCAAACAGCTAGAACATTGCTTTGCTGATCTGACAGCTTCTGCAACTTTTAGTGTTCCAGACTTATTGGTGTTACCTTTCTTCCAGAGTAAACTAGGCAGGCCGAGAGAGGAATCATGCTGCATGAGCATCACATGGTCTCTACAATTCAGTTCAAGCTGTGTGCTGTGTAAAGGTGTAACTCCATTTAACAAACTATCTTGTATCAAGATAGTAAGGCGCCCATAAATGTCTACACAATTAGAAATACTGGCAAATAATTGAATGCCAGTGGCAGTATCCTTTAATATGAGATGACATTCTGGTGTATAGACAGAGGACAAAGTCAAAGCTAGTGTCGCTATAGAGCTACAAGTAGATCTAAACAACTAGAGCTACTACAACAAGTAGAGCTACAACCACAACTAGAGCTACACCAACAAGTAGATCTACAACAACAAATAGAGCTACAACAACAAGTAGAGCTACAACAATAACTAGAG
This sequence comes from Cepaea hortensis, assembly GCA_963921405.1. NCBI lineage: Eukaryota > Metazoa > Mollusca > Gastropoda > Stylommatophora > Helicidae > Cepaea > Cepaea hortensis. The sequence continues at coordinate 311,684,220 of OY992876.1, read as the reverse complement.
CTACAACAACAAGTAGATCTACAACAACTAGAGCTACACCAACAAGTAGAGCTACAACAATAACTAGAGCTACACCAACAAGTAGATCTACAACAACAAGTAGAGCTACAACAATAACTAGAGCTACAACAATAACTAGAGCTACAATAACAAGTAGAGCTACAACAACAAGTAGAGCTACAACAACAAGTAGATCTACAACAACAAGTAGATCTACAACAACAACTAGAGCTACAACAACAAGTAGAGCTACAACAATAACTAGATCTACAACAACTAGAGCTACAACAACAAGTAGAGCTACAATAACAAGTAGAGCTACAACAATAACTAGAGCTACAACAACAAGTAGAGCTACAACAACAAGTAGATCTACAACAACAACTAGAGCTACAACAAGTAGATCTAAAACAATAACTAGAGCTACAACAACAATTAGAGCTACAACAACAAGTAGAGCTACAACAACAACTAGAGCTACAACAAATAGAGCTACAACAACAAGTAGATCTACAACAACAAGTAGATCTACAACAACAACTAGAGCTACAGCAATAACTAGAGCTACAACAATAACTAGAGCTACAACAACAAGTACTGCTACAACAACAAGTAGATCTACAATAACTAGAGCTACAACAACTAGAGCTACAACAACAACTAGAGCTAAAACAACAACTAGAGCTACAACAAATAGAGCTACAACAACTAGAGCTATGACAACTAGAACTACAACAACAAGTAGTGCTACAATAACTAGAGCTACAACAACAACTAGAGCTACAACAACAAGTAGAGCTACATCAAGACGTAGAGCTACAACAACAACTAGAGCTACAACAACAACTAGAGCTACAACAACAACTAGAGCTGCAACAACAACTAGAGCTACAACAACAACTAGAGCTACAACAACTAGAGCTACAACAAGTAGTGCTACAACAACAACTAGAGCTACAACAACAAGTAGAGCTACAACAACAAGTAGAGCTACAACAACAAGTAGAGCTACAACAAGTAGAGCTACAACAACAAGTAGAGCTACAACAACAAGTAGAGTTACAACAACAACTAGAGCTAAAACAAGTAGAGTTACAACAACAGGTAGAACTACAACAAGTAGAGCTACAACAACAGGTAGAGCTACAACAACAAGTAGAGCTACAACAACAGGTAGAGCTACAACAAGTAGAGCTACAACAACAGGTTGAGCTACAACAACAACTAGAGCTAAAACAAGTAGAGTTACAACAACAGGTAGAGCTACAACAAGTAGAGCTACAACAACAGGTAGAGCTACAACAACAGGTAGAGCTACAACAACAGGTAGAGTTACAACAAGTAGAGCTACAACAACAGGTAGAGCTACAACAACAGGTAGAGCTAAAACAAGTAGAGTTACAACAACAGGTAGAGCTAAAACAAGTAGAGCTACAACAACAGGTAGAGTTACAACAAGTAGAGCTACAACAACAGGTAGAGTTACAACAAGTAGAGCTACAACAACAGGTAGAGTTACAACAACAGGTAGAGCTAAAACAAGTAGAGCTACAACAACAGGTAGATCTAAAACAAGTAGAGCTACAACAACAACTAGAGCTAGAACAAGTAGAGTTACAACAAGCAGACAACAGTCAGTAAATTCCTGGTCTGTTTAAGCTCCCAGGTTCCAAATTGTCCATAAGGGAGAACTTTACATTATATTTTTATTTCCTGTAACCGTTTCACTTTTTAAGGAAAATGGATACAGGTGGGGGTTCTACTATTTCCTTTTGGGAAGGTGAGAATTGGAGTGAAACCATCAATATAACCGAGAACTCCCTAGATAACCTGAGCTACTATGGGTCACTTTGTCTTCCAGCGACCTGTCCACTCCATATGAAATTAGTCCCATTACTCTAGCATGACTTCATAAAGGGGCAAGCTTCAGTGGGTACTGCACCTTCCTCCCCAACATACCACAATTAATGTGGTATGTTGGGGAGAAAGGTGCAGTACCCATTGCCGAGTAGAGCTACAACAACAACCGAATAGAGCTACAACAACAACTAGAGCTGCAACAACAACTAGAGCTGCAACAACAACTAGAGCTACAACCACAGGTAGAGCTACAACCACAGGTAGAGCTACAACAACAGGCAGAGCTACAACAACAGGCAGAGCTACAACAACCAGAGTTACAACAGGTAGATAAGATGTGGTGCAACAACTCAGTGGCAATGTTCAACCCATCCAAAGCAACTGCAACGTGGCTCTCACTGAATAACCGTGTTGCCAGCACACCCATGCCAACAGTGAAACTGTGTGGACAGGACATTGAAAGAACCAGTTCCATGAAATATTTGGGTGTGAGATTCGACCAAAGTCTGACATTCAAAGATCACATAGACCCCATCATAACCAAGGCCAGGAAAGGTTTATCAGCAATGACAGAAATTGGCTGTGATGATTCTTAAAGCAATGACCACATGTGATGGTGTACCAGGGGCTGATACTCTCCACCATTGAGTATGTCATGTCTATCCTGAAAATGATCATTATTAATCACTGTAAACAAGAGAAGGAGAGTGATGTGGCTAAAGACTCTCTCTGCCGCTAATTTTTCAACCTATGAATAGTGCCAAGGACATTACCATAATTTAAGTTTTCTCTATCTTTCCCATGTGTGGTCATCACTTGGAGGTAACGAGTTAGCTTCGTGAGTGGTACATATACCGAAAATCTTTGTGATATGACCATCCGTGAGGAAGGAAGGTAGAAAGGAAGGCAAGGAGGAAGGGAGGGAGGAAAGCAGGCAGGAATGGAGAGAGAGGAAAGCAGGCAGAAAGGGAGGGAGGGAGGGAGGGAGGGAGGAAGGAAGGAAGGAAGGAAGGAAGGAAGGAAGGAAGGAAGGAAGGAAGGAAGGAAGGAAGGAAGGAAGGAAGGAAGGAAGTATAACAACACAACCAGAAGGACTTGCAAAAGCCAGCTAGAAGAAAACCAACAAATGGACATACCTGAATATCAGTTTTCAGCCAGTTGTTGTCGAGCCTACACTGCGGCCTCAACTTGGCTTGTCTAATCCAACCAACGCTCATTTCTAGGCTGGTCTTGTTACATGTTTTTTCTGTTTCTGTTGGAAGAAATGACAGTATATTATTTTACTGGTCAATGTTTATGTCTATAGGAAATTAACTCATCAAATATTATGTACTGGGGTAGAAATAACTAACGACTGAGCTGCCATATGGCAGTAGACGGTAATAGCTGCTTTCTGTTAGCGGTGAATGTTGGGCGGTGCTTACTACAAGCGACACCCAACTTGTTCCAATGTTGGGCGTTGCTCACTACAAGCGACACCCAACTTGTGCCAACAGCTTTTGGTGGGAGGTTACAAGCCTTATCCTAGTTCGAGCAAATGTAACCTAAAGACAAAATGTCATGGCAGGCAGACCAAGCCCTAAGCCTTGGTCGGCAACTGGTCTAGAATTGAAGCTCCGATGGGTAATACTTCAGTACTTGTGATTTTGTCTTGCCATGTAATGCCAAGTATTCTTCGCATACACCGCATATGAAAGCTGTTTAAACGTTTCTCTTGGTTTGAGTAAGTTTACCAGGCTTCACTGTCATAAAGAAGAGTACTAAGGACACAGACTTGATAGACAAGGATTTTTGCTTTGGCAGTAAGCTTCCTGTTCTCCCAGACTCTTTTTGTTAACCTGTTTATTGTTGTTGTTGCCTTACCAATCCTGATGATGATTTCCTAATCTAGGGATAATTTGCTATTTATCTCTGATCCTAAATATGTAAAATGGTCTACTATCTCCAGTCCGGCATCACCAATAAAGATTGATGGTACCCCATGTGCACCTTGTGACATAATCTGTGTCTTCTTTTTGCTAATTGTTACACCAAATTCAGAATCAGCATTGGAGAATGCAGATAGTAGACGTTGTAATTCTTCCTCAGAGTGGGTTGTATTTGCAGCATCATCTGCAAACAGCAACTCTCTGATACGTACTCTCCTAATTTTGGTCTTAGCCTTCAATCTCTGAGCATTGTAAAGGCCGCCATCTGAGCATGAATGAATGTATCTACCACCATCCTGATCATGATAGGCATATTTCAGTAGAAGTTAAAAGTATATCCAAAGAGGGTAGGAGCAAGTACACAACCTTGTTTAACTCCACTCTTGATTTCAAACTCTTAAGAAGTTGCACCGTCAAACTTAATTATACCCTTCATGCCTGTGTGGAACGATTCTACAATGGACAGAAGAGTTGGTGGGCAGCCAATCTTCTTTAGTGTCTTAAACAGACCCTCACAACTGACCAAATCAAATGCCTATGTGAGGTCGATGAAGGCAATAAACAGTGGTTGATTCTGTTCAAAGCATTTGTCGCAATGAGAATATCATATCAATGGTAGACATGTTCCGTCAAAAGCCACACTGTGATTCTGGATAGACTTGATCTCCTAGGACTTGAAGTCTGTGCAGAACAATTCTGGCAAATATTTTCCCAACAATATACAGAAGTGAGATACCCCTATAGTTGTTACAGTCGCTCCGATCGCCCTTCTTCTCGTTCAGTGTTATGATGCTTGAATCTTTGAAATCCTGTGGGACTTGTCCTTCTCGTCAGCATAGCTCTATTAGCTGGTGGATCTGTAGAGAGTATGTCTTGCCCACTCCTGATAACCTCTATTGGAATCCCATCCTTACCTGGAGCCTTGCCAGATGAAAGTTCATTAATAGCACACTTAACTTCTGTTGTGGTAGGAAGTGTGTCCAGGTGGTCAAGAGTTGGCAGGGTCTCTATGGCGTTGAAGGCATCATCCCCTAGTTTGGTCTCACTTGAGTAAAGCTCCAAATAGTGCTCTACCCATCTATCCATCTGCTGTTTCTTATCAGTGATGATTTCCCCAGTCAAGGTTTTCAGTGGTGCACTTCTTTTGATCATTGGACCATAGGCCTTCTTTATCCCTTCATACATGCTTCTGATGTTTCCCTTATCATTTGCATTTTGAATGTACTTGCATAACTTGATCCAATAGTCAATTGCACACTGCCTGGCAGCCTTTCGCACATCCTTCCTAGCTTGCTTCAGCTCACTGAGAGTGTTTTGCATTGTTCTTTCCTTGTTTCTTAAGAGAGCTATCTTCTTTTTATCAATCAAGGGCTGGGGTGTCTGGCTGTTTGCCGCAAACCATTCCTGCCTCTTATGATCCACAGTGCCATAAACCCCTACAGCTGTTTTATAATGAGTTTCCTTAAGTTTACCCCACTTTTCACTTGCTGTACAATTTTCTGATGCATCAGTGAAAGCATCTTCAAGTTGCTGTTGAAACTCAAAGCACTTATCAAGATCTTGGGTTTTAATAAAATTCATCCTGGGGCTAGATTTGTGTTTAGTTGTGTAGATTCTCTTTGGTCTCAGTCTAACCATTACAACAACTAGAGAATGATCAGTATCACAATCAGCACTGTGGTAACATTGAGTTAATGATGTCTAGCTGATTCCAATGGCCAGATCTTGGGTGTTTCCATGTGACCTTATGCCGCTCTTTTGTTTTAATAAAGGAATTTGTAATACAAAGATCGTTTCAGGTGCAATGCTCCAGCAGCCTTTGTCCATTTTCATTCATGCGACCGATGTTGTATTTTCTAAGGCACATTAGCCATGAACTATAGTCCTTGCCCACACGAGCATTAAAATCACCGAGTATATAAATGTAGTCAGATTTTGGAACTGCCTTGATCACGGAGTCTAACTCCTCGTAGAATAAATCCTTCACATCATCAGAGGAAGTGAGTGTCGGTGCACATGCAGTGATAATGGTGGCAAAACCACAAGTGGTTACCAAGGGCAGGGATAATAATCTTTCATTTCTGCCAGCTTCTCTGCAAAGCCCACTCCATATTGTCTGTTTACTTCCTGTCCCCTACCTTTCCAAAAAAAAGGTGTAATAATTTTCCCTGAGTGATCCTTCCTCAGCGAGGTGAGTCTCCTGCAGACCATCAATATCAATGTTAAGGCTATTGAATTCCCCATCAATCACAGCCGTTCTTCTCACATTGCCAATATTCATCGGGTCAGTGAAAAATCCTGGACACATGGTTCTCATGTTCCATGTTGCAAGCCGTAGCTTGAGTTTTCTATTTTTCTTTTTAGTAGTACCTAGTGATTGGCTTTACAGCCTGCCCAGCTTGAGGTGGGCAGTAGCTGATCAGTGACACCTGTAGGTGTCTCCCACCATCAGAGGCAACTACGCCAATTGACAAGGACTCATAACCCATAACTGCTGCCTCTCGCTTTGATGCTATGAAACTTTGTCTTCGGTTGCATTTCCTCGCACCAGGATAAGGCTTATACCCTCCCAATTGCTCTCCTCTGCCTGAAGCCATTGGCACAATGTGGGGTGTCGGGCAGGCAGTACCGTCTACAGTCATATGGTAGTTCAGTCATATTTGACTAAGACCTGACACACAGTTATGTTTATGGGCCCAGTAGCACATGGGCGTCTGTCAGTCAATTAGTTAGTTATCTGTTTCGGTATCATCCTTGCACTACAAAAAAGTAAGGGCTCGTCCCCCCCCCCTCTCCCCCACAGACGCTCCATCAGGTCCCCACGTCCCTGTGTGTCATTCGGATGGCCGCCTCTGCCCGTGGCCTTGGCAAGATGAAGTGCAGATACTACACTTTGTATGTTTACTCAAGTATCGTCTCCTTCTCCCGTTAGTAGAAAGTCGCTAACTAACGGCAACGAGACGATCGTCATTTAAAAAAAATCATAACATTCTCATTCATTATTCAAAACAAGTTTAGTTACTTTAAAATCATACATGCTTATGACACTGTTGATAAACGTCGCTATAATACATATCTTTTAACACCCAGCATACAAAATCCATCTGCCACAGACGCAAACAACATCAATAAAAGTGAAAACAGTACCCGTTGTTGAAGTGTTTTCTTAAACTGTTAATGAAGTTGAAGCAAACGAGAATAGATAATGTCTAGTAACGGAAGTACAAGGGAGGCAATCTACAGGGGACAGTACTTGGCTCTTGTCCGAGAGTGATAGCCATGTAGTGTAATGCGTTGCATATTTAGTAATCTGTTGTGTCATCATGTGTCGCAATGTGGTTGTGATTTTTCTTCACACTTACTATTATATTCTATATTCCGTAAATCCTCGGCTCTTCGTTGATCACTCCATGCACAAGACACCAAATCCAAATATAAAGCAACTTCTTTTTTTCTTTCTTCTTCTTCCTCCTCCTTCTTTCCGTTCCTGCTGCCGCTGTTGATGCTGCTCCCCTCCTCTACTTTCCCTTCTTTTCCTTCTCCTTCTTCCTCCTCCCCCTTCTGCTGCGGCTCCTCCTCCTCTTCTTCTTCATTTTTCTAAACATCTAGCGAACTTAAGGCCGCTGTGAACACTGCGGATGGATGTCACACGGACGCGTGATCTGTCATGAACCCCAAAGAAAGCATCTATACCAGTGGTTCTCAACCGGGGGGATCTCCAAACCTACCCCCCCCCCTCCTCCCCCGATTTATAGTTTTCATGGGGGAGGGGAAAGAATTAAGATTATTTCAAGATCATGTTAATACAGGAACCGATTACTTGATATTGTTTTCACCTGCAAACTTTACAGTTCTGTACTTCTGAAATTCGTTTTATGACGTAAGTAGACCAGCAAATCACGTTTTGTGTAGACGTCTAGACTTGTTCTAGTATATTTTTTTTTAAAGTTAAATTATATTTAGCTTCCATTTTTACCCATACTGTGTAGGGGCGGGGGGATATATAGGGAGGAAATACGAAAGGGGTGAATGACATTCTGAACATATGGTGAAAGGGTGCATGAACCACAAAAAAGGGTTGAGAACAACTATAGTTGTCATTGAATAGAAATATACAACCTAGAATCAACATCGTTGCAATCGGGACATTCCCGCCCGTGCTCAGTCCTTTTCTGTAGTAGCCAAAAAAGAGTTCCCATGATAAAGGTACACGAGGCAGCTTGGCTGAGCACCCGCTTGTATTTGCCTCTACGGGGAGAGTATTATAGAAACCCTGTGCCCACTATCCGCTGAATCCACCTTTCCAGATGTAGATCCTTTGATTGCTTTGCTGCACTTTCCACTCGATCTCAGAGAGCCGTTGCCACCCTAACCTTGTAATATCTAACTGGCCGCCCAAAGGAGCAGTAACACCCAGTCTATCAACCTGTTCATTTCCTCGCACACCCGCAAGCCCTGCGCGGAATATCCACGATATAATGTTTCATATGGGATGGCTATCCTCGCTTCAGAGGCCACAGATTGTGAAAATTGTATGGATATTTCGCCCTGGTAATGCGGGAGTGCGAGGGAATGAACAGGCTGATAGATTGACAGGGAATGCACCTCTCGGTGGTAGATTACCTATGCACAATGGAGGGGTAGTCGTGCGCCTGTGGGACCAGGTGGAGCAGGCAAGAGAACAGACTGAGAACCTGTATGTGCAAAGAATAAGATTGCGGGGAATGGTAGGAGTTCTGGAGGATTCTCAAAATTGAGAGGGAAGATCAGAAGAACTTTCAATCAGATAGCGGCGGGAACGATTAGTAGTATGACTCTTCGCTGGCTGTTGAACGAGGGGACGGAGTACGTATGGGAATGTCATGAGTGCACCGATGTCGGTTCTTAGCTCAACTCATCCGCGATATGCTCTTCGACTTTTCGAGCGATGCTAGCTGTTCCATCATGGGGTGTCTGTCGCTGCTATGTGAGTGGATCCAAATTTATAGATAGTTGGAGGACTGGCTGTTCTCCAAAGAACCTTGTGAATTAACACACCTATGTACTACACACGTCTCGTCCATAGAACGGCAGCTCTTCACTGCATATTAGTTAATGTTAGTTGCATATCCTTTACATAACGTCACAGTCAATCTCAGCATTTTTCGGCTGTTCATGATTTCTGGGCAAGTTTACGATCAGTAGTTTGTCATTAGGGAGCGGCTGGCCGAGTGACTCATAACGCCGGGTTCTCCTTCGGGAGACCCGAGTTCGAGTCCACGGTAAGGTATGGATTTTGTTCTGTCGAGGGCAAAAAGAAAATCCTAACCTGCACAGTTCGCGGCGAGTGCACTAACCAGGCAGCCTTAATTCCTTAGGCTTAAGACACCCCTGCCCTACATTGCAAGGTACCATAGGCAGTAGATGACATATGCCAGTTTGCCAATGCTTTCTGAGCGACCGGCACTCATACCATTGTATGGAAAACAAAACAAGACGGTCTTTTTACAAATCGCTCGCAGGTGTTTCGAACGCGGTATCGCGGATTACGAATTGCCTCCGTAGCACCTTCGCCACAGAGTGTGCTAGTGGCCTTGTTAAATATTTTCATGTCGATGTTTGAATGTACTTGTGCCGGTGTATGCTTGTTATTCTTGTGGTGACGAAGGCTTTAATCACAACGATCATGTTATGACATGTGACTGTGTTCTATTAAACCTTACTGATTTCACTTCTTTGTTTTTATTCATTCACATGTGGCTGAGACGAACACTATGACAAATCTGGTTCAGATGACATGAAACAACCCGGAAGCCAGGCCGCAGTCAATGGAAGGACATGTGTTCAATCACAGGACCATACAGTATCGAAGGGCATCCAACTGGTCCTCGAACTGTTGCCCTGGATTTCACTACCACCCTGAAGCCTCAGCCTTTCCCGCTGAATGTCCTTCCAGGACATTTGATCTATACTCACTTGAGTGGCTAAAACGTCAGGCTCCAATTCGGAAAACCCAGGTTCGAATCATAGGTAATGGGATGGATTTGCTTATATCCGAGGAAACAAGAAATCCAAAATGTGCAGTTCGCGGTGACTGCACTAGCCATGTGGCCTTAATTCCTTAGGATCAGGACTTCCGTGTTCTACACCGCAACGTTCTATAGGCAGTTTGACACACTCCGTTAGTCTGCCCTTGATCTAGAGCCCCAGACCTCTCGCAGACTGTCTCACATAAATTCTCCAGTCTAGTCAAATAATCAATTGTCAGGATTCACACTGGATATATAACAGAGAAAATCGGGTAACCGGTTTGGTGTCAAACTGATCGGTGAATTAGGATATGCCTACCCAGCATGTGAAGTCAGGATTCGGCAGACTGCCCGGAAGAAATCATTCCTGATTCAACGGGCAAGGCGGCGTTTACCTACAAAGCGTTGTGGAAAGTAATGAGCACGGCAAGGCACGTAGAGCGCCCTGGTCATCCTTTAGTAGGCCTCTTTCAGTCCTGAAGGACTATAGAGTTGTGCCGCTTGGGAGGTACCTGGCAGAACCGCTGGTGACTGTATAGTCCAATGCGAGAGTGACAATCCCTGCCACAGTTTCCGCATCTGTAAGACGAGGCAAGTCCCGCAGTAAGTGACTGCGTTTTAAGCCTGTGTCGCCTTTCCTCAGTTTATTGGTTCAGATTGCGCTCAAAGAGCACCGTTTCGTACATCTCTTCTCCAGGAGCATCTGTCTGTTGCAACTCTTTCCCACGTGTCTGGATCTATTCCATGGGTTTTCATATCTTGTTTATAAACATCCCTATATCGCATTTGGGGTCTTCCGGTTGGTCTCTTTCCTGTGGCTAGTTTTCCGTATAGGAGATCTTTGGGAATACGTTCATCCTCCATTCGATTCGAAATACGTGGCCCAGCCACCGGAGGCGTCTCTGCTTGAGGATGGTGTGCATTGTGGTAATATCTGCTCTTTCAAGCACCTGTTTATTTGTTATGTGGTCTTTCCATGTTATGCCCAGGATACGTCTCGGACATCTCATATGGAAGGAATTCAACTTCCTTTCCTGTCTTCAGTACAGGGTCCAAGATTCAGACCCATAGAGTAGTGTGTTAACAACACAAGCTTTATATACTTGAGATTTTGTACGCTCTGTTAGTCTATTATTCTCCCAAACTCTTTTATCTAGCCTGGGAAATGTTGTGGCTGCCTTTCCAATGCGTCTGTCGATTTCTGTCTCTAATGAAAGATTATCTGATATTGTCGACCCCAAATACACAAACTCATGGACGACCTTCAATTCATAATTAGAAATTTTGATTGACGGAGGCGCACCAGCATCTTGTTCCATCACCTGTGTTTTGTTTAGGCTAATGGTGAGCCCAAAGTCTTTGCAGGCGGCTGCAAAACGATCTATGAGCCGTTGGAGATCTTCTGCTGTAGGAGTAGTCAGTGCCTGGTCATACACTGCACCTGTATTCGTCTCCAGTCGTCTTGACTTGTCTTGCCACTGGACTCAGATGGACTCAGGCGAGAGAGTGAGGTCGACGAATTGCACAACCCTTCCCCACTTTAACCCAATTTATCGCGCAAGTCATTCTTCATCCAACGTCATATATCACCTTCAAGCCCTGTGGCGATGAGCGAGCGGCGAAGCGTGGGTACGCTGGCAGCCGGCTGCTCAGTCGCTCAGGGGGCTGCCGAATCCCACTGCTGCTCCGGTCAGTAGAAGACGACCATATGGCCTGAGCCGTCTGTGTGCAGGTCTGCGACTTCGGCTGCCAGCGTACCCACGCTTCGCCGCTGGCTCATCGCCACAGGGCTTGAAGGTGATATATGACGTTGGATGAAGAATGACTTGCGCGATAAATTGGGGTCGACAATATCAGATAATCTTTCATTAGAAACTCTATAGGAACACACTGCTGACCTCCATAGCATGAGGAAGAGACTAGAAAGGATGCCCTAAACATTGTATGTTCCATCATTACCTAACCAGCTAGCCGCGGTTGGTGGATACTCTACACTGCGGTCGACATACAAAGAAAGAAAAAACAGGTAAAGCTAGGATGCAGTCACGTGTAAGGCAACCAGGACTGCAAGAGCTGTGAAGAAAAGGCAGGACAGAAAAACCACTGCAGGAAATCCTCCCCCAGAAACGTCAATCATTCTTTGTCCACATTGTCAAAGAACATTTCGAGCCAAACTAGGCCTTATCAGCCATCTTAGAACTCACGGCTCCATACTTTCAACCCCACTGGATGAAATGAATGGTCATCATCATTCCTGATGGACAAACAACAACAACATAATAGAGACAGCAGTCTCTTCTATTCATCATCATCACGTGTTGTGCCGATAAGCGTGGGCTGGCATGGCTTGCCATCTCACGTGAACACTAGAGACTTGGATCAGCTCTTGTGTTCTTGTTTCGATTATGTCATGTCACTTTAGCGGGATAGTGTGGTTAATCCATCTAGGTATTTGTCTCTCTGCTTTCCCCTTGCCATTTTTCCATTAATCGTGCCAGTTGTCACTACGTTTTCTAGTTTATTTATCCTCATAACGTGCCCAAAAATGTTGACCGTCTACGTCTAATTTCTCTAATCAGTTTACAGTTTTCAGTTGTGCATATCATTGGAACCGACCGATCATTTCTCTTGTTTAAATAAATGTTCGTTAATATACTGGACACATCATTGCTGTCCGATGTGTTTATGTGTTTGTTATTTGACTTATGCTAGTTTAATATAAAATTGCGAGACCTATGGTGCTATTTCAATGGTTAGATATGAAATATATCCATATTACATTGTCGTGGGTTCTTGTGGATGATAACCCTGGCTAATGAAGATATCTATTTGAGGGTGTCTAGTTGATCATACGTCGAAGTACAACTTGTTCCTGCAGCGAGGTGCTGTCATCATTTGGAGGTGATAGGTTCGAATTCCGGTCGGTAATTATAGCTTTCAGTTTATAATGTCGTCTAGTCTCTACTTGTTTCTACTTCTAAGAGTGCCGAACAATACATGTGTGTTTATTTATGTGTCTTGTAGGGCTTGTAGTTTTTTTTTTTTTTTTTTTTTTTTTAAATTTCGTCCATGGTATTATTTGCATTTTGCAAAGAAACCAAAATTGCCACCGTCATCAGATGTTTATCAGCTTGTCTTGCATTTGTCCACAGTTTTACTGGGATTTGAGCATGTCAATGATTGAGTGTGGTCTGGGAATGATTACAATATTTCTTACCCAGCTATCACTTATCCAGCTTGTGAAGCTAGAATTCATGCACAATGAGCCAACGCGAAGCATTTTCGTTGTACAAGGGATGTTATATTAGGCTTCAAATGAAAGCCATTACAGTGTGATAGAAATTACAGTAACATCGCCATTCTCTTGTAAGCTGTCAATATCGTTGTTAAGGATGTCAAGAGTGTTTAGCCCGTGACATCACGTTGCAGATGAACACGATGACGTCATATGGATAGTTTTTGACATTCACCAAAGCGGAGGAGACAATGGCTACGGTCACTGACCAGTATGGTCACTGCTAGGAAGGAAAGCAATGGCAAACTACCTTTTTTATAGATGCCAAGAAAATCATGTTGTGTGGAGTGACAACTGGTAAGATCGAGGGGAACAGACTAAGGGGAAGACCTAGAAGCAAATACCTGGATGGCTTGGCCTTGTGGCATGGTCGAGACAGAAACACAGAGCTGATCCACGACTCTGGTTATCGAGTGAGATGGCAGAACAAGACCGCCCACGCTTACCGGCATGGCACATGATGGATGGATGGATGGAAAGCGGAGCGGCGTTCTGTTATCCTGATTTTTTTTTTTTTTTTAAATCAGTGAAGGGGTAAAACCTATAGAAATTCATCGGCGAATGAAGGTCCAGTATGGTGATGCATGTCTGTCAGTCCAGCAAGTGTATGGGTGGAGTAGGCAGTTTCAAAACGGCGTGACTTGTGTGAAGAGATACACCAGGTGGTGCATGAGTGGTTACACACATGACCAAGAAAATGTTCTTCTACAGGAATGCAAACACTTTATCGGCGATGGAGGATTTGCATTGAACGCAGTGATGACTACATAGAAAAATGATACATTTGTTCTTTACTTTTTCAGAATGTATTCACCCACAAAACAAAACAAAACAAACACTTAAGGTTGTCATTTGAATCCCCCTCGTTTATATACAACAAATACTGGCCCTGCCATCCATGCATGACAGGCACAAAGTGCTCCAGGCCTGGATGTCCCTTATGATTACAGCAGACAGATAGCATCCCATAAATGATACCAAATGAAAGTGGTTGAGGAGAGGTAGATCTTACATGACACAAGCTGAAGATACAACCTGTCTGATGCGTAGAATGGACAGTAGATAAGTATAGAATCAATTGTCCATGTATGATAAGTATAGAATCAACTGTCCATGTATGATGAGTAATAAGTGTGGCATCAATGTTCAATGCATCATGAGTAGATAAGTATAGAATCTATGTTTAAAAACAAAAAGTTAATTGCATATCCTTTACATGACGTCGCAGTCAACCCCAGCATGTTTTAGCTGTTCGTGATTCGTGGGCAAGTTTACGTTCAGTAGTTTGCCGTTACTTTCTGAACAACCGGAACCTATACCATTTCATAAATACCAACACAAGGCGGTCTTCTGCCAAATCTCCCACAGCGGGTATGAGAGATTACGAACTGCACCCGTAACTTCTTCGCCACGGAGCCAGCTGTGTTCAAAATATGATGAATAGACTGCATAGAATCGATGCACAGTGTATGAATGATAAATAAAGAATCAATTTATCCATTATGTGCCATGCCAATAAGAGTGGGAAGTCCTGTTTTGCCATCTCACTCGATCACCAGAGTCGTGGATCAGCTCCGTGTTCCCGTCTCGACCATGCCACGTGGCCAAGCCATCCAGGTATTTAATTCTTGGTCCTCCCTTTGGTCATCCCTTCGATCTTGCCAGTTGTCACTAAGTTCTCCAATTCATGTCTTCTCACAACATCAAAGTTCAATGTATAATGCGTAAATCTCATCTCATCTTGTTCCTCTTGCACCTAGCGGTGTTAAGGTGAAGTATAAACAGCGGGACAGTGCCCCTTTATGGGCTTCATATATCGAGATTCCCATGGACTGTTATTGATTCCCTCTGTCCATAGTTTACATGACTCTTCTTCTGGTTCCGTTTGGTCTGTACATCATTGCTTGTTGTGGTATACTGTTAATTGGTAGCCTAGTTGTATGGCCAAACTTGCTGTTTTCTGGTGGAATCTAGCGCTGATATAACCCCCATTTTAGCGATGATTTCTTCAATTCTGATTTTCTATCTTCTTGAAACATTTAGTATTTTTCTCAGGAATCTCATTTCCATTGTTGTAATTTTTCTTTTCTCTTTTTCTGTTATTGTCCAGATTTGGCATTGGTAGCATAGAGTTGGTAGGAAGACTGTGTTGTTGAGTTCTTTGTTTAGTATCTATTGATACGTGTTTGTTCTTTAGTATTGGAATGAGTTGGTTTGCCTTAATGCTTCTCTTTCGATTTCTTCTGATTTGCCATTTGATGACATAGTACTTCCTAAATACTGGAAGCTCTTTATTTGTTTCAGGGGGTGTTCTTTTAGATGAATATTTGTTGTTTTTTCGTCTTTAGTTAGTCTTTACCTCCGTTTTACTGATGCTAATTGTCATGTTATGTTCATTACCCACTTCGTTTAAGCCTATTTATGTGAACTTGTAATTTTGCTTCTGACTTTGCTATTAGTATTAGAGCTTGAAAGTCCGCAAGTAGGAGTTCTTTAATGGTGTAATTAGTCGTTGGTTCTTCTTATGTGTACTGTTTCGCTGCTTTCTTCACATATGCAGTCTATTATAATATGTTATATTATATTATATATAATATAATATTATGCCGGCTCCCTGGCCGAGGAGTTAGCAGCTATCTCCGTAACCCCGAATACTCTCGTGGTTGACTTGAGCGCACGAGAATTGGAAGCGGTTCGAGTCGAGCCAGTGACTTATGAGAGTATGGAGCCGGTCGCTCAGAAAGTCGTGGCGTGCTGATGAGCGTAATCTAGCCTAGGAATGAACATACAGCTGAAAGATGCTTATGTTGACCGCAGTATCCTGAGACAGGATGGAAACGCGGAAAAAAAATTATATTATATTATATTATGTATATTAGATGCGAAGATAACTATTCCGAGCCTACAGAGATAGAAAGAGGACGGCAGGGATGTGCCTCTTCAACCTATACACAGAAATAATTTTTAAACAAGTTGAACTGCCTGGACTTAATATCAATGGAAGAATCATAAACAATCTTAGGTATGCTGACAATACCGTGTTACTAGCAGAAAGCGAGCAAGAGTTGCAAGACCTAGTGAAACAAGTAAACCAGGCACAATGCAGAATGCAACTTGGATATTAACATCCAAAAAAACGAAAACGTTGATAATTAGCAATGGAAGGTCATCAATGAACATCACAGTAAACGTGGAGGTTTTTTTTTGGTTGCCTCAATATAAAATTCAATATCTCAGTAACGGGCTGAGATAAAATGATGAGATTTAGTATATAACGTTATCATTATGTCCACCCAACAAAACAATTTTTGTTCTGGAGATTTTACAGCAGATTTTAAAGTTAGCTTATATACGGTATATTAATTATGACTTAAAGATTACGACCATGATTTTAACAGTTTTACAGCTTCCCCAAGATTCGACCCAAATTATTCAAAATTTTCACGTGACTTTCGTTTTCAAACAAACAGCGCGAAGATTCAGAGGCGTCTCCAAATGTGGGTTCTTTCATGAAACGTGATTATATAAATAAACTAGCTGACAAGGCCCGGTTTCTGGTGGAAATCAATCAATCAATCAATCAATCTATCTGAATGTCTGTCTGAATGTCTGTCTGTCTGAATGTCTGCCGGTCGGCTGACCCATCCACCTACCCACCGACCTACCGATATCTATCTATCTATCTATCTATCTATCTATCTATCTGCCTGCCAGCCCGACCACCAACCCACCGACAGACCGACCGACCTACCGATATCTATCTATCTATCTATCTATCTATCTATCTATCTGTCTGTCTGTCTGCCTGCCGGCCCACCCACCCACCCACCGACCGATCGACCGACGTACCGATATCTATCTATCTATCTATCTATCTATCTATCTATCTATCTATCTAATCTATCTAATCTATATGTCTGTCTGTCTGCCTGCCTGCCGGCGCACCCACCCACATACCGACCGACCGACCGACCGACAGATATCTATCTATCTATCTATCTATCTATCTAATATATCTATCTATCTATCTGTCTGTCTGTCTGTCTGCCTGCCTGCCTGCCGGCCCACCCACCCACCGACCAACCGACCGACGTACCGATATCTATCTATCTATCTATCTAATCTATCTAATCTATCTGTCTGTCTGTCTGCCTGCCTGCCTGCCGGCCCACCCACCCACATACCGACCGACCGACCGACAGATATCTATCTATCTATCTATCTATCTATCTATCTATCTATCTATCTAATCTATATGTCTGTCTGTCTGCCTGCCTGCCGGCGCACCCACCCACATACCGACCGACCGACCGACCGACCGACATCTATCTATCTATCTATCTATCTATCTATCTGTCTGTCTGTCTGTCTGCCTGCCTGCCGGCCCACCCACCCACCGACCAACGTACCGATATCTATCTATCTATCAATCAATCTATCTATATATCTATCTGTCTGTCTGTCTGTCTGTCTCTCTGCCTGCCTGCCGGCCCACCCACCCACATACCGACCGACCGACCGACAGATATCTATCTATCTATCTATCTATCTAATCTATCTGTCTGTCTGTCTGACTGCCTGCCTGCCGGCCCACCCACCCACCAACCGACCGACCTACCGATATCTATCTATCTATCTAATCTAACTGTCTGTCCTATCTATCTAATCTATCTGTCTGTCCTATCTATCTAATCTATCTGTCTGTCTGTCTGCCTGCCTGCCGGCCCACCCACCCATTAACCGACCGACCTACCGATATCTATCTATCTATCTATCTATCTATTTATCTATCTATCTGCCTGCCTGCCGGCCCGACCACCCACCCACCGACAGACCGACCTACCGATATCAATCTATCTAATCTATCTGTCTGTCCTATCTATCTAATCTATCTGTCTGTCTGCCCACCCACCCACTAACCGACCGACCTACCGATATCGATCGATCTATCTATCTATCTATCTATCCATCTATCTATCTATCTGTCTGTCTGCCTGCCTGCCTGCCGACCCACCCACCCACCCACCGACCGACCCACCGACCGACCGATCCACCCACTCAGCCAGCCAGCCAGCCAGCCATCCATCCACCCACCTATCTTTCTGCCTACCTACCTACCTTTCTGTCTGTCTGTCCGGGCCGCATCATTCATTTTATTCGGAGACTGCCGAGGGTCGTCGCTGGAGCTACGGAGTTCGTGCTTTGTGCGACGCTTTCCGCGCTGCGGAAAGAAACTGAGCCATATGGGATAAAAACCCTGTGCAATGCAGCCGATTCTGTCGACTGTAAGCTACTTCTTTGATTGCACCCACTCCCATACGAATCCAGATACGCCTTTGTTTGTCATCTGAATTTGCAGGTCCTCATTACCGTAAACATAACATTTTTAACAAGAAATCACTAGTTGTTAAGCAAAACATCAAAGGAATGATGCCGCTTTTAATGATTTAAGTTGTTTTGGGACCTATCAAAGACATATTCCTTGGGTGGGGGTAAATATAAGACGGCTGGAAAAATTTCATAACGATGCAACAGATAGTTTTCAAAATAATTGATCTTGAATGACGGCATAAATTTCCGGACAGACTTTAGAACAAGTAACACGTTTCTTATTTCTTGGACACATAGTAACAGATGATGGCAGAAGTGAAGTAGAAATCAAAAAGTGAATAGGAATGGCCAAAAATGCCGTCAATAGCATGAAATCAGTATTAACACATAGAGATTAACAACGCATTAAAAATGATAATTGTCAAATGTTACGTATATTCAACACTAACTGTATGGCGCAGAAGCCTGGACATTCAGCATGCAACTAGAAAGTCGAACAGAGGCCCTGGAGATGTGGATATACAGAAGAATGTGTTGTATTTCAAGGAAACAAAAACAATCTAATACAGAGGTTCTAGAAAAACTGGACATGAAGAGAGTTGATGAAAGAAATAAAAAATGGACACAATAAATATTTCGACCACGTTAAAAGACATGATACTCTTATAAAAAAAACCATACTAGAGGGTAAGGTTGAGGGCAAGCGAGCAAGAGGTAGACACTGATACAAGTGGGAAGATATCATCAAGAGATGGACGAACATCAGCCTGGCAGAATGTACAGTCAGGGTGAGAGACAGACAGTGTTGGAGATCCACTGCAGCCAACCTTTACTGTGGAGACGGCACCTGATTGATTGATTGAGTAGATAAGTATAAAATCAATGTTCTATGTATGAGAGGGAAGACCAGGAGAACTTTAAATCAGATAGCGGTGGGAACGATTAGTAGTATGACTCTTTACTGGCTGTTAAATGTGGGGACGGAGAGCATATGGGAATGTCCTGAGTACAGTGATGTCGGTTCTTAACTCAACTCAACTCAACGCAATAAGTATAGAATCAATGTTCTATGCATGATGAGTAGATAAGTATAGAATCCATGTTCTATGTATGATGAGTAGATAAGTATAGAATCAATGTTAAATGTATTATCATTGGATAACTACAGAATAAACGCGCCAGGCATAATTAACTCATTAGCAAATCAACAACAAAATCCATAATGCATGTTAACAAATTTATTCAGCAATCCCACTCCACCACCAATCCCATACAACAACAACAACAACAACAACGACAAACAGCAATTGAATGTCACAATACATGTGTTGTGTTGAGGTGAGTTGTGTTGAGTTGAGCCAAGAACCGCCATCGCAGCACTTGGGACATTCCCATCCATACGTGCTGCAACTTCTGTCACAACACATGATGTATTATACACATTGCAGGCTAGCATAACAAACCAGTTACAGATATTCCAAGTTGGAGGAGTGGCTCTGGGGCTATAATGTCCGCCCCTGATTTGTGCAGACCTGGTTTGATTCATCATGTGGACTATGAGATGAAAAAAACAGTCAGTTGCATATCCTTTACATGATGTTGCAGTCAACCTCAGCATTTGCTGTTCGTGATCTCTTGGCAAGTATATGTTTAGTAGTTTGCCATTGCTTTCTGAAGGACTGACACCCAAAACCATTTTGTAAAAAACCAATACAAGGCGGTCTGCTGCTAAATCGCCCGCAGCTGTGTTTCAAATGAGGTATGCAGGCTTAGGAACTGCGCCTGTAATCTATTTGCCCTGGAGCTGGCAGACTATGAAGATTTTAACAAAATAATAACAGATTAATGGCCTTCCCCCCTGAGTGTGGGGTAGTGGATCGGACATCTAACCTTTTCGGGCAAGGGCAACAAAACCTCAGAGGACCATTCTGCTTGCTGCACATATTGAACATTCCTCGAGTTAAAAATCCAAAATAGCAGACTGAATAGGAAACTGCCCGGGCACAATTGCAACATTAGAAGAGCTATCCGTCCACAGAAAGGATATTTATAGCAGGTGTGACTTTGGTATTACAAAGTCTAACAAAATTAGATCCTTGTTGGTGTTAGCGAGTTTGAATGCTGTGCTGAGATTCTCTTTGTGTGATCTAAGGGAGGAGACTGAGCACTTATGGAGATATCTGTGTGGCAATGACAGGGGTCCTTAACCAAAACCAAATATATTTAAAGTCATAATTTACAATGGAAATAATTTAAGTCAACAACAGAGTTTCAACTCCACAAACAGACATACCACATTAACCATTCAACCAAGACAGACAGACCAGATTCTACATTCAAGCCATCAGATGGACAGACCATTTTCAATATTCAAGTCAGTAGACAAACAGATCAGACTCAACATTCAAGCCAACAGACAGACCATACTCAACATTAAAGTCATTGGACAGACCAGATTCAACATTCAAGCCATCAAACAGACCAGACTCAACATTCAAGCCAACATACAGACCAGACTCAACATTCAAGCCAACAGACAGACCAGACTCAACATTCAAGCCAACAGACATACATGACTCAACATTCAAGCCAACAGACAGACCAGACTCAACATTCAAGCCAACAGACAGACCAGACACAACATTCAAGCCATCAGATGGACAGACCATATTAAATGTACAAGCCGGCAAACAAACAGACCACACTCAACACAGCATCTCCAGCTGTACACAAGCCCACACCAGCAAATGCATAAATACCATTGTGACACCATTTGTGTCTCAGTTTAGCAATAACAGTATCAATCATCTGGTCAGAAACAGTAAGATGAAACAACCAGATCATAATAGGCAATCACAAACAGTTGACAAAAATAAATGACAATCAACACCAAACATTCAGTTCAGCTGAGATGACCATCATGGTACATCGTGGACGCATCCATAGCTACTCCATATTTCTCCACAATCAATCCTTCAGTATACAGTCACTGAGCCAGTTACCCGGTGCCTTTGATGTATCCCTTTTTTTATTGGTCTTCTGATCACCTTCTTCTCCGTTCACCTTCAGACATTAATATGCAAACAATGAAAGTAAGCAGCAGTCAACTTGAGCATGTTGATATCCCCACAGAGTTCATCATCACATGGAGCTGGTGTAGGCCAACATATTTTTCTCTGTTCTGCCTGCTACCAATGTTCAGCTGTCATTTTACCAGTCCCACAGTTGCATTCATCAGTGTCTCCTGTCTGTAGTTGATGGAACTTGTGATATTTCAAGCGGTTGTGACCTTTGGTCACCTTTTGACGGTGCATGATGGTGGAAATGACCACGTGTTCACATGCACCCACTGTGAACGAACATTTAGAGCGAATTGGCCTTATCAGTCACATTCACTACCGCCATGAGTAAAAGTTATTATGCCTTTTTGAAGCACAAACTATCGTCTGTCAAGACGGCAAGGTGCCAATGTGACATTTTGGTAGTGATCTAGTGATCGCAAATAATTAAATTGGGGGTTTACATTCTAACTATTGATGTTGAACATCAAACACTTGCCCCAAAATCACACATTTGCCCCTACATCAAACACGTGCCCCAATCACACATATCTTTCAGTTTGTACAGGGAAACCATAACCTCTAAATACAGTCTCATAACTGAAGCTTCACAAGAACCCACATAGTGCACATTACAGGACCTTTCACACGTCTCATGGCTCACTTGGGCATATGATATAAGCTACACAATAACCCACAGAGTGCACATAACTGAAGCTGCACAAGAACCCACATAGTGCACATAACTGAAGCTGCATAAGAACCCACAGAGTGCACATAACTGAAGCTACACAATAACCCACAGAGTGCACATAACTGAAGCTGCACAAGAACCCACAGAGTGCACATAACTGAAGCTGCATAAGAACCCACAGAGTGCACATAACTGAAGCTACACAATAACCCACAGAGTGCACATAACTGAAGCTGCACAAGAACCCACATAGTGCACATTACAGGACCTTTCACACGTCTCATGGCTCACTTGGGCATATGATATAAGCTACACAATAACCTACAGAGTGCACATAACTGAAGCTGCACAAGAACCACATAGTGTACATAACTGAAGCTGCATAAGAACCCACATAGTGCACATAACTGAAGCTGCATAAGAACCCACAGAGTGCACATAACTGAAGCTGCATAAGAACCCACATAGTGCACATGACTGAAGTTGCATAAGAACCCACATAGTGCACATGACTGAAGTTGCATAAGAACCCACATAGTGCACATAACTGAAGCTGCATAAGAACCCACATAGTGCACATGACTGAAGTTGCATAAGAACCCACATAGTGCACATGACTGAAGTTGCATAAGAACCCACATAGTGCACATAACTGAAGCTGCATAAGAACCCACAGAGTGCACATAACTGAAGCTACACAATAACCCACAGAGTGCACATAACTGAAGCTGCACAAGAACCCACCGAGTGCACATAACTGAAGCTGTACAAGAACCCACAGAGTGCACATTCCAGGACCCTCTTGCATGTCTGACCAAGTGTTAATACAACTATATAGACCCAGATGTGTAAAACCCAGCCGGCACTCAGTGGGGGAGATGTGGGCTGTACCATGCCGGCTGCTTTGACTCCCCAAGGCATCTCCTGATACCAATTTTAGGCTGGGTTGATCTGGGAAATAAAATAAAGATCTGAATCTACATAGCTGAGGATCAAACTCAGGACCACCGGGTTGCCAGGTGAGTGTCTAGCCACTTGCTACAATGGAGCCTCCCAAAGAGCGGGCAGAAAGGCCAGTATCTGAGGTGTCAGCCAGCACGTATGTTTGACAACTTCTCTATGAAACTTAGTGGGGTATTAGTGCATGATGAGGCATATGCGGCCGGGGCCCTCTTGAATCGTGTGTACAGTATAGAAGACCAGATATCTCATGGTGCTGCAGGATCTGGCCGATACACAAGACTCTGAGGAAAGGTCAGACGGACACATAATCAGACTGCTACTGGTAACACAAGTATTGGGACTCTTCCCTGGCTGTTGTAGAAGAGGACGGTGCATGGATGAGAATATTCCGAGGGCTGTGACGTCGGTTCTAGACTCAACTCATGAAAGTTGGTTTAGTTTGGCCTGGTGTAAGTTTATACAGTTCTGTTATATCTAGATGTAGCCTAAGTAGGTTTGAACAGGGCTAAACATTACATTTGAACTCTATGTTAACATTCAGAGTGACCAAAAAAAAAACCACACATAAGGAGATTATCACTTCCTTTAAGTGTTACAGCACACATTTACTGGCTACATTTGAAACAAAATCTCTTCTCGACACACACAGAGTGATTGTCTGATAAAAAAAAACTGTCACCTACTGTCTATAGTACCATGCTGTGTAGGACAGGTGGGTCTTAAGCCTGAGGAATTAAGACTGCCTGGCTAATGGCCAGTCATGTGATCTGTGCAGGTTAGGGTTGTCTTTTTCACCCCGACAAAATAATCCACACCTACTGAAGATTTGAACCCGGATCTTCCGGGCAACAGCATTCTATTAAATATAATTAGCATGTTCACACCAACCCTATGTTAGCAACGTCAAACTTGGTATCTAAATCACACTTATGCAAAATCAACACCTCAGAAATGCTACCATCTTAACTATCTGAGACCGAGTAAAAAAATGATGTTATCAGACAGATAGTGGGATCAACATCTATATTGAAAGGCAGAAGATAAAATATTTAACATTAGAATACAACACCATCAACTACCAGCACTGGCACTACCTCAAAGAAGATCTGATGCAAGAGCAAGAGGACCCCCAAGAAATAAAAATGGATTCACATAATCAAAAACATACTCGTGTACAGTCTGTCACAGAAGTCACACAGTTTTGAAACTTCCTACTCCACTCATACGCTTGCTGGACTGACAGACATGCATCACAATACTGGACCTTCATGCAGCAATGAAATTCCATAGGTTTCATCTCTTCATTGATCAAAAAACGGATAACAGAACGCTGCTCCTCATTGGTGCATGTCAAAAGTGGGGTGGCCATCTTTAAACTGTCCTTATGACATCACTGTGTTCATCTGCACCTTGTAACATGCTTAGCTTTCTTGACATCCTTAACAACAATATTGACCAGTTACAAGACAATGACATGGTTATTGTAATTTCTATCCCACTTTAAAGGTTTTCAAATGAAACTCCCTTGTACCATGCCACCACAGCTTCATAAACTCTACATTAGCCATGTGTAAACTGTACATTGATAACATTTGTTACTGATAAAATATACCCATAAATGTTGTAAACAGTTGCTATTGATTAAATATATATCTTAGAGATGTCACAAAATTTGTTAATGATAAAAATACTCATAAATGATCTTAACAGATGCTATTGATAAAACATACATCTGAGAGATGTAACCATATTTGCTAATGACAAATTATACATATTAGATATGTTAATATTTGTTTCTTAAAACGTATACATATTAACAATGTTAACATGTGTCATTGATAAAATATAAATAGTAATGATGTCAACATTTGTCGCTGATAAAATATAAATATTAATGATGTTAACATTTGTTGCTGATAAATTATAAATATTAATTGATGTCAACATTTGTCACTGATAAAATATAATATTAATGATGTCAACATTTGTCACTGGTAAAATATAAATATTAATTATGTTAACATTTGTCACTGATAAAATATAATATTAATTATGTTAACATTTGTCACTGGTAAAATATAAATATTAATTATGTTAACATTTGTCACTGATAAAATATAATATTAATGATGTTAACATTTGTCACATATAAAAAAATATAAATATTAATGTTAACATTTGTCACTGATAAAATATACATATTAATCGTGTGAACATTTGTCACTGACAAAATATACATATTGATGTCAAAATTTGTCACTGATAAAATATAAATGTTAATATTTGTCTCTGATGAAATATAAATATTAAAGTCAACATTTGTCACTGATAAAATATAAATATTAATGATGTTAATATCTGCAAGTGATTAAACATCATCATCATCATCCTTCATATAGTCATATTAACTGTCCAAAGAGCACCGCTTCTGTCCTTCATATAGTTGTAATTATTGTCCAAAGAATATTGTCTCTTCCATATAGTTATATAAACATTTGAACTGTCAATGTTATGAAATGAAACAGAGTTAGATAGTTTGGTCATGTGTAACCATAGATACATGCTGACACACACACAAAGCAAAACATGGAACAAATCCGTGCTACAAGACAGCATCCAGAAACAAGAGGGAGAAACAGAACAGAACTAGAACATTCTCTGTCTCTTGCCTATAGATCTACATAATGTTCTTTCATTTTAATCCCCAAGCAGTTTCCTGTTATGGGTCTGTGATGTGCAGCACCATCATATTTTGTAGGCTTGAGAACAGGGAGGGACAGATGGCCAATCTGTCCTCACTTTGACAAGTGATGAGCCCCAGCATCCAACCCGTGTCTGAACATCATCATGACAATATCCTGCAGTTAGCTATCACCTCCGCTAACACCCCCGCCGTCCATTCATTAGCAGTTGATAAAGCAGCCCAGAATGCCATAGACCAAAGCTGTGCAATTAACTGATTGAGTGCCATGGGATGATTAATTGGCTTAAGCAACTTCCCGCATCTGTCATGGGCCAAACCCACTGGCACAGTTTGTTTGGCACTAAATCAGTTATGACAGAAAGAAAGGAAAAAACGGATGGCTCATGTGGCGAACATCCAGAGCTCATGAATCTGGGTACATCCTAATGCCTCTCTACACATGAGAAGTTTCAATTCCAGCTTTGCACACCCACTGGTTATAGAGCTTGGAGAGGGGATGAAGATCTCTGCAACATCTCCTGTGGAGATGGTACCAAAGTACCCAAATGGGAGAAAAGTCCACACTAACCTCACCCTGATGGGTGCCAACACTTTTCAGAGCTCAGGGAAACTGAATGCCAAAACATAGGACTTACACGCCTTCCAGAGGAATCTTTTTCTTTCTGCCGTGATCCCTCAGTGGGGCAAAGCTCCTCAGCCAACTCACTCCAAGCCTTCCTTTCCTTAGCCGAGCCATCACAGCTCCATCCATGTCCTGGCCATATCCTCTTGGTTAGTTTGTTTTTTCATCTACTTTATTGTAGGTCTTGTTCACGACTGACTGGATTTGGCAGCTAAAATTTTTCTAGAGGACGGAGAAGCCAGCCCCACACTCCTTCCCAGCACAACTAAGTTGATCTTATGTCTTTAAACCTTTGCTTCCTGTAAGGGTCCTGATAACACACGGATGACCATTAGACCCACACCCAACCACATCAACCAACCAAAACTCATGAAGCTGAAGAAGACTATTGCAATAATTGTTAAAGACAACCAACTTGTAACAGATGATGGAAATATTAACTCAAACAGTCACATAAGGTTTCACGGCATGTCTCAGGGGGCAAATAATCACTGATAACAATAATAAGTACATTTATTTTAATGAGTTAAGTTTTACAAATACAAAAAGGTAAACATGAGGTAAATTCTGGACATATTGAAAGACATGAAAGTCTACACAAGATAAAAGTTAATTTGTTATCTGTTGGGGTGTGATCCTTGCACTCTGGACATGTAGGTGCCCAGATCCTCCCCCCAACATATGCATCAGTGTCCGGCAGCTAATAGTGCCAGTTCTGTGTTGGTTGACGAGGCCCCTCAATCTCCCGATGTTCCTCTCATGTCTGGATGTGTCACTTCTTACTCCCAAGTCTCTCATTTTGGACAATGATGTGGATTAATTTGTGTCAAAGTCCTCTGCTCACGACATCTCATTAAGGGCATTAATAACCTCTGCACGATCCATGGGCTGGCCGTCTGCAGGGGATGCAGAGCCAGCCAGTTTATCAGCTCCTTTATTTCCCTTAACTCCCACACATGGGAGAAGAATTCTGGTGAGGCAGAGAAGAAGCAGACCACAAGATTGATAGATTCAAGATGTAAATTAATTTAAACATTTTTTAGTCCCTAATTTTCAACTCAAACGTAGTTCACACATGTGCTAAAACTTGTAGTGAATGCACTGGACTGATTTTTGCATGTGGATTAGCTTTCCTTATTACTAGTGTCTCCTGCCATCAGGTGAATCCATTCCGACTTCTGGGGTACTTGTAATTTACTTCCCCAAGTGAAGTTTGAGAAAACATATTTTAATCCAGCTGACCGGTGTTGGGAATGAACTCATAATGCAGTGGCCAGCAGAGATATGTGTTAAATTTCTTAGCCACATCAATCTCCATAATTTTAAACATGGCAGCAATAAAGGTAGGACATATAGAACAATTACAAAAGACTGTTATGAAGGTGAATATCTGCATCTGGATGATGATGGTGAGGGATTAAGTATAGACAATGGGTGTGCCCTGCTGAGATTGCATCATAGTAAACAGTTGCACTTTATGAAAAATAAATTACTGTAAACATGTGACAAGTGAGCTTTGCAAATGAAACACAAAATCCTCATGTAGTTCAAGAAGAAGAAGAAAAAGAAGAAGAAGAATAAGAAGAAGAAGAAGAAGAAGAAGAAGAAGAGAAGGTTGAAGAAGGTGGGGGAGGAGGAACAGGAAGAGGAAGAAGAAGAAGAAGAAGAAGAAGAAGAAGAAGAAGAAGAAGAAGAAGAAGAAGAAGAAGAAGAAGAAGAAGAAGAAGAAGAAGAAGAAGAAGAAGAAGAAGAAGAAGGTTGAAGAAGGTGGGGGAGGAGGAGGAAGAAGAAGAAGAAGAAGAAGAAGAAGAAGAAGAAGAAGAAGAAGAAGAAGAAGAAGAAGAAGAAGAAGAAGAAGAAGAAGAAGAAGAAGGACGTGGATGACGAAGATGATGATGATAACACTGACTGACATTACACATCACCATGAAGAAGGTGAAGAAAATCATGAACAAGCAAACAAAAAAGAAGCTATTGTCTGAGACAACAATTTACCCTATACATCCCAATTATATCCAAGTAGGGTTGAACTGGATATTACTTTTAATAACAAAATGTTCTTAAGTTTTGTTTCTGGTGTTTTTCTCATGAACTAATTTAATGCTGACAGATAATATATTGCTAAATGTGACTTCTCGTTTGGAATGAAGGACGATATTTCGCCATAATAGGTCATCATGTTGTTTCGAAGTATCTTCCACAATTTCAATGCTCAGTGAATGGAAGTGGACATTATAATAATTGTTTATTTGATTGTGTGCCATGTCTTGTCCAGACCTGCTTTTTGTTTGGCATTGAATCAGTTAATTGCTTTAGATATGTATATACACACATACATGTGCAGACACGAATGTACATACATATCTACACTCGGGTAAGACCACAGTCTACCCTAGCAATAGAAAGATGCTGAAGATGGAGGCAACCAGCCAGGAGGGCACACCACACCAATCAGGATGCATTGCAAACAATCTATGAAAAGCGAACGAAAGAAGAATCTCACAGAAGACGCTGATATAAGTGTTAAGTAATATGTCTTCACATATTTCCTCTTAAGTCATGGTTTTATGAAGCAAGGTGACAACTTCTCTTCCTCGCCATCTATATTACCCATATCACATAGTGGAGTAGAGCTCAGAGATGCATGTCATTAGACAAGAGGAATTCCTGCTCAGAGGGTGATTCATCATCATCATGTGCCATGTTGATAAGCAAGGGCAGACATGGTTGACCCTCTCACACGATCAACAGTGCTGAAATATTATGCAGAACATGTGCTGTATGGCAGTGAATCATGGAACATCAATGAACAAATTAGGAAGAACTTGGAAGCAATAGAGATATGGTTCCTGAGATGAATGATGCAAATACTTTTAGACTGCCAGAGTAACTAATAACGATTGCCTGGAAGTCTATTGAGAATAGGACAATATATAACGACAATAAGAAAGAGATGAACAGCACTCTTTGGTCATGTCATGAGAATAGGGGCATTGGGTAACATTGTGACGACTGGAAAGTGGGGGGAAAAAGGCAGAGGCAGACTGAGAGAAATGATGCTGGATGGAACCTTGATGGCAGCATGAAGGGATCTGGTCAGGAACAAGAGTGTGACTAAAGCTCACACTCTTATCATGGTTGGAAAGTGCATGATTCTTACCGCGTCCAGGAGAGAAAGGTCTCCCCTAAACAGAATATGTGGAGACTGTAGTTGGAGACAGACCGGCTCAGACTCGTTGTGAGCAATGGCAACATTTATAATGCCGCCGATGTGTAGATATTTTATTTATAGTTTTATAATTAAAAGAGTGATAAGTATGACTTTGTAATCTTGTGAAGGATAGATATTACTGTGATGACAATCATCAGTCAGCATGATAATAGATGAGGTAAAACTGTCCAATGTCATGTTAAGTTTTTATAATCAGTGTGTCACTCTGTGGTTTTATGTATACAACGGAGGATGTGAGAGAGTTCAAACTATACCATTATAATCAATCACTCAATAATAAATAGCCACTCAATAATAGTCAGCAATCCTGTACAACAACAACAACAACAACAGCAAGTCTCAGCATACCCTGACAACTCAAGTTTCTCTCTCTCTCTCAGCCATGACAGATATCATCAGCAGAGTTGATCTAGAACACACTGGACTGAGATCTGTGAAGAGACAAGGATGCCTTCGCCAGATGGCAGGGCATTTTATGATGATGTATTTACCCCATTGTCTTCCTCTTGCTGATTTCCCAGTTTGCCAGTTTCGTTTTCATCTCCCCCTTCACATGCCCACACAAACATGCCTGTCTACATCTCATTTCTCAAATCAATTGATGGTTTTCATCTGCTTCCTGATTAACTGCCACGTTAGATTTTTCTATCCATCCATGGTATTACTTGCAGCATCTTCCTCAAGACAGTGATTAAGGATGCAAAGAAGCTGATGTCCCCCAAGTCCACAACCACACCGAAGAAGGCCTTCATCTCCTTGTGAGGCATGCAGAAAATAAACACCAGCCCATGTACCAACAATAGGATAAACAATGTTTTCCCGATGTCAATTTGAATAATGAAAACACAAACAAAAGTTCCACAATTTATTTCTTGGCATATTTCACTGCATAGTGCAGAAGTCATTCAACATAAAACAAAGCGTGTTTGCGTGTTTAACCCACACAAATGGATGAATGTTGGGTATGCTGAAGCAGCTGCAATCTGTATGGCTAAACCAGTGTTGTGTAAACAAACAGGCATGACAGTCAGTATAAAATGACTGTGGTGGACAGTGTCAATTACGATCGGAATATATATGTTGTATACTTCAGCTTCAAGGATTTATTACTTTTACCTATTGTTTGTCTTCATTATTCATATTCGCTTTACTGTTATAGATCAGGTCAAGGATGAGAATATTTGCACATTGTATGATTCCAAGAGAGTCAGAACAACTCCCTGCAGCGATGGTGGAAGCAGCAAACCCCACATGTGGGAATTTATGATGTTGCTTGGGGTGAGTGTGTTTCTTGTCTAGCGGGATGGGAGCAAGTGATCACCTATCCCTATGTATGTCACTCTGTATATAGGAGTTGCTTACTATGCCAAAGTTACAACAAGATCTGGAGTCTAGACTACATCGCTGGGAAGTCATTGGTTGATGGACTAGATTCAATAGATCATTAAACTGGAGACACACACATATAAGCCTTGTCTCTTTTGAGAGAGAGAGAGAGAGAGAGAGAGAGGAGAGAGAGAGAGAGAGAGAGAGAGAGAGAGAGAGAGAGAGAGAGAGAGAGAGAGAGAGAGAGAGAGAGAGAGAGAGAGAGAGAGAGAGAGAACAAACTTTATTTTCAAAAGGTCACAAATTGGGCACACAGGCCTGTCTTACATTCAGCCCTTCCAATCACTCATCTTTTGTACATCAATTAACTATTTTACATGTTACATTCACATAGGAAAAAAAAACTTTGTCAAATGGAAGTTGTGAACATAAACAATGCATATATTCATGTTATGAGACATGCATCTCTGAGATATATTACAGTTTTACAGAGAGAAAGAGAAAGCGACAGAGAGGGAGAGAGAGAGAGAGACAGAGAGAAAGAGACAGAGAGAGATTCATGTTGCACATACCTATTTACATATGTAGCAATTTGTGACAATATCATTCTTGATAATAAATAACAAAGTGTCTTGAGTGAAACAGTTACATCACAGTTTGCGTACTAGTCTTCCATTCATTCACCCAAACATTTTTCTTTGAAACCTGGATGTGGATGCAGCTTAGTCTTGGTCATTTTCTCTTCTATATTAAGCCTTTTCTCTTCTATATTAAGCTGTCTCTTCTACCCTACGGTGTAGTGGTGCCTTACAGTCTTATTTAGGCTTTCCTCATCCACCATGGGGTGTGGATATATCTTACAGTCTAATTTAGTATTTCCTCTTCTACCCTTGGGTGAAGAGATATCTTACAGTCTTGTTTAGGCTTTCCTCTTCCCTGGTCTGTAAAGGTGTCTTATAATTTTAAAAAATCTTGCATCTTCTACCAGGGGATGTAGCATTACCGTACACTCTTGTTGAGTTTGGCCTCTGGGGTGAGAGGCATCTTTCAGTCTTATTTAGCCTAGCTTCCTCTGTCATAAAGTGTAAACAAGGCCTCAACATTCAGCACAGTTTCATTTAATTAGTGGCATCCCCCCACCTCTTTTGCTTCCCCACTCTCCCAGTTGTCACTTCTCTTTCCCAACTATAGTTATCTTCTACCTGGTCTCTCTCTCCAGGAGATTCTGTGTGACTGTACAAGTATGATGTCACCGGTAGTATCTCGATTTGCCACATTTGGCACAGCTATCCTTAACAATACAGTGTGCATCTATAAGGATATCACCATTCCTCCCTGTCCATAAAATCTCCCAACAGGAGAGCAACCATACTGGAGATTCTGTTCTGCGTGCATGCGAATATACATATTTATATATGCGTGTACGTGGAAATTGGTAGGTATATATATATATATATATATATATATATATATATATATATATATATATATATATATATATATATATATATATGTATAATAATATCATTCTTTATTTCTTGCTTACTACACTTGCCGAGAGATCAACAGCAATGAGAGAAGCTGAGGGGCCTATACCTCCAGTATATCCATCATCTGTGCTGCCTTTCTTACACACCTATCTGTTCTTTATTTCTTACAATTAACAGCAACGAGAGAAGCTGGGGTTTAAACATCCACAGTATATCCATCATCCTGACTGTCTCTGGTATTATTTCCATTATGGAATATGCACACAATCACAGCATGAGAAAACTTGGGTGTTACGCATCAGAACCACACAGTATAATAATCTTGCTTCGCTGGACCAACCCATATCATGTGTATCACTGGTGGTCTGATCTTATCATCATCATCATCATCTTCTTCTACTTCTGTCGTCAAGCGTCATGGGGAGGAATAATTTGCGTTCCAGCGTCCGGTGGGCGGCACTGGATAGTGTCATTCCATGTGGTTGTATAATGTCCTTGATGTCGTCAATCCATTTTCTACTTGGACGTCCTCGTGGTCTTGTCGTAGATGATCTTTGATGTAAGGCCAGTGATGGTAGTTGCTGGTGTTGCATTCTAACGACATGGCCAAACCACTTGATCTTCTGTCTTTCAATAAATGTGGCACAAGGTGTTGATCCCACAGTCTGTCTGATAATAGCATTTCTTACTCGGTCTCGGATTGTTATGTTGGCAGCTCTCCTCAAGCATCTCATTTCGCAGATGTTGATTTTGCAAAGTTGTATTTTGAATAAAGTCCAGGTTTGAGATTGGTAGCATAGGGTTGGTGTGAATATGCTGTTTATTATCTGTCGTTTTGTGGACATGGGTATATTCGGATGTTTCAGTAAGGGTGATAGTTGATATGTAAGTGCACTAGCTTTTTGACATCTGATTTCGATTTCTTTGTCCAATCTGCCATCTTCTGTGATCATACGTTCAAGAAATTTGAATTCTTTAACTTGTTTCAGAGTTGTGCTTTTTATCTGTATACTTTAGTGGGCCCGGCAATCTACTAACTTGCATTGCAGTACTTCGGTTTTGGCTGTATTTATACTCATATTGTATCTCCTGCATGTTGAACTCAGATTATTAATATGATTTTGCAGTCTGCCTTCGTTGCTATAAAACAGGCACTGATCGTCTGCAAATAGAAGTTCATTTATTTCCTGTGGATCAGTTGTTTCATCTGGAGTAAAGAGTTCTAAATTTTCTGAATCTGTTGTGTCGAGACTTGCTTCTTTGGAAATTCTGTCCATGTAGATATTAAATAACAGTGGAGAGAGCACACATCACTGTCTCACTCCTGTATTGGCTGTGAACATATCTGATAAACCTTCTTGTGTTCTTACTGCACTTCGGCTCGAGTAGTACATGGCTATGATGTTTTCTAGCAGTTGCCCTTGTATCCCATAGTCTTCAAGAATGGTCCATAATTTGTATCTGTCTACTCTGTCGAAAGCCTTTTCCTGATCTACAAACACAATATTCTGCTGGTCACTATATTCGATAGTTTTTTCACATATTTGTCTAAGTGTAAATAATGCATCTTATACAACCCCAATAACACTATGCATTTGATTTTATTCTACAATACAAGGTATAACAATCAACCCTAATGACCCAATTTCATATGAAAAGCCTTGTATTTTTAGACCTTCGAATTCCGCATATCCCATGTGGCATATCACAAGTACTATAAAAATCACCCCCCTCCCCGCCCCTTCCTTTCTCATATATACCATATACATATGCGTGTATATATATGGTTGAATGAATATTTGTTGATTGTGTAGATGTTTGTAAGTGCGCTCACACATATTAGTCCTCCCAGAATTTAGGATTCTCTTGGTACACACATAAAGGAGCACAAACAATAAGTTTTGTTATTATCACCATCATATTTAGGTGCACACATCAATGCTCTTTAACATTTGTCCACTATGGCCAACATTTCACTGGCATCCTCTCAAGCATTGTACGGACATCCACCAGGGCACTCCTTTGTAGTTTTCACTCTCAGACTACCATCACATCTCCATTGCTTCCAGTTTTCCCCCCTTACCTTCCTCCCCCTTCTTCATGTCACTCATTGACCTGGGATCTTCATTGAACTGTTACTATTCTGTACCTCGGTCCCCATAACACCACAGACTCCCACGGCTGTCTATATAAGAGTATCAAGGTGACATTCATGTTAGTATCACAGCCTGGGAGTCTGATAAAAGCAGCAAAATTGTTCTTCAAATCT
This sequence comes from Cepaea hortensis, assembly GCA_963921405.1. Lineage (NCBI taxonomy): Eukaryota > Metazoa > Mollusca > Gastropoda > Stylommatophora > Helicidae > Cepaea > Cepaea hortensis. Next base: position 311,649,439 of record OY992876.1, on the reverse strand, counting down.
TCATTTTCTCTTCATTGTTCTCACTTTTTCATCTTGTCATTCTTCTCACCCCGTTTGTATGCGAGCTACTGTAGTCACTGGAGGGTCTTCTCCGTGATTATTTGTTGTGCTTAGTGTATGTATGTGTTTTCTGATGAAGGTTAGTGGCTGCAACATCCTGTAGTTTTTGTAATTCTGTTCTATAAAGCTGCATTACTTTGTGTTATTTTATATTGTTTAAAGGTCATTATGGTTCTATTGAGTTGATCTTCTTTAACCTGGGTCTGTGGTTTTGGAGATAGTGAAATGTGCAGTTTCATAACTCCCCAACATAGAAAATTTGGGGTTCGAATCCAGGCACAGGCAAACTGAACTACGAGGGGGCTTCAAGTGAAAACCATAAATGTTTTCTGTTTTGTTGGTGAATATATTCTGAAAAAGTACAGAACAAATGTATAATTTTTCGATGTAGTCACCACTGCGTTCAAAGCAAGTACTCCAGCACAAATAAAGTGCATGAATTCCCGTAGAAAAGAATTCTCTTGGTCGCGTGTGTAATCACTTCGGGGTCACTACTCAGTGTGCCTGACCCGGTCATGAACAGTCTGCCCATGGTGAAGTGGTCAAGCCATCCGTCTCGCGCTCTGAAGGTTGTGGGTTTGATTCCGGGCTGTCTTTTGATCCATGAGTGCATGTTTCTCGGAGACTCCTGGGGTCGTCGCTGGAGCTACAGAGTTCGTGCTTTGTGTGACGATTTTGTGAGGCCGCCCTGCAGAAAGAAACTGAGCCATTTGGGATAAAACCCAATCCAATGAAGTGGATCCTCTCGACTTTTAAGACTTTGTAAGGCTGTCACAGAAGTCACCCTGTTTTGAAATTTCGTACTCCACGTATACACTTGCTGTACTGACAGGTATGCATTGCCATACTGGACCTTCATTCGTCAATGAATTTCTATAGATTTAATCCCTTCACTGATCACAAAGCAGATAGCAGAACGCTCCTCCTCTTTGGAGCATGTCAAAAGTGGGGCAGCCATATTAAAACTGTCCTAATGATGTCACCGTGTTCATCTGCACCATGATGTCACATGCTAAACATTCTTGACATCCTTAACAAAAATATATTTACAAATTACAAGACAATGGCATGGTTATTGTAATTTAAATCACAGGTTTAAGGTTTTCATTTAAAGCCCCCTCATATTGCCATCAAACACAAACAGTCAATAATTGCTGGATTTGACTGCAATGTCCTATAAAGTACAGGCAACAAACTGTTTATAGTCTTTAAATCTTGGAGTTTAAGGACACCTTGTACAGAATCAGTCTATATGTCAGTTAGAGTGGGAGATATAAATGAAGTGTGGCTTTATACCACACATGGTTGCTAAATACCTCCACTTCACCCACAAATATGGCAAGAAAATAACATACACACATCATGAAATGCAGTAAAAATAACATATATGCATGAGGCATGACATGTCAGAAACATGCCAGTTGGGTTAACAAGAAGTCAACAGTGAGTACACAGAAAATACAAATAAACACATGTTGCTGATGAGAGCAAAACTATTTGGGTATCTCAAGGAACACACACATACAGCAACGTACACCTACACAGCCAGACTTCTTGTGTAGACACTACTAGAACAACAACAAACAAGAGGAAGAAGGACAATAAGTTGAAGAATGGGACGGAGGGGGAGGACAAGAAGGATGAGGTGAAGAAACAGAAGAAAAATAAGCAGGAGGAGGAGGAGGAGCAGGACAATAAAAGAAAGGGAAGAAAAATAAGAGAAGAAGAAGAGGAAGGAAGGAGAAAGAAAAGACAAAGAAAGTGAAGAAGAAGAGAAAGAAGAAGAAGTTGCAGTAGAAGAAAATGAAGAAGAAGAAGGGGGAGGAGAAGATAAAGAAGAACGAGAAGATGAAGAAGAAAAAGAAGAAACAAAAAAAGGAAAGGAGTGGTAGGAGAAGAAAATGATGGTGAGAAAAAAAAAAAGAGAAGAAGAGGAAGAAGGAGAAGATTAATGCAACTTGACTGTTAGTAGTACCCTACGTAGATGAAATCAATGCAACAAGACTGTAAGTAGTGCCCTAAGTAGACGAAGAAGTAGAAGAAGAGGAAGAAGAAGTGGATCAATGCAACATGACTGTAAGTAGTGCCCTAAGTAGACGAAGAAGTAGAAGAAGAGGAAGAAGAAGTAGATCAATGCAACATGACTGTAAGTAGTGCCCTAAGTAAAAGAAGAAGAAGTAGATCAATGTAACATGACTGTAAGTAGTGCCCTGAGTAAAAGAAGAAGAAGTAGATCAATGTAACATGACTGTAAGTAGTGCCCTGAGTAAAAGAAGAAGAAGTAGATCAATGTAACATGACTGTAAGTAGTGCCCTGAGTAAAAGAAGAAGAAGTAGATCAATGTAACATGACTGTAAGTAGTGCCCTGAGTAAAAGAAGAAGAAGTAGATCAATGCAGCATGACTGTAAGTAGTGCCCTGAGTAAAAGAAGAAGAAGTAGATCAATGCAACATGACTGTAAGTAGTGCCCTAAGTAGAATTAGAAGAAGAGAAAGAAGAAGAAAATCAATGCAACGTGATTGCAAGTAGTGCCTTCAGTAGAAGAAGAGGAAGAGGAAGAAGAAGTAGAAGAAGAGGAAGAAAAACAAGTAGTGCCCTCAATGTATTCTCAGTGTGATATAATGACTATAAATCACAGTTGTCTTTTCTTGGGCACTTCTGGCACCCTCGTTGTAAGTTGTAAAACAAACATACTGTACACTTCAATTACAACAAACATACTGTACAATTCAATTAATGATGCACAAATAAATTACAGATGTCAGTCATTGAAACACAACTAATAATAATAGGTATCAATTATTGATAAACAACTATGTAACAGATAAAATGATATGACTACCTCAACAATGCATCCTAGCATTAATGCTGACATTACAATAAACTCGCTGTCTGCCGCAATCATCAATATGAAGCAATTTCCAAGATGTTTGGCTTGTATGTTACTCTTTACTGCAAACATAGAAACTGTCCATGCCACTGCAGTCTACAACTCATGACACCACAATATACAACCCAAGCCATCCCATATCTACAATTCCTGCCACCATAATCTACAACCCAAGCTATCCAATATCTATGTCTCAAGTCACCCAAATCGACAACTCAAGCTATCCCAAATCTTCAACTCAAGCCACTCAAAAACTAAAACCCAAGCCATCCCACATCTACATCTGATGCCAGCCCAAATGTACAACTCAAGCCACTCCAAATCTACAACTCAAGCTATCCCACATCTACATCTCATGCCAGCCCAAATTTACAACTCAAGGCACTCGCAATCTACAACCAAAGCCATTCCATATCTACATATCATGACAAATCTCCAACTCACTCCAATTCTAAAGTCAAGCCATCCCAAATCTCCAACTCAAGCCACTCCAAATCTACAACTCAAGACACTCCAAATCTACAACCCAAGCCTTCCCATATGTACATATCATGCCAAATCTGCAAGCCTAGCCACTCCAAATCTAAACTCAAGCCATTCAAAATCTACAACCTAAGCCATCCCATAACTACATCTAACACCATTCCAAATCTACAACTCAAGCCACTCCAAATCTACAACTCAAGCCACTCCAAATCCCCTCCCCACCAATTTACATCACACACCCCTCAAGCCACTGCAAATCTCACCCCCTCCCCCCAATCTACAGCACACCATCCCAAATCTACAATTCACCCCTCCCCCCAAATTTACATCAAACCTACCCAAATCTACAACTCAAGCCATTCCAAATCTGCAACTCAACCCCCCCCCCCCCCCCCCCCAATCTACATCACAAGTGCGCACACACACGCACACCCCCCCCCCCCCAATCTACATCACAAGTGCACGCGTGTGCGCATGCACGCGCACACACACACACCAATCTACATCACATCCAAATCCACAATTCCAACCAACCCCCAAACCACAGCCTCAAGCCATGCCATGCACAGGAATGCTCCCATGGAACCGATCACTGACATGACCCTTGTCAGTCTCCGACTCACTGGATGCTGCTCTGACCACAACACACTCTGTGGACATGTTCCTCTGTATATGAGCTTCTATCTCCCGACAATCCACAATGTAGTTTGTATTGGGCACAATGTTAGAATTAGAAATATCCGTTTCTTCTGCAGGTTCTGCTGCACCTTTAGTAGCTGAAGGAAGATTCCTCCAAGAAATTTTTAAGTCCTTGAAAGCATTGAGCAAGAAAATGCCAACAATAATGACAAAAAAACCGCACAGATCGCCCACAATGTCAAATGCAGGCATTCTGAAAAACTCCTGAAACAAAATCACCGAGCCCAAAATGACACAGGAGGTAAAGAAGACATAATAGATCGGTGTGACAACTGCAGTGTTGTATACGTCTAAAGCTTTGTTTAAGTAGTTCAGTTGGAGCAGTATGCAAATGACCACAATGGCTAGGAGGAGATACGTAAGCCAGTTTGTAAATTCGTTGTGCCCTCGAGCTGTGGCCTTGATGGCCGTCCCGACACCTTTGCAGGCCATGACAGTGAAGGAGCCGAGGGTCGAACATACTGTGATGTACACCAGCACACTTTTGTGGCCAAAACGTGGGACAAAATAAACAATCATGGAGACCGCGATGATCACGATGACGATGCCGTAGACTATAAATGCTGTAGAACAGAAACAAAGAAACAATTAAATTTACAATAGTATATACAAGGGGGCTTCAAATGAAATACTTAAATGTTTTTGTGTGTGGTGAGTATATTCTGAAAAATTCCAAATCAAACGTATAATTTTCCGATGTAGTCAGTTCAATGCAAGTCCTCCAGCACCAATGAAGTGCTTGGATTCCTGTAGAAACATCAACTCTGGGGTCACTACTCAGTATGCCTGACACTGTCATGAACAGTCCGTTTTGAATCTTCCTACTCCACTCATACACTTGCTGGACTGATAGGCAAGCATCACCATACTGGACCTTCATTTGCCGATGAATTTCTATAGGTTTCACCACTTCACTAATCAAAAACATATAACAGAATGCTGCTCCTTTTTGGTGCATGTCAAAAGTGGGGCAGCTATCTTTAAATTGTCCTTATGATGTAACCGTGTTCTTTACACTGTGAATAACTTTCTTGACATCCTTAACAACAATACTGACAGGTTACAAGTCGATGGCATGGTTATTGTAATTTCAACCTTACTTGTCAGGTTTTCATCTGAAGCCCCTCATACACTGAGCATGATAGCTTTTGTTTACCAGTCACGGATTTAAATTAACATGACAGTTAATTGTTTTAACTGACATGGGCTTGGTAGCAAGAAATGTCTTGGGACGTAAAAGTGGTCGGTATTCATGTTGACACAAAATGTGGGTTTAGTGCCATGTACCCAATGTACCTTCAGGCAGGTACAAGGATGCTTGATGTGATTGAATACAGGTAAGTGGGTAGAAAACTTTCTACATGCCTTAAGGAAGGTATAAGGGTGCTTGATGTGACTGAATACAGGTAAGTTGGTAGAGGAATTTTTAGATGTCGTAAGCCCCGGGAAGGTTAACCCGGTCAACAAATGCCCGCAGAAGTCGGATGTGTCGGCCTAACGGTGCAAGAACGCAGCTCTGCTGTAAACAGGCACAACGCAATCACGTCCGAAAAAAACTCCGGATGAACGCAGCAGCAGAAGAAGAAGATGTCGTAAGGAAGGTATAAGGGTGCTTGATTTGACTGATTACAGGTAAGTAGCCAGAGGATTTTCTACATGTCTACAGGCATACTGGGTGCATGGTGCTCAACCCACATTTGTATAGACAATTAGCACCCAGGGGGCCATGTGATCAATATCTTACCAGTCAACTATAATTCCTCAGGCATTGTCGGGTACCCATTTTAAGCTAGTTGATCTGGCAGCCCAGGTGACTTAACAAAATCTGCCTCAATGTGAATTCAAATACCTGACCGCCAGGCTAGCATGATACTACATCAGCTTCTGTCTGAATATACTGGCACCTTGCCATCTTGACAGACATGAGTTTGTTACATTGTGCTTTTTAAAAAAAAGCAAAATAACTACAACCAATGGCAGTAATGAATGTGTCTAATCAGGCAAATTTGAGTGGTAATCTGAGACCAGTTAAGATCAAGGATGGAGTTATACCTCTACATAACACAAAGCCTGGGATCAATTGAAGAGACCATGCATTGCTTATGCAGCATGATGACTCCCTCGGCCTGCCTAGTTTATTCCAGAGGGAAGGTAACACCAATGCATTTGGAATAAGATAAACTGCAGAAGCTGCTGGATCTGCAAAGCAATGCTCTAACTGTCCACCTGTTGGAGTTTCCATCCTAGACCAGTTGATGACCAAGGCTTAGGGCCTAGTCTGCCCTGCCATGATATTTAGTTTTCATGTTGCATTTCCTCGCACTAGGTTAATGCTTTTACCGACCCATAGCCGTTGACACAATGTGGGGTATCAGGTTTGTTTAGCGCCGCCCAACATTCGGCGCTAACAGAAAGCAGGTAGTACCGTCTACTGTCATATCTAACTAAGACCTGACTTTTGACACATAGTTTAAATATTAATGATTCAGTTACATTAACAGATAAAATCATGCAGTAGGGACCTTCAGTGGGTGTATGAAGTGTTAGGATCATCACATTTCTGTAGAACCGAGTGTACAGAGAAATAGGTGACCAGTGCCCCCCCCCCCCCCCCCCCCCCCCCCCCCCACATGCAATGAACAATAAGAGCAGGCACCGAACCCTCACCCAACCACACTCATGCCACTGCCAACTGGACAACCCAACTGCTACACCAACATTCCCATTATTCAATTACACATCAGATCCCAAATGTAGTTGTCCAACTACTCCACCACCAGGACTACAACACCGGGACTATTCTACCACAGGGACTACTCCACCAAGAGGACCACTCTACCAGGATTACTCCACTACCAGAACCACTCCACCACCAGGACTACTCCACCACTGGAACCATTCCACCACTAGGACTACTCTACCACTGGAATCACTCCACCACCAAGACTACTCTACCACAAGGACCACTCCACCACTGGAATCACTCCATCACTGGACCACTACACCACCAGGACTACTCCACCACCAGGGCTACTCCACCACCAGGGCTACTCTACCACCAGGACCACTCCACCACTGGAACCAATCCATCACAAGGACTACTTCAACACCAGGACTACTCTACAAGCCTCACTTATTCACACAATCAGAGGAATGTACCTGGTTCCTTCATCTTGTCCATCATCTCATTGAGGTCGTGCACTTCCTGCTCCTTGGGAGCATGAATCACCATCACGGTGGAGCCCAGGAGACACAGCAGACAGCCCACCTTTCCCAGGATGTTCAGTCTTTCCTTAAGTATATGTGATGACAAGACAGCGCTGGGGAGGGACACAGTTCAGTCATTTAGTTAACAGTAAATACCTCTTGTATTAAAATAACAAACATCGTGAAAGACAGAAAAATCTTCTTTTTCTCTCCCTCGATTTACATCATTGAAGTGTCTGAGAGACATATACAGATCTCGTTAGCACTCTTTCTAAAGATGGCATGCAAATGTGGTTTTTGAGGAAAATGCAAAGACTAACTTGGACAGACAGAAAAACCAGTGACCAAGTCCTACAAGAAACAAATAAAAACTGTAAAATGATTAGAGAAATTTGATGTAGACAGTCACAATTTTTTGGACATGTTATGAGAAGAAATAAATCGGAGAACTTGGTAACAACTGGCAAGATTGAGGGGAAAAGAACAATGGGAAGGCAGAGAAGTAAATACCTGGATTGGCTTGACCATGTGGTATGGCTGAGACAAGAACACAGAGCTGATCCACGACTCTGGTGATCAAGTGAGATGGTGAAACATGACCGCCCATGCTTATCGGCATGGCACATGATGATGATGATGAAGCTGGTATTCATTTCTCTAAGGCTGTTCTTGATACCATTACTCTATCCTTCACATATAAATCTGCTTTTTACACACAGAAGCCACAAACAATAGGTTGCACGATGTAGTGCCTGGCATATTTCGCTGCATCTCGTCAGGTGCATACTGCAGAAATATATATCATTTGAAGTGAATAAATTAACTGTACTTGAGCTGAAACAATTAAAACACATAGTCATGGGTATTGTTCAAATGCAGAACATTTGTTATCCCCGTGGTAATTTCAAATTTGACACAAACTCTTTCTGTTTGCACAAAACCAACTGGCATCACCTAATTGCTAGCGCCTCACTAATATTGAGTATCATTTATTGTTCATCGAATACAGTATACAAAATGCTTTTTCTTTGTTCACACTATGGCTCCACATTGGACTGACTTCTGCATGTGGGCTAGCTTTCCCTATTACCAGTGTCCCTCGCCATCAGGTGAACCCACTCTGACTTCAGAGGTACTTGTAATTTACGTCCCCAAGTCAAGGACGAGAAGCCAGCATTTTAGTCCAACTGACCAGTGTAGGGTTGAACCTGCTAAGTCGCCATCAGCACACCGGACGTGTAAGAGTAAGTGCTCTAATTCATTCAGCCAGACTAACCTCCACTCATCATGTGAGCTAGTAAAGACGTTTGTCTGTCACGTGACCTGTGTTGGAGTCCTTGTCCTGAGACCTTTGTTATCAACTACAGACAAGTAAAATAAAACAGAACACAACATAACACACGGAACAAAGCCACTAGCTCTTAAACTTCTGGTGTGCTGGTGCTGAGGTAGCGGGTTCAATCCCTACACCAGGAGGTCATAACATTTATGCTGGTGTTGGAGGTCTTAACAATCATGCTTTTGTTTGAGGTCATAACAATCATGCTATTGGAGTGCACTAGAAGTAGCAGCACTTGTGTAGGCTACGCTTGAGTTTAAAGGAAGCGACTGAAGAAACAAACATCGTGCTATTCAGAATGTAATGTGTATTTGATCAAATTATAAAGAATATAATGATATGGTAGTCAGGCTGGAGAATAATTTTAAACTGAATGGATGGTTGCGTAATATAATGTTAAGTTGATTATGTTATCTGGACTACAATGCTAAGTGATGTGGAATATAATGTTAAATTGATTATGTTACACAGAATACAATGCTGAGTGAATGAATATAATTCTAAGTTGATTATGTTATCTGGACTACAATGCTAAGTGATGTGGAATATAATGTTAAATTGATTATGTTACACAGAATACAATGCTGAGTGAATGAATATAATTCTAAGTTGATTATGTTATCTGGACTACAATGCTAAGTGATGTGGAATATAATGTTAAATTGATTATGTTACACAGAATACAATGCTGAGTGAATGAATACAATTCTAAGTTGATTATGTTATCTGGACTACAATGCTAAGTGATGTGGAATATAATGTTAAATTGATTATGTTACACAGAATACAATGCTGAGTGAATTAATATAATTCTAAGTTGATTATGTTAACTGGCAAATTACCTGACAATAACGCTGAGGGCGCCCAGAGGTGTCACCAGGGTGGCTGGTGCAAAAGCATAAGCTGCAAAGTTTGCAAACTCGCCAATGGTCACTGAGGGAACAGAAGCAAAACCCTACTATAACACACAGACAGGGAATCTACACATGTCAAATGTTAGACAAATCCATCTGTCTTGAGTGGTGATTATCAATAATGTGACACTTGACAGCAGCTGACATGTTATACTAGATCAGATGTGTTCTTTGTCTGATTGTGTTCACTAGGTTTGAACTCTAGTGTAATCCACACACGTCCTACTGCCACTAGTAGTTACTTCTACTGGGGAGTGCACTTGATTGATTTTGCATGTATGCTAACTTTCCCTGCTACCAGTGTCCCGAGAAGTAAGACTTTTGCGAGAACCAAGTGATGACTGTGAATCTACAACCATGGTCAGATTGCGAGAACAGCAAATTAAAAGAGGTGTGGCCAAACAAGAAAACTACGCAGGAAGCCAAAGAAGATTGATAAACCAACACAGAACTGGTGTTGTTAGTCGCTACATGCTGCAGAATTTGCTGAAGAGGGGATCCGAGCACTTATGGATTGAATGGTTCGATGTGCAATGAGGATGATCTGTCGACTAACTAACTCCCATCTCCCTCACTCTGGACAAGGGAGCAGATTTCCCATGTTTCCTTAAAGTCATCTGTTCGCCCAGGCTCTCTCATGGAGCTGATATTGTCTGGATCATCAATTGCTCTCCCCTCCTTTATCACTGCCATGTTTGCAAACCCAGCGGCTTCCATTTTGAAAATAGTGTCCTTCAGTTGTTCAATGGGGTGCCATGAATTTGGGTCAGTTTGTTCTGTTGCCGTACCTGGCTCGCTGGACAATGTCTGCATTTCCCAGGAGGGATGTGTTTTGTGGTGTTGGCAGGATAAAGGGGAAAACAAAAGTTGTGATTGCTGAGGGCATGTCCTGTTTGCTGTATTTTAAAATGGCAGACCAGAATTCTTGTGCACTATTGGTGAGGTCTTCCTTGATAATCAGCCTGCATACATCGCCGCAAGATTAATAGTCGTACCAACTTCAAGGCAAAGTGTCACAATATAATGCTCCGTTCCTGTGCCAGTGAATATCACAAGACTCCTCACTGTCCCATGTGAAAAGTGGAACAGACAGCAGTCCTAACAAACCCACAGCATGCACAAGCATACATGCATAAGGCCTCTGTCAGATTGCCAACACAACAGTCCACCACTAAAATTACAGTTCATCATTGATAGAAGTGGCTGTCACTAGAAAACCAGCTGTTACACACACATTACTGCATAAGACAAAACCAGCTAGTTCAGCAATTGGCCGTCCACCATTTTCTTGAACATGCAGTTCATAATACAAACATCCACGGACAGATATAAAAGCACTCCACATGAAATCCACAGCTCCCAGTGTTGCTTAACACACTGAAATCAGTAGCATGTCAACAAAACCATGTACTACCAGTCCAACATGAGGATAATGCAAGCAAACTGTAGCCAGAAGCAAAAATATTCTAGAGGCCTTATAGTCGGTTCACATTTGCATGCCCTCATTGACATTCAATTTTCTTGAAAACTGTCAGTTGCATTCGATATAAAAATGTTCCTGCCGTCTTATATTTACCCCCACCCAAATAATATGTCTTTGATAGGTCCAAAGACAACTTAAATCATGGAAAGCGGCGACATTTCTTGGATGTTTTGGCGAAAATGTAGTGCATTCACGCTAACAAACTTGTTTTACAGTAACGCACATCAATTCGGGTGACGACACAAGGCGTATCCAGATTCGTATGGGAGTGGGTGCAATGTGTATTAATGTCTGCAATCTGCCCAGACCTTAATCTGTGTTGATTCCAGTAGGTTGATGACTGCTCTCGGTTGAATACAATTCAATCCATCCTTTCCCCAGTAGTCATCTTCCTCACATGGTCCTCACATTTTTTCCAGTAACTTTTATCAATATTATATAGCGCTGACGGGGTTAGTATCTTGACATCAGACAATTTGAACGTAGTATTGTCAGCTGCCACTTGTCCTTTAATTTTAGCCCACACAGGTTCTATAGGGTTTAAATGAGAATCGTACAGCAGAAGTTTCAAGCACCTATGGCCATGCTCTTCTATCAACTTGTCGATTTGATATTTTTTGCCTTTTAGTGTCTGTTTTACAAGGGACAACAATTCTAGCTCGAAATACGTTTCTGGATATGGTACGGTTTTTCCCTTCAGAGCCATATCTTTATTGCTTCCTTTGTGCTCAATGCCGTAGGTATTTTGTCTTCTTGGGCAACAAAATTGTGATGTGATGCACTGTCCATAATTAGACAAGACGTTCTATCTAGGGATGGAAGCACTGTAATCTCGAGCCATTCTCTAAATACATTACCATTCATCTCATTATGATGATAATCCCTACTGTCTGTATGCTTTGATACAAACACAATTCCAGCATTCTCTAGTAAGCCATTATGATTACTACCATCATGGGCTATGACCAAACGCTGTCTTTTATTGCTGGGCACAAATTGCTTTATCTTTCCATCCAGTGATTGCCATTCCTTTTCACTTGTGTGGTGCGCATTGATCCAAGTTTCATCCAAATACACTATGTCATAATTTTCTTTGCGCATTTCCCTTATGTCACGTAGGTATGTGCTTCTCGCAAATTATATTTCTGCCTTGCTTGTACTTTCTAAACGTGAAGCCTAATGTCCTTATAATTTTCCACAAAGTTGTTTTGGATAGCGCTATGTCATTGTTCATTCTCAACCAAGCCCTAAGTTTTCTTATGGTCACTGATTCTTTGATATCCAGCATTTTTATAATAGCTCGCCTTATGACATCCTTGTCAAAGCTGTCTACAATTGCCTTTCTACCTACCGTTTGCTTATTGCATGGTGGTTTCATTCCAGATTCTTGCGCCCATTGATGAAATGACCATTTACTGAAACCCAATGCATGCACTGTTCTTTTCTCTGGATTTGTAATAGTATGAAACAGTTTCCTGCGATCTTCTTAACAAAAATATGTGTACACTTCATAGCGATGCTTTGAAGTTTTCACAATTTCACATTCAATCCTATTCAATAATATTCATACATTCAGATGTTAGCGATAAATGGTAAGATTTATTTATATAATCGTGTTTCATGAAAGCACTCACATTACAGATGACACCTCTGAACAGGGAGTGTTCCACTATGCGAGGCTCTTGTCATAAGGCCAATCCCATGTCCCACGAGAGAATTTACTATTCAACGCTGATGTTTCCGTGTGAAGATGTAATACATTTAATAATATGCACTTCATCTCTGACACGTAAATTATATACTGCATATAAACAAACTTTGAAATCTGCTGTACAATCTCCAGAACAAAAAAATTTTTGTTGGCTGGACATAATGATAAGGTTATATGCTAAATCTCATCATTTTCCTTCAGTTGGTTACTGAGATTTGAAATTTTATATTGGGGCAGACAAAAGTAAACGGACTGTAACAGCTATACAGCCTATCCACATATTGGACTGGAGCTCTCCGAGGTGTTTACCATGACACAAAATCAAGCAACAACAAATCAGATAAATGAACCACACAACACATGGATACTTACTTAAGATCATGCCGGTCCACCACATCCATTCCCTCAGATAGCCGAAGCCACCATCACCTTGGACATCAACAGTAAGCAATTAAAGGACCTATTTACACACCTTAATGACTGACTGGCACCTTGCCGTCTTGACAGACGATAGTTTGTAAAATGGAGTTATACTTCTTTATAACACAAAGGATGGGCTGAACTTAGAAACCACGTGTTGCCCATACAGTATGATCCCTCTCTCGGCTTGTCTAGTTTACTCCAAAAGAAAGATAACACCAATACGCCTGGAACATGACAAGCTGCAGAAGACACTAACTGTCCGCCTGTCAAAGCTTCCATCCTAGACCAGTTGCCGACCAAGGCTTAGGGCCTGGTCTGTCCTGTCATGACATTTAGTCTTTAGGTTGCATTTCCTCGCGGCAGGATAAGGCTTAAGTTGCATTTCCCTGCACCAGAATAAGGCTGTTATTTTCCCAATTGCACTCCTCCACCTGAAGCCATTGGCACAATGTGGGGTGTCGGGTTTGGTGAGCGCTGTCTAACGTTCGGCACTAACAGAAAGCAGGTAGTACAGTCTACTGTCATACGGTAGCTCAGTCATATCTGTCTAAGACCCAAGATTCGGCGCTAACAAAAAGCAGGTAGTATTGGCTACTGTCATACGGTAGCTCAGTCATATCTGACTAAGACCTGACTTAGACACACCTTAATGCACACTTGGTATATGGTGCAAGACCCATATTGGTATAGACCAGTAGTTCCCAAACTTTTCAAGCAGAGGGCCATATCTACTATTTTCGGTAGTTAAGCGGGCCACAACGTTATAAAATTATAAAAGTCATGCAATATCATTCTTACCTTTCTTAACTTTCGTCAACAAAATTCTAAAACTTTAAAGGCAGTCAGTGTCAGCACTACACGGCAGTCTTTTTGTGGTTTAATATCAAAAGTGCATTTAACAATACATTTTTAATCAGTTTAAAAAATCGTTATTAATGTAATTAATTTACAATTGTAACTGTTCTTCATAACCTGTTACTTAAATTTGGATGCTAGTTTATCAATGTCTGGGCACAAATCTGTCATGCCCAATGTCATAAGCGCAGCTACGTTACTGTCAGTGAATCTGAAATGTTGCTAGTTTTTTATAATGGTCATTGCGGAAAATAACTGCTAGCATCTGTAAGTCGAACCAAAACGATAAATATATCTCTGGGCGAATAACGCAAGTGTTCAAATTGTTCGACAGGCAATAGTCGCCAGAATGAAATCATATGATCAGCTGAAGGTGAAGTGGGCCGCTCCAGAAATTTACATCTCAGTGCAGAATTGCATTTCAAATCAATTACTTCATGCTGAAGGTTTTGCTGTACTTGACAGAGCTTGGCATCAGGAAATATGAACGGATTTATGAAGAGGGCAACATTATCCTCCTCTATTGTGAACTCTTGAAATCTCTACTGAAAGATATCCAGAAGACTTTAAACTTTTACTTTGTACTGTAACAAGTCACATTTCTTTTCCACCACTAGCGTCGTCAGAGTTGGAAACACCTCTAAAGTTCCTTCAGTCAGCTGTCCGATAAACAGTTGTAGTATCATTTTAAATGAAGAAATGTCATCGCACAAATTTGTGAATAGTTTTTTTTTTTCATCCTGGATCCTCCCATTTAAAGAGTTTAAATGAGACGTGATGTCCACCAAAAATGCCAGGTCATTAAGCCAGTCATCGTTCAGCAGACATTCCCGTTCTGTAGGCAATTCATTTATTTCAGACAGAAACAGATAGACACTATTTTTCAGTGCCCAGAAACGTGACAGAACTTTCCCTTTAGATAGCCATCTGAAATCACAGTGTAACAGTAGCTCACCGTATTCCTCATTGAGGTCTGATAGAAACTGTCTGAACTCATGCCTGTTCAGTACCTAACTTCAAATTTTGTTCACACATCTCAGAACAACATCCATGACATGTTTCAGATTTAATGGCTTTCCACACAGAGCTTCTTGGTAAATGATACAATGATATTTTAATATAGTGCGGCCAAGAAACTGTTCCAATAATGCTAGACATCCAGACTTTTTACCTGTCAAAGACGGAGCACCGTCTGTGCATACACTGTCCAATTTGGTCCATTCTATGTTGTTTTTCTCTACACACAACTTCAGTTTCAAACAGACCAGTCCCTTTGGTAGTTGCATGCATCAATTCAGGTCCTAGATGTTCTTCAATGACTTCAAAATTATCGTTTATAGCTCGAACAAAAACTGCAACCTGAGCTGTGTCAGAAATATCAGTGGATTCATCCATTGCCAATTTAAAAAATTTTAAATTTTTGATATGTGCCGCTACTTGACGATGAACATGAACTTTTGCCAGGGAGCAAACACAGTGACTACTACAGCACATTCATTAACTGGTGTCGTTGCTGAATAGAAGGGCTAAAGTGGTGGACAGAATCACTAATATGGAGCTCAGGGAGAGAGCTAAAACTTCAGGAAATGAAAGGGTGAGGAAAAGATGCTTGTGCTGGGTAGGACACACATTGTGAACACATGACAATAGTACAACTAGACAGTCCCTTGTGTTTCACCAGCAGGTCAATGAAATAGAGGGAGATTTAATAACACATGTAAACAGACTATCAATCATTTTTTTTACAAACAGCACATGCTTGTCGTGATTGTAATAGACTCACAAAGTGTGAAGACAGATATGCTTCAGGCAGAGTGGCAGGCGTCAATTCATTAATCAAAAATAGAGAGCATCTGTTGGATTTATGCCCAAGGACATGCTGGTGTGGTGGAAAATGAGCAGGCGGACAGATTGGCTGGGTCTGCACCGCTTGGTGGGGTATTGGTGCACAATAAGGCAGACGTGTCAGGGCCCTTTGAAATCCTGTGTATAGTGTGGAAGTATGGGTAGATCAAGGCTTTGTGAGAATGCTGTTGCAGGTAGTGACCAGAGGATCTGGCCGACACCCAGGACTCTGAGGAAAGGCCGGACAGACACATAATCAGACTGCTACTGGAACCATTAGTATTGGGTCTCTTTGCTGGCTGTTCCAGATGACAACGGAGTACATGTGGGAATGTCCTAAGTGTTGTGATGGGGGTTCCAGTCTCAACTCAACTCACACGGAGAAGAGAAGTAGAGTTAGAGAATTCTTTTTGTTTGCTCGCTTTGAACGTGACTTTAGTCCACGCTGGTCTGATTTTTGCAAGTGGGTCAGCTTTCCCTATTACCAGTGTCCCTCCCCATCAGATGACCCCCACTCTGACTTCTTACATCCTCAAGTCAAGGGCGAGAAATCAACAGTTTATTCCAACTGACCGGTGTAGTGGTTGAACTCGCATCAGCACACTGGAATTTTAAGAGTGTGTGCTCTTATCCATTCAGCCATGCTAACCCCCAATCATATATTAATAATAGGAAGACAATGAAGCAGTTGAAAGAGAAAGCAAAGGATATGGTGGCCTGCAGTGGGTTGCCTGAGGACCTACACTCCAATTGAAGATAAGGTCAGAAGAAGAATACATTCTTCTGTAGAACGTAAGTCTCATCATGGCCCAGCAGAAAGATTCTTGGTCAGTTGCAGTTCCTCTGTCCCATGCATTCATGTCAAATCTGTCTGTAATGTTCTATGTTGACCTTCGTGTTGTTAAACTCTGGTCTCTTCTTCCAGGAAGGATGCCTTCTGTTATTTCTGAACCACTATGATATTTAATGTGGACATAATATTTCAGTTTCCGTGGAAAGATCTTGCTTATGATCCAGTTTTCTTCTATGTACAGTTCTTGCAGAATGTCATCTACCATAGTGATTGTTGTTTTACAATGTTCCGTCTTGTATTTTATTGTCTAATGACTGAGCTATTTGTGGCAGCATACATTTATGACAGCTTGTGATGTATATTTAAATAATATACTGATATAATATAATATTAATATAATAAGCTGATATAATATTATATTTATTTCAACATATTTAATTCAGCATATTTATGTCAACACATATTTATGTCAGCATGTGTTTATGACAGTGTATATTTATAACAGCATGTATTTATGTCAGCATATGTATTTATGAAGGCACATACTTATGTCGGTATATATTTATGTTGGCGTATATTTATGTCAGCATATATTTATGTCAGCATATATTTATGACAGCATATATTTATGTCAGCATATATTTATGAACTAGAAGATTATATACAACAATAAGAAAAAGACAAATAGTTTTCTTTGGTCATGGATGAGAAAAGAGACACTGGAAAACAACATGACAACTGGAAAGACCGAGGGAAAGAGAGACAGAGGCAGACCAAGAGAAATGATGCTGGATGGACTGAGACAGTGGCATGGAGGAATAACATCAGCGCAGTTGATCCCGAATGCCAAGGACCAAGATTTGTGGAGAGACATGAAGTGGTAGGGCACTTGGTGATGATCATGATATATTTATGATGGCATGTGTATAGGCAAAAATGAAAATGACAACATTCGGGCACCGTACCTGCTCGAACAGATACCTTCTTGGCATATCTCAGCAAGCCCAGCTTCTTACAGATGAAGCTGGAGCCGATGAACAAGGATGAGCTCAGGGCCAGAACCAGACCGATAACGAAGTCCTTGTCATCATCCTTCTCCACTCTAGCCATGGGCGCCTCTAGTGTCGTGCCATTGGTGTCATTGAACAGCGTTGTCAGCTCAGTGGTGAGTGTGCCATTGGTGTCATTAAACAGCGTCGTCAGCTCTGTGGTGAGTGAGCCATAGGCAAAGTGGCTGGTTTTGTTAATCTGTGACAGAGAAGATGTGGGTTGTAAGGAAGTAATATTTTTTTTGTGTGTGCGCTCACTCACTTTGAACTCAAGAGTAGTTCATACACACTACTTCTAGTAGTGCTGGACTGAATTTTGTGTGTGGATTAGCTTTACCTATTAACAGTGTCCCTCACCATCAGGCGAATAAGTCAAGGACGATAGGTCAACATGTTAGTCCAATTGTCCAGTGTTGGGGTTGAACCCCTTACCTCGGCATCAGCACACCAGATGTTTAAATACAAGCCCACTTATCCATTCGGCCATGCTAACCTACGGAAGTTATGTTTAATCTGTGATATAGAAGATGTGGGTTTTAGGGAAGTAATGTTTAATCTGTGATATAGCAGATGTGGGTTTTAGGGAAGTAATATGTAATCTGTGAACGAACAAACGAAATGAACAGACTTTATTTTCAAAGGGTAACAAATTGGGCATACAGGCTCATCATACATTCGGCCCTTCCAATCACTCATCTTTCATTCATCAATAGTGCATAATACATTCACATAGGAAAAAAAACATTGTCAAATGAATGTTGTAGACATAAACAATGCATATTCCATGTTATAAGACCCAACACCCAGCCATCCACACATCCCCAATCCACCCACACATCCCCCAGCCAACCACACAGACACATACCTCCATACACACATAATTCCCCCACCCATCCCCGACCCACACCCATCTCCCCCCACACAGAAGTCCCCCATCCACACACACACATCCAGGCACACATACATGCACCCAACCATCCATCCTCCACCCACACACATCCCCCCACCTACACACATCACCACACACACATCCTCCACCCATCCCATAACCCACCAACACTCACTCATCCACATATCCTCCACCACCCTCCCACACACCCCAACCACCCAGCCAAACACACATCCCCCAGCCACACATCCCCCACCCATTAACACACATCTCCCCACCCACCCTCACATCCCGCACCTACCCACACACAAATCCCACACCCACCCATACATCACCCACTTACACACATCCCTGCACCCACTCACACTCCCGCACCCACACACACACCCATCCCCCAACCACACATCCCTCACCCACACACATACATCCCCACCCACACACACACATCTCCCCACCCACACACACAACTCCCCACCCATACACATATTCCCCACACAGACACACATCTCCACCTACCAAGACATCCCTTATCCCCAAACACACACCTCCCACCCACACACCACCCACCAATACACTCATCCCCACACATTCCCTCACTCATGTACTCATCCCTCAACCACTCACACCCACACATCCCCCACTCACACATACCACACCCACACATCACCACCCACACATCACCACCCACACACACATCTGCCCACCCATACACATATTCCCCACACACACATCCCCACCCACCAACACATCCCTCATCCCAAAACACACCTCCCACCTACACACAACCCACTAAACACACATACCCCACCCACACAATCTCCCCACCCACACACACATCACCCACCAATCCACTCATCCCCACATACATCCCCTCATTCACATACTCATCCCTCAACCACTCACACCCACACATCCCCCACCCACCCATCAACACATACATCTCCCATCTACTCACCCACATTCACACACCCCAACAACCCAGTCAAACACACAACCCCCACCCTCACACAAATCCTTCACCCACCCACATATCCAACATCCAACCACACCTCCCCACCCACTCACTCACCCACACACATCTCCCCTTCCACACAACACCCCACCCATATACACATCACCCAACAACCCAACCAAACACACATCCCCCACCCTCACACTCATCCTTCACCCACCCACACATCCAACACAAAACCACACCTCTCCCACACACACAAATACCTCACCCACAAACATCTCCCCTCGCACACAACACCCCACCCATATACACATCCCCCACACACATCCCCACCAACATATCCATCACCCACACACACACTTCTCCCACCCACCCCCACCTACAAACACTCTCACCACCCACACATACATCCTCCACCCACCCACACTTACATCACCCACACACACCTCCTCACACTTCTCCAACCCACCCCCACCTACAAACACTCTCACCACCCACACATACATCCTCCATCCATCCACACTTACTCCATCCCCACCCCACCCACACAGACATATTCCCCACCCACACACACACATCCCCACACCAATACCCCAATGCACACACACCCTATGATAGAGAAGATGTGGGTATTAGGGAAGTAATATTTAATCTGTGACAGAGAAGATGTGGGGTTTAAGGAAGTAATGTTTAATCTGTGACAGAGAAGATGTGGGCTTTAGGGAAGTAATGTTTAATCTGAGACAAAGAAGATGTGGGTTTTAGAGAAGTAATCTCTTGATTCAGCTGGATATCTGACTTCGACATAACTACACATGGCACACACATGCTGTCATCAAACTTCAGTACATACACACAGGTCTTTGTCTCTAAATCCACCCCCCCTCCCCCATCCATAATCTGAGGTGTAGTAATGTACTCCACCAACAACAGTACAAGAACATTTTGTGGGCATACCAGAACAAATCATCATTCTGTGCCTCAGAATCGGACACAATTGATTACACAACCACATGTATACAACATTCAAGATTGGCGAATCAGTCATGTGCACATGTGATTTGGCGCCACAGACAGGAAGGCTGCACTGAATACAACATATCTAGGCAAACCTTCTGGCTTAGAGAAACAACAGTGGAAGATAAACTTTATGGGCCCCTGCATGAACTGAAAAAGACAGTGAGGTTTATACAAAATACAATACTGCAGTTACAGGCAATACATTTCAAGCAAGTGACAGAAGGAGAAGATGCCATGTAGTCGTGTAAGCAGCAGAGCTGGTTAGAGGAAGCCCGCCCATCTCATTATCAGGTTGTGCACTATAAGTGATAGGTCGTGTGTTTGTGTTTTTGTCGTCAGCTATCTGTGTTGTCATTGACAAAGATTCTTAGAATCGAAACGTCTGTGTGTCGTATTGTATACGTTCGTGTGTATTTTATCTTATTTTATTATTAATTTTTTTATATTTATTGAGTGCTTCTGATTTCGGATTTTTCACCTGTATTTCGCGACACGTGGATCTCCTTGTAAGGTATGTGCAACGTTTGTTAATGTTTAGTTCGTTTTTTTCTCGCAGGAATTTAAAATACCTATTTGTTTCCATTTCATATTGTTATATCCTGCTGCAGCCGCTGCTTTTTCTCTCTATTCCATCTCTTGCTTGAGCACGTCAGGTTCTACAGTCCTTTGTTATTTGTTTAAATGAGATGGGATGATTAATAGTCTTAACAGACTTCCTGTATCTGCCATTGGCTTATATATCGATTAAACTGCAAAACTTGATTGTTTCTTTGACACGTTATGAGAAGAAATAAATTGGAGAACTTGGTGACAACTGGCAAGATTGAGCTGGATGGATTGGCCACGTAATACGGTTGAGACAAGAACACAGAGCTGATCCATGACTCTGGGGATCGTGTGAGATGGCTAAACATGACCGTCCACGGCATAACCAAATGGATAAGAACGCACGTTCTTAAACATCCAGTGTGCTGATGCCGAGGTAAGGGGTTTAACCCCTACACCAGACAGCTGCTAAAATGTTGACCTCTCGTTCTTGATTTGGGGACGTAAATTACAAGTACCTCTGACGTCGGAGTGGGTTCGCCTGATGGTGAGGGACACTGTTAATAGGGAAAGCTAATCCAATACAAAAATCAGTCCAGCACTATCAGAAGTAACGTGTATGAAATACGCTAGAGTTCAAAGCGAGCGGAAACGAAAATGGACAGTACAAAGAATAGATGTATCAGCATGACAGAGAGGCTCAGGATGCGTACGCTAAACTTATGTACTTAAAAAGTCACTTAACAGTCGACAGGATTGACTTCATTGCACCAGGTTTTTATCCCATACGGCTTAGTCTCGCGGAAAGCGTTGCACAAAGCAAGAACTCCGTAGCTCCACGAGTCTAAAAAAACGCACTTGTGAACCAAAGGATGTGGCCCGGAATCGAACCCACAACCTTCAGAGCCCGAGTCAGACGGCTTGACCACTTTGCCACGGAGACTCCCGAAAACTTATGTACTGATGGCAAATAAATGAGTTCATTCCACACACCAGTCAGTTGGACTTAACATGCTGATTTCTCATTCACAAAGCAATGGCAAACTAGTGAAGGTAAAAGTGCCTAGATAATCCACCACTTATAAGAGGAATTTCTGATAAGAAGAACTATTTCATGGGTCTCATGTGAGTTTGCCTTATCAGGTCTGCACTGTACATAGTTCAGTTTTCATGTTGTATATTATAATGCATAGAGTCCTTGTCGCAACATCTTTGTTGGACATAACAACAAGAACTGTTTGCAATATGATATACAACATGAAAACTGAACTACATACAGTGCAGACCTGATAAGGCAAACTCACACGAGACCAATGAAATAGTTCTTCTTATCAGAAATTCCTCTTACAAGAGTTCAAGCATATAGTAATGCATTTACAGCGTACAATACAATTTTGTTCTTCGCAATAGAAATTCGCCATACCCAAGATTGCCTTAAGCGGTTTGCACTGTATACCTTATGACGGTCAGTATACAAATCCACAACTATGTGACAGACAGAATTTAATTCCACCTACTTTATCAATTAATATAACATATGAATAACGAAGACATAAACAATAGATTGTATGATTTATTGCCTGGCATATTTTGCTGAATCTCGTCAGGTACATACTGCAGAATTCACATAACATAAAGTAAAATAACTAGATAAATCCTTCAAACTGAAATATACACATATTCGCACAGTAATGTCAATTGTCTACCACGGTAATTTTAAACTGACTATCAATATCATGTCTTTATGTTTGCACAAAAATGGCCTATGTATTAGGGGCGTTCATTTGAAACCCGTTCCAATGGCTTTATAAAAAAGCATGAAAGAAACATTAACAGGTGTGGTAGAATTAAACAAAGCATTCATGTTGAATGAATTATGTACCATGGGTTGGTCAGAAGAAGTCGCCGTAGGCATTCAGGCAAGCATCCCATTGCTTAGGTAGGCGTCGAATGCCGTCCGCAAAAAAAGGATTGTGGTTGCTCACTGAACCAAATGTATACCTCATTCATTATGTCTGTATCTGTGTGAAATCGTTGCCACTTGAGAGCTTTATTTAGAGGTCCGAACAAATAAAAATCACATGGTGACAAATCAGGATTGTAGGCTTAATGTTGCAGAATTTCCCACTTCTTCCTTGCTAATGCTTCCTGCACAATTTTTGCGACATGCGAACAAGCATTATGGTGCAACAAAATCACACCGCGAGAAAGCATGCCGGGTCCTTTATTCTTGATGGCTATTTGCAGCTTGTCTAGTGTTTGCAAGTAGGGGGTAGAGTTGATGTTGACACCAGGTTCTTTAAAGTCGGCCAACAATAGCCCTTCATGGTCAAAAAATGCGCTCAGCATAACCATACCAGCGGAAATCTGTAATTTGAATTTTTTTTTGGCTTTTGGTGATCCAGCATGCGTCCATTGCATAATCTCTCTTTTGCTGCTCGGCTCAAAGTGATGGCACCATGATCATCGCCTGCCACTATGCGGAAGAGAAATTCATCACCCTCCACTCTGTAACACAGCAAGTGGTTCAAACACCATCCCACGCGTTCCTCTTTTTAGTGGTCGGTCAACATCCGTGGTACCCACTGTGAACACGCCTTCCGATATTGCAGTTTCTTATGAACGACCTTTTGAATTGTCCCAATTGACACATCAAATTCTTTCGCTGGCGAACGTATGCTTCCACAACGGTTCATCAATTCATGCCTGCTACATCAATTTTGGCGATGTGTGTGTGTTTTTTTTTACCCTGTTGCAACAATATGCGCTTGACCCGGCCGTCGAAGATCTGTCGTGAACTGACGTCCTTTCCGAAACATTCATGCCTAGTCTGTCACTGTTGTCTTCGACGCATATTTGTTACCGTACGATGCCTGCATTCTTTGATGAATTTCCACTGGTCGACATCCTTCAAATGAAAGAAACTGAGTCACCGCTCTTTGAGCTTCTTTGGACGGATTTTGAATCAACCCGACCATTTTCTCAACGGTCAGAAACAGAACATATGCATCATGGGCGATAAGCACTTGCTCTTTTATTTATTGGCCAGTACTTCTCACATGACTATGACATGATCATGTTCAACGTACGCAATTACGCGCGGTGCGGCACGGGCGGATTTCAAATGAACTCCCCTTATAGATTAATCATTATGGCTTCTGCAAACTTTAACACGCGACTATTTTGTGTATTAAACAACATGCAAGAGGCACTGTCTCTATCAATCAAATGGCCGGTTTCCAACACGTGCCGTGCAATCGACGAAGCGGGAAGTTTGTGGTGGGTCGGCCTCCCTAGGCTCTCAACGTCTTTTTTGTGCAAAAAGAAAGACATGATAGTCAGTTTAAAATTACCGTGGTAGACAATTGACATTACTGTGCGAACATGTGTATATTTCAGCTTGAAGAATTTATCTAGTTATTTTACTTTATGTTGTGTGAATTCTGCAGTATGTGCCTGACGAGATGCAGCGAAATATGCCAGGCCATAAATTGTGCAATCTATTGTTTGTGCCCTCATTATTTAAAGTAATATAACATAGGATTAACAATGATATTTATGTTAAATTATCTACAAAATAATATAATATATGTTTAACAATGATATTTATGTTAAATTATCTACAAAATAATATATGTTTAACAATGATATTTATGTTACATTATCTACAAAATAATATAACATGTTTAACAATATTTATGTTACATTATCTACAAAATACTACTTAACTGATTCAGTGGCAAAGGATAATATATCGCCATATATGGCCTGCCATTTGGACAGACGGACGATATACCGCCTTACTAGGGTTATCGTGTTATTTGTTTTGTTTTGTGGTATCTTCCACAATTTCAATGCTCAGTGAAAGGAAATGTACATTATAATACTTGTTCATTTGATTGTGTACCATGTTTTGTCCAAACCTACTTCTTTTGTTTGGCACTGAATCAATTAACGATATATAATATACCATAATCAGTATTCACAATTTTACGATAGATAGAATCTCATAATGCATACACTATAGATCAATACAACATTTGTTCAAAAACGATAACTAAGAAAAATGATATACAAAAAGATTGCTCAACTATGTACAACGTATAACATATATCCCAATTATAACTCATCTGGGTTGAATAGGATAGTGAAAACAAAACTAAATAAATAAAAACAAAAAAACATCGAAAAAAAATAATAAAGAGCAGAAGTTTTACGGTAACACGCACATACCACAATAGGGAAACTTCGGGTACAAGGTAACCCTATCGCGGCGGTAAACAACTCGTAAGACAGTAGCTGTTTGTACAGACTTCACATTCAAAACACTGTATTGCCTAAGAGAATGTAAACACAGAAATCACAAACAATTGGTTGCACGATTTAGTGCCCGGCATATTTCGTACATCTCGTCAGATGCATACTGTAGAGTCATATATCATATGTAATTGTCGTGAAATACTGAGAGTTAATGATTCCCAGATGGACGACTGCATACATCGACTGCCCACGTAGGAGAAGGGTTAACAAACCAGGCAGGTGAACGGTTAATTCCCGAGTTAATGAAACAGAAGGATAACCACAAAGGATTGACCAGCGCATGTGTATGTAGGTCAAGTCGGGAGAGTCGACTACAACACAGGTAACTGTCGAGTGGAAAATTTGGTTAGCGACCAAGAGAGACAGCATCATGGACCAGTCTATTGCGTTCTGGAGGTAGGGATATACGGAAAAGCCCCAGATCTGGAATTTTCCACAAACTAGGACAATGAAGTCTGAATTTGCTTTGTCCAGCAATGTCAAGGACGATGGGACAAAGATGAAAAAGAGAGTGGCCACTTCTTTGTGTCAGTGGAGTGTGTGTTCCCCAACTGGACGGAAAGATAGAATTATGTGTCCTGTAATGAAAAGAAATATCCTCCCGTATAATGGGATAAAGTGCTTGGCTGCGGATTAATTTCGATTCGTGGATCTACATTAATTCTATAAAGGAACATAGATGCCTAAATAAGGTATAAAGATATTAGATATAGTTTAGGATATGAATATAGATGTGCGTGAATAGCATTTATCATTGTTTTCGATTAGTAGGAATAGTATAGACGATTAGGTGAATCTTCTATCCTATGTCAGAGTGGGTTTTTTCGGAAGCCTTTTCATTTCGGCTGGAGGAAAAGACACTCACATAGGAGAGAAGAGGAAGCAGACACAGATCTCATTATTAAATGTATATCACACAGGTTTCCATACCAGTGCGGGACTTATCAACTAAGAGATTACACAGATGGCTGTGGTCAAGATCACCCAGTGTTGATAACCCACGAGAAAGCACTTTAAAGTCATAACGCACGACACTTGTGCATAAGAAAGGAAGGAAAAGAAGTGTCATCTTAATAAGTCAGGAGGACAGAGAATGGAAAATAGAGATCATACAAACTAAAGGAAAAAGACCCAAATTACTCAGTATCAAAGAGTTGCAAGGTGCATACAAAGTGCCTATATCAATTAAGTGTAGAACTTTTACAGGACAAAAATAGAGAACAATAGAAACTCGATGTGTTTTCCAAGATGGAATTAAGAACGCTATAAGATAATAAAGAACATTCTGTGCGCTGACAGCATATGGTGATCGGGTTAAATACATTCATACAGTGGTGAACATTTTTCATTACAAAAAACGGATATATCTACCGACTCAAGCAGACGGAGCTGTCAGGGTGAGACCGTTCTGTATCTATGTCATGTCCTGTACTCTAGCTGAGAGAAGAGACGAGAGAAACCACGGAGACTATCTATCAACATCTTATCTGGCAGCCCCACTAGAAGAACATACAAACTACATAGACAATATCCATACATACACCAGACATAGTTTTTTTATAATAAATCTTTTATCTTATCGTTGAAAGGAACTGTTGTCGGAGTATGTGTTGAGGGAATAAGAGAGAGAGTAAAAGAAATAGATATATGGAAGGGAAGACAGAAGAGAGGAGGGTAGACGAAAAGTCAGTCAATAATCCCAACAGATAATCAGTTTAAGATGTGCATGTTGATCCCACTCTCTTCTCGGGGAAACAACATCACATAATTGGTGGAGCGAGCGGGATACGTACATACATTATACCCATATGACCTGCATATTGGCACAGGCATAGCGGAGTACCTACATGTTGGGACATACTGATTGGAATAAGAAGAAGTATATATTGATGACTGTTAATGGAAGGACGTCCATTGGATATATGGTGCCATTACATTTATGGTAGAAACAGTTCATTAATGCTGGTGACTTTACAGTGAGAAAGTTCCAGACAGAGTGAATGTGGATAGGTGGTAAGACACATTACATACCTAGTCACACGGTCACACGTCTACATAAGTCTTTATCCTATATCTCCTCTTGTGGATGAGAGAGTGGTTGTGATGTACTGTGTGGTGTTGTAGATTAATAATATTAGATAGGCATAGATTAAGGATATAGGTTCTAGGTAGATTATCTGTTTATAGTGAGTATTCTTTTCTGCCTTGGGGTGTCTTTACTCAACGTGCTGACTTATCTGCTGTAACTATGGCAACTCCTAAAGTAACTACAGCCGAACTGAGGGCAAACGGAGAGGAAATTGGGTTGGCTGGTTCAGACTTAACTGATTACATCCAAGAAAGAGAGCGAGAGATTCGTCAGGCGGAACGAGAAGAGCGAAAGACCGAGTTGGAAGTGAGAAGAATAGAGGTGGAGACCAAGAAACTGGAAATGGAACAAGAGGCCAAGAAAATGGACCAGGAGACCAAGAAACTGGAAATGGAACAAGAGGCCAAGAAAATGGACCAGGAGACCAAGAAACTGGAAATGGAACAGAATGCCAGGAGACAAGAAATGGAACATGAATACCGCTTGAAAGAGTTAGAACTCAAGACACAAACTAAGGGTGAAATAGATGCAGCAGAAGGAAGTTCATCTTCACCTGGGGCAACCTACATGAGTGGACAGGGTTACCATGCCATGAAGTTTCCTTTAGCAGTCTATGATGAAAGTAAAGAAAAGATATTCCAGTTTTTGGATCGGTTCGAGGCTATGGCAATCGCTATGGGACTGGAAAGATCCAGATGGGCTCTTAAAGTATCCCAGTCTTTACGTGGTTCGGGCTACGAGGTCTACACACGCCTACCACCAGGACAGGAAAATCAGTATGAGGAATTGAAAGCCGCTTTGATGAAACATTATGAAGTCACAGCACAAACGTATCGAAAGAAGTTTAGATCGTCTAGACGAGAGCCGGGAGAATTATTCGCCGCCTATAGTCTAAGGCTGAAATCCTATCTCCAGAAATGGATGGACTTGGCAGAATTCAAGAGGGATTATGAGAGTCTCGAAGAGATGATGGTGGTAGACCAAATGCGAAAGCAAATGTCGAAACCTCTCAGAACCTTCTTGGGAGAACAAGGGGCGGAACGGATTGATGTTGTGAATAAGCTGGCGGAACGATTCGTGGAAGTACATGGTGAAGCGGAGGAACTAAGTACACAAACCAAAGGTCAGGAGAAACCAGAGAAAAAGAAACCTAAAAACTGGGAAGGAGAAAAAGTGGAACCTTATATAAAGCACACAGAGGAGAGTTCAGAGAAGGTGAAGGTAGGAACCCAGAGCACCTCGAATTCTCAAGCGAAACGACAGTGGTCTGAAAAGTGGTGTTCGTTTTGTAGGGCGGCCTCCCACAACACAAAAGACTGCAGATCGAAACCTAAAAGTTCTTACTTCGCAGCATGCAAAGTGATTCCTACATCGGTGATCACAGACAAGGCTGAGGTCGGCGAAGGAGAAAGGAACAAAAAGGACACACGGAAACCTAGGAAAGGAACAGGATGCACACACTGCCAGTCGATAACACATAATACTGTGGACTGCAGATGCAAGGCAAAACACGCCAATTGCATAACCAACCTCGAGGAATCAAAAGAGGAAGGCAAGGAAACGGTCAAGGAGATGAAAGACACTCAGGACCAAGAGAGACCACCTGTGGTTGAACTGATTGAAGTCAATGGCCAGCAGGTTGCTTGTCTCTACGATACAGGTTTGGATGGGGAAGCGGTGATAGACGCCAGCTTGGTAAGCCCAGACCAACTTACAGGGGAGACCATAGAGCTAAAGCCGGCAATGAGGAGTGCTGTTACCATGACGCTGCCAATCGCCAAGGTGGAGATTAAATCCAGGTACGTCACGGGCATTATTCCTGCGGCTGTATTAGCTGACTCCCTATTCCCAATGATCATTGGCACGAAATATGTCTTTTTGGGGATGCCCAAACAGCCAACCCACAAGGGAACAGTAGTCAGTGGATCGCAAGGGAAGGAAAAAGAGGCAGAGACACTATGCGACAACTCAGAGATAGGAGAATTGCATACTGCCCAGAGGAAGGATACTACGTTGCATCCTTGCTACAGGAAGCTGCAAAGAAGTGCTGAGCCACCAGAACGGGGACAGTACTTTCTGAAGAATCAACTACTCTATCGGAGAGCTGGGAGGGGAGATAACCTGCACGAGCAGTGGGTGGTTCCAGAGACCCACCGTCCTCACATTCTTCAGAGTGGACACATCATAGGCGAGAATCGACATATGGGTGTCAGAGAGACCTTGCAGAAAATATCCGGCCATTATTGCTGGCCAGGAATGACCGGAGATGTACGCCGGTGGGTGAAGTCTTGTTCGGAGTGCCAGAAAGCACCACCCAACAAGCGAATTAAGAGGAAACTAGCTCTTAAAGTGGAAGACAAAGTGGAAGTGTGGAGTCCAGCAGAGACCCATATACTCCAAGTAGGATGGAAAGGTCCTTATCCTGTGGAAAAGGTGGTGTCCAAGAACATCTACAAAATACGGATCGGGGAAGAGAAGAAAAATCTCCCTAGACATCTCATTAGGAAATATGAAGAGAGATCCGGGAGTAAAGCTTCGCACTTTATGGTGATGGCAGCTATTGGGACAAAGGTTACCAGTCCAGACGAAGACCAGAGATCGCCAGTACAACATAGGAGGACCTATGGGACAGTACGTGATAGGTCAGATTTACCCAACGACAGGAGGAGGGAAATCACAAGTCAGGGAAAGGACAAGAGTGAAAGTTTCACCGGTAACCAAGTTCAGAAGGGGTGGGTAGCGTCGGGAAAGGCGAGAAGTACCCAGGACTCTAACCGACGATGGGCTGACCAGATGCAATATCGCCCAAGATGGTCCTGGAAGCAAAAGTCCAGGAGATTTGGGAAAGACGACTCGGTCCGACGAGGACGAGGCGGAACATCCCCAGAGGCAAAGCCGGGGGAAACCAAGAGGACATGGAAGCAGTGTTACAATCAGGATGGGACAATCCGTCTGTATTGTGAGCCGTCGCTGACGCAAGTCGAAAGTAGGTCGACCAGACGTACAGGAGCGAGGAGCCAACACTAGGTTCAGTCGTTAGTAGTATAGTAGGGTGTCAACTAGAGCGCCTACTGGATAATGAGATGAGCCATGTGAGGATCCAATAATATCATCAACACGTGATGTTAATAGCGACTTAGCAGAAGCTCAACGCACGGTGGATGTGATGGACGTTGTTGCTACAACTGGACTTCACTGTGGAATACATCCTTGGAAAGGAGAATGTAGGAGCAGATTTCTGATCCAGACATCCAGCTCCGGAGGAAGTAGATTAGGGTTGTGGATCATGGGAATCAAACCTACAGTGAGAAAGATTCGACGCGGTCTAATCTCTTAAGAGGGGGCCTATGTCGTGAAATACTGAGAGTTAATGATTCCCAGATGGACGACTGCATACATCGACTGCCCACGTAGGAGAAGGGTTAACAAACCAGGCAGGTGAACGGTTAATTCCCGAGTTAATGAAACAGAAGGATAACCACAAAGGATTGACCAGCGCATGTGTATGTAGGTCAAGTCGGGAGAGTCGACTACAACACAGGTAACTGTCGAGTGGAAAATTTGGTTAGCGACCAAGAGAGACAGCATCATGGACCAGTCTATTGCGTTCTGGAGGTAGGGATATACGGAAAAGCCCCAGATCTGGAATTTTCCACAAACTAGGACAATGAAGTCTGAATTTGCTTTGTCCAGCAATGTCAAGGACGATGGGACAAAGATGAAAAAGAGAGTGGCCACTTCTTTGTGTCAGTGGAGTGTGTGTTCCCCAACTGGACGGAAAGATAGAATTATGTGTCCTGTAATGAAAAGAAATATCCTCCCGTATAATGGGATAAAGTGCTTGGCTGCGGATTAATTTCGATTCGTGGATCTACATTAATTCTATAAAGGAACATAGATGCCTAAATAAGGTATAAAGATATTAGATATAGTTTAGGATATGAATATAGATGTGCGTGAATAGCATTTATCATTGTTTTCGATTAGTAGGAATAGTATAGACGATTAGGTGAATCTTCTATCCTATGTCAGAGTGGGTTTTTTCGGAAGCCTTTTCATTTCGGCTGGAGGAAAAGACACTCACATAGGAGAGAAGAGGAAGCAGACACAGATCTCATTATTAAATGTATATCACACAGGTTTCCATACCAGTGCGGGACTTATCAACTAAGAGATTACACAGATGGCTGTGGTCAAGATCACCCAGTGTTGATAACCCACGAGAAAGCACTTTAAAGTCATAACGCACGACACTTGTGCATAAGAAAGGAAGGAAAAGAAGTGTCATCTTAATAAGTCAGGAGGACAGAGAATGGAAAATAGAGATCATACAAACTAAAGGAAAAAGACCCAAATTACTCAGTATCAAAGAGTTGCAAGGTGCATACAAAGTGCCTATATCAATTAAGTGTAGAACTTTTACAGGACAAAAATAGAGAACAATAGAAACTCGATGTGTTTTCCAAGATGGAATTAAGAACGCTATAAGATAATAAAGAACATTCTGTGCGCTGACAGCATATGGTGATCGGGTTAAATACATTCATACAGTGGTGAACATTTTTCATTACAAAAAACGGATATATCTACCGACTCAAGCAGACGGAGCTGTCAGGGTGAGACCGTTCTGTATCTATGTCATGTCCTGTACTCTAGCTGAGAGAAGAGACGAGAGAAACCACGGAGACTATCTATCAACATCTTATCTGGCAGCCCCACTAGAAGAACATACAAACTACATAGACAATATCCATACATACACCAGACATAGTTTTTTTATAATAAATCTTTTATCTTATCGTTGAAAGGAACTGTTGTCGGAGTATGTGTTGAGGGAATAAGAGAGAGAGTAAAAGAAATAGATATATGGAAGGGAAGACAGAAGAGAGGAGGGTAGACGAAAAGTCAGTCAATAATCCCAACAGATAATCAGTTTAAGATGTGCATGTTGATCCCACTCTCTTCTCGGGGAAACAACATCACAGTAATGGATAAAGAACTATACTTTGGCTGAATTACTTAAAACACGGTCGCTAATATTCTTCGAACGTACAACATTTGTTATTCCCACGGTAATCGCAAATTAAAAACAGTCTTTCCCGTCTGCAAAAAACTGGTTGGAGGAACCGCCTAATTGTTAAAGCCTTTGTATATTTGATGAGCTAATGTTTATTGTTTAACTAATATCGGCTAAAATTTAGGATAGCGAACGTTAAAATACACCTCAAGGGTTGTTACTAAAAAGAATAGGTCGCTGGTCAGGATACATTTCAAATGTGAAAAACCTACCCCTTAGCATGTGTAATAGTAATAGATAATTAGACATTTAGACACACAGATAGGCGAGCATAGATGGATAGGCAGACAATTAGATGCATAAATAGAAATGCGGACGGACGGACAGATCAGATAAGATATATTATTAGATGCATAGGCAAACAGACACCCGGACGAACAAACATACCGACAGACAACCAGCCGGCCTAGAGGGCAGGGAGAGAGAAAGAGAGTGAGAGAGAGAGAGAGAGAGAGAGAGAGAGAGAGAGAGAGAGAGAGAGAGAGAGAGAGAGAAGAGAGAAGAGAGAGAGAGAGAAAAAACGAACTCAACGACGATAAACCTAGATCGACGAATACAAAATCCAAACACCTGCTATAAACATCCCGCACCCACACGAACACACAACAGTCCACATTACCATGAAATCATAACCGGGCACTGGTAGTACACTGATGACGTTTGACAACATTCCCGGCCTGGCCACATACTTGTCTTAAAACCCTCTGCGAAAGTTCAAATGACAATAAAAGAAATCGAATAAAGGCAAAATAAACTAACAGGCAAGATGGAGAAACACATGAACAAGAACTACGGACAGTGGTGACGTAAACTGGCTGTATTATACACGTGCGGTTGTATTTAAACGCAACCTGAACTTTGTCACAAAGAAAACCCGCTGACAACACTAATAGGTGTAGTATAAACGGAAATAACACTGACAGCCGCATACAGATTCAACCAGCAAGCATATCGACTGTTCAGGGCTGCACGTTCGATGTGGGTCTATTTCTAAGCTTCATTCAAAGGAACCTACGTGTGCGCCTAGCAGCCAACAGTTAACTCTTCAGTAATTCACTGCCGAAGGATAAAATATCGTCAAATGTAACCTCCCATTAGAAAAAAAGGACGAGATTGCATGCTAGGGTCATCGTGTTACTTATTTCGTTTCGCTGCATCTTCCGCAATTTCAATGCTCACGGAACGGAAATTTACATTATAATACTTCTTAATTTGTTGTGTACCATGTCTTGTCCAAACTTACTTTTTGTTTGCCACTGAATCGGTTATAAGAGTGCCAACAAAACCACAACATATGATTAATAAGCTCGACGGATACAGAAACAGGCAGAAACGGGCGCAAGTTTCCAGACAAGTCTTCACCGGCGGGACCACAAACAAGAAACACGAGACATATATAGCGAAGGAACAAAAGACAGGTGTACTTGCCGGTTCTGTGGGTAAGGGGTTACGGGTGCAATTAATAATCCTGCCTACCGCGTTCAAAACACAACTGCGGGCGATTAATCTGGGGCAAACTAGACAGGCCGAGAGAGGGATCATACTGCATGGGCAACACTTAGTGTCTACAAGTCAGCCCAGGCTTTGTGGTGTGGAGAGGTATAACTCCATCCCTGGTCTGAATGACTTGTAGTTATTATGTCCTTTGTAGCTCAATGTAAAAACTATCGCCTGTCAACTCGGCAAGGTGCAAGAGTGATGATATCTGTCTATCTACTACCAGTCAGGTATAAAATAAAATATGAAACAACACATTTAGGGATGTTTGAATTTGGACTTCTGTACGGTACTAGCAAGTTGGGACGTATATACGAGGAGGAATTCGATATGTTTAGAACCTGCGTTTTACCACAGCGATCAGAGTATACGTTTTACGATATTTGCTGAGGGTGACTGAACACCTGTGA
The DNA here is from genome assembly GCA_963921405.1 of Cepaea hortensis. Classification (NCBI taxonomy): domain Eukaryota; kingdom Metazoa; phylum Mollusca; class Gastropoda; order Stylommatophora; family Helicidae; genus Cepaea; species Cepaea hortensis. The sequence goes on along the minus strand of OY992876.1, from coordinate 311,614,881 downwards.
GTTTTCCCGGAGTGTCGATGATGTCGATTTTTTTTTTTTTTTTATTGAGTGTAGTTAACCATAAATCCAACTACTGACGCTGCTTGTACTACAGCCAGAAATAACACCCTATTATGAGGGGGAAAAATAACGTAGCAGTCAACCCCAGCAATTTTTGGCTGTTCGTGATTCCTGGCCAAGTTTACAGTCAGTAGTTTTCTACTGCTTTATGAACGACCGGCACCCATACCATTTCGTAAAAAAAAAACAACCAAAGTAAGGCGGTCTGCTGCTAAATCACACACAGTTGTGTTTCGAACACGGGTATGTGGGATTACGAACTTACGTCCGTAACACCTTCGCCACGGATCAGGCCTTATGAGCCAAACAAGAGTTAATGTAGCTAAATATTGGCTGGAAGCGACACAGTTAACTAAGTCTGTAACATCTGTTATTGCGTTTGCAGGTTGAGTTGTATAACGGACAACCTTCACTGTGCACGCATCACCCCATAAGTACCCCAGTCTGTCCCTTTAGATCTGCAACACTTGGTCGATGCGGCTGTTGCACACGGTGAACAACTAGTGTTAGAAGTAAATTGTAAGAAGACAGATTATGGTCGACTTTAAGAAGACAGAAATACCGCAATGTAATATACGGGTAAATGGGAACATTCTTAAACTAGTGAATATGTTCGACTATCTTAGAACAGACATCGGATGGGAGGTGCCTTGAAGAGATTAGAACAAGAATCGCTATGACAAAGGTATCGCCAAATTCTCTAGTTTATTTCTTCTCATAACGTGCCCAAAATCATTTACCTGTCAACGACTAACTTCTTTAATCAGTTTGCGACTTTCATTTGCCTCTTGTAGGACTTGCTCATTTATTTTTTCAGTCTGTCCATAGTATCCTTTGCATTTTCCTCAGATAACACATTTCCACTCCCATTAGATGTTTTTCAGCTTTGCCTGCTCATTGTCCACGCTTCACACCCGTACAAAAGCACAGATTCTATGTATCACCTCAACACTCTTTTTCTCGTTGCAACTGACATCTTTTTTATTAATCAGTATGTTTTCCATTTTGCAAGTCTACTTTTGCCAGAGGTTCTTGTTATAATCTCTTCAAGGCACCTCCCATCAGATGTTATGAATGGTCTAATCTCTTCACGGCACCTCGCATTAGATGTTATGACTGGTCTAATTTCTTCACGGCACCTCGCATCAGATGTCATGACTGCTGTAATCTCTTCAATGCATCTCCCATCAGATGTCGTAACTGTTCAAAATCTCTTCAAGGCACCTCCAATCATATGTCATTCATGACGGTTCTAATCTCTTCGAAGCACCTCCCATCAGATGTCACTACTGTTATAATCTCTTCAAGGCATCTCCAATCAGATGTCACGACTGTTCTAATCTCTTCAAGGCATCTCCCATCAGATGTCATGACTGTTCGCATCCCGGTCGGTAACTAAAGCTTTTAATTTGTAATATTGTCTAGTGCGTTCTCTAGTCTCTACTTTCTTCTTCTCACTTCTATGAGCGCCAAACAATAAATGAACTGTCTTAGAGGGATAGACCTGCCATCTACCCCTGCATGCATTCAGACCTACAGGAATGTGATAGACCTAACCTTCACATACAGGCAGCACGTTTCTGCTACGGGACTTTTTATGATGAAAGGAATATTCTGCAAATGATCTGTTACATGATGACAATACCTTACTGGGGAGCTAGAGTCGTTACCCAAATGTTCACCCCCGTTCCAACAGAGACGACACATAGCTGCATATCCTTTACAGAATTTATTTGGGGTGCTGTTTGTAATTTCTTGGCAAGTTTACGTTCAATAATTTGCCATTGCTTTCTGAACGACCGGCACTCAAACCATTGTATGAAAACCCAGTGAAAGTCAGTCTGCTTCTAAATCTCCCGCAGCTGTATTTCAAACGCAGTATGCGGGATTGTGAACTGCGTTCATAACCCCCTTGGGCACAGGGACGGCAACAGCCATAAGTGCCCACTTAATGTCTTAAAGACAAATAACAGATCACATCAGTGGCTATCTTGGAGATCTGCAAATCGGATGTGTCATCCGTCTCAGCGATTATCCGCCTGACTGGGCACGCGCCTGTTACCACCGCTTGTCTTTTGCTAGATCAACTGAAGACAGACACCAGATGTCGCCAGAGACTGCACAACATACATATGATCCAGGCTGCATATGCGGTGTCACATGGCGGGTTAGGCCTAATGTTGATTGATTTACGCTCATAGAGATGCCTATATACACTGACACGTGCACGCGCGTGCACACACACGTAGATTTAACAATGTTGACCGCATGAGTGTGTGACAGCTCGTGTGTTGGTAGGCGTGCGTGATTCTGGCTTGGTGTACTGGCTGGTCACACATTCTGATATACTCATGTGACGGTCTTGTGGGTTGCCACGCGTTTGCGAGCAGACAAGAGAAGATGCTTAGATGTGGAGAGGGGGGGGGAGGGAGAGAGAGAGAGAGAGAGAGAGGAGCTATATATATATATATATATATATATATATATATATATATATATATATATATATATATATAAAGACAGAGGAGAGGGGGGAGGCGGGAAGACAGACAGACAGACAGACAGACAGACAGACAGACAGACAGACGGACGGACAGACAGTAGAGACAAACACACAGGTCGGCAGGACAGCGATAGAGAGACAGACAGACAGGCGGGTAGGCAAAAGCGAGAGACAGACAGACAAGCAGAGAGAGAGAGAGAGAGCGAGAGAGAGACAGACAGACAGACAGACAGACAGACAGACAGGCAAACTGACTGGCAGAAGGATAGGCAAAAGATACTGTCAGACAGTCGGACAGGCAGAAGAAAGAGACAGACAAGCAGAGGCTGGTAGAGAGACATAGTCAGGAAGACAGACAGACGGAGGGACAGGCAGTCAGACAGTCAGAAAGACAGACGGAGGGACAGGCAGTCAGACAGATATCAGCAGCTACCACACAAACCAGGCCCGCAACAAACATCCTCGGCTACGGTCAAGATCACCGGACACCTCAGCTCTCTATTGTTATGGACACCCCGTTCTCGACAAATCCCTGTCAAGTTAGCCATGAAGCAGTCAGAATTTCGTTGACACCTCTTTTCCTGAATACCGAGGCCAAGGACTCGTCCACACGCTACAACCAAGCTCCGTGGCGAATAGGTTACGGGCGCAATTCGTAATCCCGCATCAATCAATCAGGTACCGTCTCCACAATGAAGGTTGGCTGCAATGGATCTCCAACACTATCTGTCTCTCGCCTTGACTGTAAATTCTGTTAGACTGATGTTCATCCATCTCTAGATGTTATCTTCCCACTTGTATTGTTGTCTACCTTTTGCTCGCTTGCCCTAAACCTTGCCCTCCAGCATGGTTTTACAAGAATATTATGTCTTTTAACGTGGCCGAAATATTTCACCTGTCTCTTTTTTATTTCTTTCATCATCTCTCTTTTCATTCCCAGATTTTCTAGAACTTCTGTATTTGATTGTTTTTGTTTCCATGAAATACGACATATTCATCTTTATATCCACATACCGCGATCAAAACACATCTGTTGGCGATTTGGCAGCAGACCGCCTTGCGTTGGGTTTCATACAAAAGTATGAGTGTCGATCGTTCAGAAAGCAATGGTAAACTACTGAACGTAAACTTACCAAGAAATAACAAACAGTAAAAAATGATGGGATTGACTGCGACGTTCTGTAAACGATAAGCAAGTAACTTGTTTTCTTGTCAACGCAATATATACAGCCACTCCGATGATCCAGTTACCTGACAGGAGGAGTAATGTATGGGCAACAAGTTCAGGGTTACCTACACACGTGCTCCAGTTTCTTTGTCCCAAAGGTAACAAAAAGAAAATTTCAGCACAGCTGACGAACTGTGTTACATCGCGGAGAGTCCAGTTGTTGGTATATGTGATATAACCGTTCAGTTGTTCATCTAACTTTATTGTGTTGTTGTGCGCGCTCACTCACATTGAACTTAAGCTAGTCGACACCAGCTACTTCTAGTAGCATCGGACTTAATTTTAAGTGTGGGTTAGCTTTTCCTGTTATCAGTGTCCCTCGCAATCAAGCGAACCCACTTCGACTTCAGAAGTGTTCACCTTACTTAACGGTGGGGAGTTCTCTGCGATATAACGGTTCAGTTGTTCACATAATGCCGCTTCTCCTTCCCTTTGAAATGACAATGGAGAGCAACCTAAAGAAGCAAGTGGTATGCGGGATATTTCTGTGTATTATACAACAATACACACGTTTACATCCAGAAAGCACTGGCAAACTACTGAATGTACAATGGAATAGAAAATCAACCTAGGGTTGAGAGCTAGGTGCTGCAACAAGAACAGTTGCTGTTTGCCTTCGTTCGCTTTGAACTCAAGCGTAGTCCATACATATTCTGATACTTCTAGTAGTTGCCACTAATAAGGAGAACAATTTCCCTATTACAAGTGTCCCTCGCCATCAGGCGAACCGACTCTGACTTCAGAAGTACTTGCAATTTACGTCCCCAAGTCAAGGATGAGAAGTCAAAATTTTTATTCCAACTATATGGTGTAGAGGTTGAACCCTCGGCGTCAGCACACTGGAAGTTTAAAGGCGAGTGCACTTATCCATGCCATGGTGGCCCCCCAAGAAAAGTTACAATAATTATTTACCTGTGGGTTGGCTTTCCCATTTGGAATATAGTCTGGAATATGGTCCTTTCGATTTTCAACTGGCGATGGGGTCTTTAGCCCGTATCTGAGAAGCCTAGACACTCGATCCATTACCATGGAAGTGGCAGGTACTGCCACTACGGGCGAAGTGTTAGTCATCACATATTATAAGCCACGACATAATGAGGTGGTGTGACCAGTTCTCTTCCTCGCTGCATTGCCTTCCGCAAAGAGTAAGGAAGTTATATAGGGTGTAGTTTTCATGACTGTGCAGTGTTTTAAAATATTGCCGTTCCAAGTTTTGTATTTACCTATTATGTTACATTGTGTTGCATGAACTCCACAGTAGGTAAATACAAAACCTGAACGACAATATTTTCAAAAACTACAGTGATTAAAATTAAACCCTATATAATAGTAGTTCTCAACCTTTGTTGGCCCATGCCCATATGTTTAGAATGTCATTCTCTTCCCCCCCCCCCCCCCCCCATTTTCGTGTTTCCCTACAAATCCCCCCTTCCGCCCCTACACAGTATATGTAAAAATGGAAACTAAATTTAATAACACATACCAGAACAAGTTTAGATGTCTACATAAAACGTGATTTGTGGGTCTACTTACGTTATAAAACGAATTTCAGATGGACGAGAAGTACAGAACCGTAAGGTATGGAGGGAAAAACAATAACAAGTAACCGGTTATTGTATTAACGCGATCTTGAAATAATCTTAATTACCCCTTCCCCCGCCCACCCTATCCCCCCTGGGGGAGAAATTCCCCACCGATTGAGAACCACTGCTATATAATGATGCCGCTAGAAGTACGTAGTTAACAATTACCCAGAGGAAAGAATAATAACCTAGCCATGATCACACCAACTTTATTACCTCCCTTCAACGTGGGGTACCATAAATCTTTATTGACGACGCAGAGCTGGAAATAGTTGACCATTTCACGCATCTAGGATTGGAGGTCAACAAAAGATTATTCGGATCAGGAGGTCAACATCCGGATTGGTACGGCAACAACAACAATGAACAGGTTAAAAAAAAAGGTTTGGGAGAACAGGAAGCTTTCTGCCGAAACAAAAGTTCTGGTCTATCAAGCCTGTGTCCTTGGTACTCTTCTTTATGGCTGTGAAACCCGGTCAACTTACACCAAGAGAAACGTTTAAACAGCTTTCATAACTGACTCAGAAAGCATGCTGACGAGAGTGAGGACGGGCAGGCTTCGTGTGGAGTGGCTTGCTTCGCTTCGGAGGTCACGGGTGACAAGCATCGTCTGGATCTTTTCTCCGGGGCATGCCGGTGTGCATGGAAATGAACAGGCGGACAGATTGGCTGGCTCTGCAGAACTTGGTGGAGTACTGATACATGACAAGGCAGACGTGGTTGCGGCCTTGTGGGAGCACGTGCACACCTCGGAGGAGCAAATGGATTACCATGGTCTGGCAAGAATGAGACAGCAAGGGGTGACGAGGGGATCTGGCCGACGCTCAACGCTCAGAGGAAAGGCGAGACGGACATATAATCAGATTGCTACTGGTACTATTAGTGTTGGAACTCTTCGCTGGCTGCTGAGGATGGGGACGAAGCGCTTATGGGAATGCCCCGAATGCTGTGATGTCGATTCCTAAATCAATCAATCAATCAATCAATCAGCTTTCATATGGGGGTGTCTGAGAAGAATACTTGGTATTAAGTGGCAAGATAAGATCACCAATACTGAAGTGCTGGAAATATCGGGTTGTGTGACAGTTTGTTCCATGCTGCTTTCTTAGACTTAGGTGGATAGGACACATTAGGATGATGGACGATGGTAGAATACATAAGAACATCTTATGTTTGGTGTGAATGACAGATGGGTAAAAGATGTGAGGGTCAGTTCTACTATGACACAAAGATATGTGTAAACGTGACATGATTGATATAGGCACTTTGGGAGCAAGTAGCCTCTGATCGCGTTGCGTGGAAGGAAACGACCAGGAATGAAATAAAATGAGAAAATTACTGCAGATAGGTCACACACTGAGCGTGTGATATGTCAGAAGGAGCGTGCTGGCGGAAATGACCATGCGTTAACATGCATCCATTGTGAGCGAACATTTACCGCGCGAATTGGTAGATCAGTCACATTCGCTACCACCATGGGTTGTGGTTAAACAGCCTTTTTCTTTTAAGCACAACGTAGCAAACTATAGTCTATCACGATTGCACATGTCAGTAGCAACAGTATTACCTCTATAATAACAACTAGAAACAACCCATATTGAGATAGGAAAGGTCAACAACTTACCCGCAGAATGAAAATAATCACAGATAAAAACGGCTAAAAAAGCCGACAATTCTAACAGGGAATTACATAAAGATATCATCCTCCCTTCACGTGTGTTATTAAAAATGCTGTCCTTGATTATACTGGAACGGTTACAACCAGTGCAGAAGACGTTCTTGATGACTACCACGCCGGATTTAGAACATCTTTCATAAAGGATCAGCCTTTCATTCGCGGGTCTTTGGAAAGAAGCGGCAGTAGTCGCCGCGCATACATCCTTTTATAGTTACCATGCGAGCGTGTGACAGTACACACTGAAACATACGAGCCTTTATAACATACCCAACACACGTTCAGTAAAGTACAGTAAAGTGACGGGCCATTGCACACGCCTTGTACCACATTGGGTATACGCATTGAGCCCAATATCTAGTTAGTTAGTTAGTTAGTCGACAGATAATCCTAATTGCACATCGAACCATTCAGTCCATAAGTGCTCGGATCCCCTCCTCAGCAAATTGGCCCAATGGTTTTGTGTTCGAATTCCCAATGTAGGCGGATTTTCAAATCTGACCCGGACAGCCAGGTCAACCCAACATGAAATGGGTACCAAAAAGTGTCGTGGGTAGACAAGGCGGTCGGCGTGATATTGACTATATCACATATTTAGTGCCCACTGCTGGATAAACATATGGGGAGAGCACCATATACCCAATAAGCCTCAATAGTATTCTTCCGCTATTTATTCTTCACCTCGACATTGCCAGGTACAAGAGGAACCAGATGAGATGATGATGAGAACACCGAGGATAGATAGAAAGAGTGATGAAGATATCGTGAAAGAAGTTAACCCAACACAGATGATCCTGCATTTTCATCGGCACTCCATGGGTGGCGTGGTCAATATCACGAGGGCTGTCTTTACTTCCCGCGACATCTCCCGGTGTCCATTTGAAGGCCGGGTCCACCTGGGAGGTCAGGTCAATTATTGAGCATTAGCCTAGATATGGATTTGAACACACGACCATCAGCCTAGCAGGTCAGCGCGCTAGCCAATGCCATACTGCAGCTCCCCAACACATTACGTCAGCTACTTAACACGTGCATAGAGTGAACCTCATACCAGCTGGTGAAATACCCCACATTTTCTTTGATTCTTTGTTGCATATCCTTTACAGGATGTCGCTGTTAACCCCAGCACTTTTGGGCTGTTTACGACTCCTTAGGCAAGTTTACGTTCATTAGTTTGCCACTGCTTTCTGAACTACCGGCACTCATACCAATGTATGAAAACCGACGCAAGGTGGTCTGCTTCTAAATGTCTCGCAGTTGTGTTTCGTTCGTTTCCCTTCGTCACAGAGCCGGCACACCACGTTAGGCGAGTTAATTAACATGTGCATATACAGTAAACCTCACGCTTTATTTTAGATAGTTGCATGTCCTTTACAGGACGTTGCAGTCAACCTCAGCATTTTGTGGCTGTTCGTGACTTCTGAGCAAGTTTACGTTCAGTAGTTTGCCACTGCTTTCTGAACGACCGTTAGCCATACCATTTGATAGGAAACCAACACAGCAGTGTTTCAGTAGTTTGCCACTGCTTTCAGAGCGACCGGTACCCATACCATTTCATAAGAAACCAACACAGCAGTGTTTCGAACGTGGGTATGCGGGATTGCGAGCTGCGTCCATAACCCCTTCCTCATACTAGGGTTGCGAAATACCCTGAACATCATCATCCAGTGCCTTGCTGGCTGGAGAGGGGGATCATGTCTCTCCGCACATTGCGATCCCCGACGGCATGGATCAATTCGTGTGTTGACTCCCTTCCGTACCACGGCTGTCAAGAATCTTCTATCTGCCTTCTTCTATCTCTCTTTCCGCAAATCTGTCCGGTTGTCACAACCTGTTTCAGTTTTTCTCTTCTCATATTGAGGCCAAAAAACGATGACTGCTTCTTTCTGATGTTTGTGATAAGTTGTCTTGGCGACTCAGCTTCCCTCAAAATGCCCAGATAGTTCATTTTGATTGTGCAATTAATTTTCAGCATTCTTTTATAAAACCACATCTATAAGGAAATATCCTATATTATGCTAATTACATATGTACAGAATGAACCTCAAGGGAGGGTTCTGAAATAGCCCACATTATGCGAGCTCACCAATATGCGCACATAATGCATGTGTTAAAATTGTGTGTGCTGGTTAAAGGATGTGCTAGAGCAGTTGATGAATTACAGATGAGTTAAAGATCTCGGGGTCGGTCTCTAAAACGGCACAAAGATGTGTGTAAGCAGGACATGATTGATACAACCATTGATATTGCACCATGGAAGCAAGTCGCTGCTGATCGCGTTGCATGGGAAGAAAATATTTTTTTAAAAATTTAAAAAGGCAAAGGAGAAAATGACCGCAGATAGGCCAGACACTGAAAGCGTGAGACGTCAGATGGTGCGTGATGGGGGAAATGACTATCAGTTCACATCCATCCATTGTGGACAAACACGTACCGCACGAATTGGTCTGATCAGTTACAATCGCTACCGCCATGGATTGTAGGTATTATGCCTTTTTTGAAGCACAAAGTAACAAACTATCGTGTATCAAGACGGTCCGGCGCCATTAAAAAAGCAAGGACAGGGAACGTCGGTCCCGCAAAATCATTTACTGTGGCCCTGCCAAGGAAAATTTAGTTCTATAAACGTTACACAAGCGGTTTTGTATTTCCCACTTTGAAGAGACGTGCATATACTCATGCATCTGTGTTCAGAACAACTGACTGCTTCGAGAAGTTTTTTAAAAATTTTCAAAACTGACCAACGCAAAGATTCGACTGCGCCCCCGACTGACCGAGGCAAGCCTGGCAAAGTAGTTGCGAGAAACAACATCCTCAATGTCAGCTAACAACACACGTCTCACCAAAAGGGTTTCTAAAAGGCAAGGGGATTTACTTCATTGCTCCGAGTTTTATCCCGCCTTCCGAAAGCTTCGCAAAAGGCACGAACTCCGTAGCCCTAGCGACAACCCCCAGGAGTCTCCGAGAAAATTGCACTTATGAAACGAACGCCTCATCAAAGAGATTCGGTTCCAGCCATCGCATTAGGGGTGAGTTAATTCAATGTTTTGCCGGTCTCCCTGGCCTACGGATAAGCGACTTTCTCCGGAATCCCGTTTATTCACGTGAGCAAACGCAGCTGCGCGAGAATCGGTAGCGGTTCTCGCCGCATCCGTTACTTACGGGGTATGTGAGCCGGTCGCTCAGAAAGCAATGGCAAACTACTGAGAGTAATCTTGCCAAGAAATCAACAACAACGGTAAAATGCTGGTGTTGACAGCGATGTCCTGTAATAGGATACGCGAAAGAAAGAAAAAAATGCAATGTTTGACCAATATAGCAGGCTAGTTTTAAAGTCGATAGTTTTGTATGACCAGCGAATTTTATACAAATCTACGCCGATACTACCAGAAAACAGGGTCCCCAGCCTCATGTTAGAGCAGTGGTTCTGAACTTTTTTTTTGCCCATGCACCTCTTCATCATATGTTCATAATGTCACCCCTCCCCCTTTTTTATGTCCTCCCTATAAATCCCCCTCCCCCTTTTACGCAGTATACGTAAAAATGAAAGCTAAATTTAATAACACACACTAGAACAGGTCTATACGTCTACATAAAACGTGATTTTCAGGTCTGCTTACGTTATAAAACGAATTTCAGAAGAGCGAGAAGTACAGAACCGTAAAGTATGGAGGGAAAAACAATATCAAGTAATTGGTTCTTGTATTAACGCTATTTTGAAATATTCTTAATTCTCTCCCCCCCCCCCCCCCCCGGAAACCCTAAAATTCCCCCTCGGGGGGGGGGGGGAATTCCCCACCGATTGAGAACCCCTGTGTTAGAGGGAAGGGCTGAGAGAAAGCGTATGAGAGGAAAACAAAGTTACCGGTGAGTATACATCAACCGATAGACTGGGGGAAGCTTACATGACCGTATCATGAAGACGCACAACAGTGACTGCTGCAGGCCCATTCCAGCTGATCTTAATTGCGGGGAAGGCACTTGATTGATTGATACAATGACCGCACTGACCTGGTAGATATGGCACTCGTTGGCCTGACCCGTGGTCAAATCTCCTTCCACGCGGAGTGTCTTTTTAACCAGTAGGCTCCGTGCTCAGTAAACTCTCATGACATGTGCACGATACAGAGTTTAGCGCCCTGAGGGATACTGATCACATCAGGCAGCCAGAAGCGTTTGGTCACGAACATATGGATCTAGTACGATATCCTCAAATGGCATGGAACGGGGATCTTATCTCTTTCACACCCAGAAGATTACGCAGGATTAGGAATAGCCATGACTAACATCAGAGTGCGTTATTTTCAAAGAAGCTACATTCTTGTTTTCTCTTCCTCCCTTTACCTCGGTGAAGTGCGCACGCTTCAGAGAAAAGAATTATGGTAGAACAAGGAAAGAGTTAAGGTAGAACAAGGAAAGAGTTATGATAGAACAAGTAGAACAAGGAAAGAGTTAAGGTAGAACAAGGAAAGAGATAAGGTAGAACAAGGAAAGAGTTAAGGTGGAACAAGGAAAGAGTTATGGTAGAACAAGGAAAGAGTTAAGGTAGAACAAGGAAAGAGTTAAGGTAGAACAAGGAAAGAGTTAAGGTAGAATAAGGAAAGAGTTAAGGTAGAACACGGAAAGAGTTAAGGTAGAACAAGGAAAGAGTTAAGGTAGAACAAGGAAAGAGTTAAGGTAGAACAAGGAAAGAGTTAAGGTAGAACACGGAAAGAGTTAAGGTAGAACAAGGAAAGAGGTAAGGTAAACCAAAGAAAGAGTAAAGATAGAATAATCAAAGCATTACGATAGAACAAGGAAAGCGTAAAGATAGAACAATGAAAGCATTACGACAGAACAAGCCAAGAGTAACGATGGAACAATAAAAGCTTTACGGTAGAACAAAGAAAGCATTACGGTAACACATGGAAAGAGTTACGGTAAAACAAAGAGAGAAAGATAGAATAATGAAAGCATTACGATAGAACAATGAAAGCGTAAAAGATAGAACAATGAAAGCATTACGGTAGAACAATTCCTCTTCTTCTTTCGTTCGCTTGAAATGTCTATAACTGCAATGTTGTCTCTTGTATGAAATTAACTGTCTTTTTTAGTTCACTCAGCGGTCCATAGAGTTTATCTTCCACTGTTGTCTCTCTAGGCCTGAAGGTTTGTCTAGATATGTTATATTTTGGGCAGTCTTGGAGTATGTGCTCTGCTGTCTGCGACGCCAATCCACATGTGCCATGATTCACCAATCTTGAATTTTGTATACATGTGGTTGCGTAATCTATTGTGTCCTGTTCTAAGGCGCAGAATAATGACTTGTTCTGATCAGTCCATAACTTGGTAGTCATCTTGAGCAGAGTTTGTTGGCTTTCTGACCTATTTAATCATTCTTTTCTTTTGGTGGTATGTAACGGGCACATCAGGCTGTTCTTCTTTGGCTCCTTTCTGACCCAATCCATCAGCTCTGTCGTTTCTGGGTATTCCTCAATGGGATGGTATCCACTGTATGGTGACCTTATGCTGACTGATATGTTCAGAAAGTAGTGTCCTTAGTACTAGCAATTTCCCAGACAGGAGCGCCTTGAGTACTGATTTTGTATATGTCAATAGCACCACAGGTTGTGTACCATGGCTGGTAGTTAGTAATTTCTCTGTTGCTATCTTGATTGCCTCAATTTCAGCATCATAGTTATGGCAGCACTTTCCTGTTGGTACTCTGGCCGTGTCCCTAGTATTATTTGGGTATTCTATGTACACTCCCTCTTGTGGTCGACGTGAGCGGACGAGAATTAGAAGTGGTTCGAGTCACGCTAGTGACTTATGAGAGTATGCAGCCGGTCGCTCAGAAAGTCGTGGCGTACTGATGAGCGTAATCTAGCCTAGGAATCAACATACAGCTGAAAGATGCTGGTGTTGACCGCAATATCCTGAAATAGGATGGAAACGCGGGAAAAAAAAATGTACACTCCCGCTCCTCCATTTCGAATAACATTTTGTGCTGACCCATCTGTGTAGACTCGGGTCCAGAGGTCCTGTGGGTATTCTTCTTCAAGGAAACTGAGAATGGCTGTTCTGTGCTGTACACTATTCTGTTCTTCCTTGTCAAATATTCCTTGTACTTTTGTCTGGATTTGTAGTGATAGTCTATGTTAATCTTTCCATGGAGTTCGCTCTGGAATAATTGTCAGGGGGAGTACCAACTGTGGGCAGATCGGTGGTTTCTCTGCAGCGTCATTTGGCCTGGTGGATAAAACTGCTTCTTTTCAACCGCCCCATAGCTAGGTTTTCAAATCTGTTCTTCATATGGTGGCCTGGCAAGATGAGGAACTTTTCTGCTTGTATTAGCGTTTTCGTATCTCTGTGCTCTCTCAGTGCTTGTGCCTCCCCCCATCTTCTCCATCTCCACTATAGGGGTTGATCTCATAACTCATGTGGTGACTCTAAGTGCTTGATTTTGCACCTTGTCCAGCTCTTGTAGTGTTATTTTCAGGTGTGGTCGCATGCTCTGTTGATAAACTTTGCTAAGTATTATCCCACTGGCTCCCCATGTGGTTCCACTTAGTTTTCTCAGGATGGCTATTTTCCTTCTGGCTTTTGCTACTGCTTTGTTGATGTGCTTTCTCCATGTCAGCCTGCCATCAAATGTTACTCCAAGGTATGTTGGTTCTGTATCTTCTCTAAGGGGTATTCTATTTATCTGGATGATCCCTGCCTTTTGTTTTGGAGACATGGTAAATAGAGTGGTACTGCACTTGTCAGTGTTTATGCTGACACACAATCTATTTGCCCATGCAACAAATGCATCTACAGCTCTTTGTAGCGATCTGTAGAACAATGATAGCATAACGGTAGAACAAGGAAAGAGTTACGGTAAAACAAAGAAAGTGTAAAGATAGAATTACCAAAGCATTACGATAGAACAATGAAAGAGTAAAGATAAAACAATGAAAGCATTACGGTAGAACAATGAAAGTATTACGATGGAACAAGCAAAGAGTTACTGTAAAACAAAGAGTAAATATATAACAATGAAAGCATTACGGTATAACAAGGAAAACGTAAAACATTCTAGACAGCGTGGTTACAAAGGAAGTCAAAAGTCAACAGTAGTACAAAGTCACTTACCCAACTATTGTTTGCGAAGTTGTCAAAGATACTGGTAGTGCCCCGCGTTGATGAAACGGTTGTGTTGTCCCGTTGGGTAGCCATGGTCAGATTTTTAGTGAGGTTCACAAGAAGCTACAACTCCCACACATAAACCTCAAAATATATGCTGTCTTTGCCCAGCGACGTTGTAGTCACACATAATCACCTCACAATACACTATGACTTTTAGATGTGAAGACTGTTTTCGTCATACAAATCTGATAAATCGCAAGTTCCCACTAAACGTGACACTTTCCACACACACTGCACAAATGCAGTACTATCTTCACTTTACGACGCTTTTATGTCCTTCCTATACAAATGTTGCTTCGCCATACGCGAATCCATCATAACCCGCACCGTGCAGAACGAGTATCACCGAAGTATGAAATATCTCCACACAAACCGCACAATGGAGCAACAGTTTCAGTAAAGTAGCCAATACTTCCACACAAACCTCACAACGTAGCGCTATATGCATCGGCGGTATTTTCACCTCCGCACAAACCCACACAAAGAAGTTCCAGTTTTACTCAACGATGTCATTATTCAACTGCACACATACACAAACAATAATGACCTACTGTTTCAAAACCCTGAAGCTCTGTCTCCCACATGCTGAGGCTGTTTCCCACATGTCAAGGTTTTGTCTCCCACAGGTCGAGTTTTGTCTTTCACACGTCGAGGTTTTGTCTCACATACGCTGAAGTTTTGTCTCTAACACAAAGAGGTTTTGTCTCACACACGCTGAAGTTTTGTCGCTAACATATCAAGGTTTTGTCTCACAAACGCTGAAATGTTGTCGCTCACATGCCGAAGTTTTGTCTCCCAGACACCGAGATTTTATTTCTCACCTGCCGAAGCTAGATCCCCCACACATGCAAGCCCTGTCTCTAAACAAACCCACAAAGACCACTGCAATGCCACATAATACTAAAAGTACATCCTCCCAACACGTATTAACAGCCAACACTAAACACCGCTTTCCACTTCTCCCTTTGCTCACGGCATCTCCACATATTGATATTTTCTAGACAAAAACCAGCTCACCTTTAGAACACACAATGCGCGCACATTACTCCAGACCAGTTCATTGATTCTGCCCTAGAGTCGCTCACCGACATTGCACAATTTAAAACAAATGGAAATATCCGTTTGAACTGATCATCAAATGCAAATGACATTAATGAACATTTTACTGTATCTCGTGCAGACTGAACATGAATATTGACATTTCACTTGGTCTGTTTAGAAGCTGTTTGTTGACATTACGTTGTATTGTCCATGACGGCATCACAAACAGTTCTCTACACGAAAACAATTTAATAAGCTTGTGAGGGTAAAATCGTGGGCAGCGGCTTACTCGGTCACAGGATTATTAATCTGAGCCAGGGATGGACTCAATATAACTTCTCCTTGAGACTGAACGGAGTAGAGGTATTGGTAGAATCGAATGGAATGTACGGAACAGATAAAGAGTTAAAATACTAACGTGTTGATTTGTTGTTACAGAACACATAAAGCACACAAGAGTAAAGAACTAGGTTGTAGTGAACTATTTGGCAGCAGACCGCCGTGTGGTTTTTATAAAATGATATGAGTGCCGGTCGTTCAGAAAGCAACGGTAAACTACTGAACGTAAACTTGCCACAAAAAAATCACAAATAGCCAACAAATGTTGGTGCTGACTGCGTCGTCCTGTAAAGGATATGCTACTAAAGTTTGTAGAGAACATGCGCCGGGATTACTTTTTGATTGGCACCTAGCCGTGTTGACAGACGATAGTTTGTTACACTCTGCTTAAAGCAAGGCATAATAACTACAACCCATAAACAAACACAGACAGAGAGACAAGGAAAGAGTTTGCGCTATCATCTGCAAAAGATGCTGGTGAAACGACATAAAGTTAGCGGATCGTTTCCGTGAACACCCTATGGACATCCACAATTGGCTTCCAAACCAGTCTCCATTTCAACATTCCCAACGGCCTAGGTAAAGCGGAGATGTCTGCCATTGCTTTAAAATCTGGCCTCGGTGACCACTCACCGCCGTGTCTTGGAAAATCGCCTTATGCACAGTGTAGGCGTTCTCCGTCCAAGATGCATCAATAAGCAGCATTTAGCGTCTACTGTGTGTGTGTGTGTGTGTGCATGCGCGCTCGTACGTGTGTGTATGTGTCTATACATGTGCGTTTTCTCAATCATGTTTGTATGCGCGTGTGCTTCACTTTTAACTCCAATATTTCGTTCCGACGTGGCGAAATTTCGTTTCCAAACACAGTTTTTAGTTTTGTGTACGTTATTCCGTTCAGATATATTCATTGCCTAAGTCTAATTGTGCTTCGTGGCTTAGAGGTTATGACTTTTCTCCGTAATCTCGTATACTCTCGTCGGTAACGTGATGACGGTGAGAATCAGTAGTGGTTCGAATCGCATCGGTAACTTACGGGGTATGTGAGCCGGCCGCTCAGAAAGCATTGGCAAACTACTGAGCGTAATCTTGCCAAGAAATCAACATACAGCTAAAAGATGCTGGTGTTGACAGCGATGTCCTGTATAAAAAAAAAAGTCTAATTGTGATATTTCATTTTTCTTCTTTTTGTTCCTTTATAAAGCCTTTTGTAGCTATGTTCGATTCCTTTTGTGTATGTCTTTCCAGTCATATTTTGTATTCATTTTCTTCTGTGTTCGTTCGCTTTGAACTCAAGCGTAGTCAATACACATGCTACTACTTCTAGTACACTGGGCATATTTTTGCGTGTGGAATAGCTTTCCCTAAAACCTGTGTCCCTCGTTGAAGCCATCGCGACTTCTGAGGTACTTGTAGTTTACGTCTCCAAGAGAAGCCAACATTTTAGTCCAATTGACCGGTGTAAGGGTTGAACCCGATACCTTGGCATCAGCACACGCGCGCGCGCGCTCACACACACATACACAACGTGAGTGACAGAGATAGAGAGATAGATGCTAAATCAAATACATCCACACACAGGTGGACATGTGGGCAGGCAAACAGACATACATATAGACAGACACAGCTATACAAATAAACAGGCGATTAGACAGAGACAGTGAGAGATATGTGTAGACATATAAACTGATGGATACTTTAAACAGTCAAACATACTGATGAATAGATAGACAAGCATATAGATCCATGCATAGAGAGACAGATACATTACGTAGATAGACAGACATTGAGACATATATATAGGTAGGTAGATAGACAAGTATACAGGTAGATGACGACAGACAGACATACAGATAATTATATGAAATCCGTTTTATTTATTACATTACCGCGTGATACGTTATGTAGCAAGTACTGTACTTTCACTATCTTATCGATAGTTGTGTACTATCCACAATTGTGTACTATCTACTTACTTGTGTGTACTAACCACTTATGTGCACTATCCACTCGTGTATACTCGTCACACTGTAGTCCCGGTTTATCACAATGAACTGGCGACAATCTCGAAATTAATCGACCAAACCACAACACCGACTAGAATCAACGCGTGTTGAACACGAAATCTATCAACAGAACCACAACATTGACTAGAATAAATTCGTGGTGAATACGAAATCTACCAAGAGAACCACAAAACTAACTAGAATCAACATGTCTTAAATATGAAATCTTACCAACAGAACCAGAACACCGACTAGAATCAACACGCCATGAACACGGAATATATCATCAGGTTCACAACACTGACTAGAATCAACAAATGTTGAACACGAAATCTACCAACGGAACCGCAATACAGACTAGAATCAACACGTCATGAACACGAAATCTACCAAGGGAACCACAATACAGACCAGAATCAACACGTCATAAATACGAAATCTAACCAACAGAACCACAACACTAACTACGAGAATCAACACATCTTAAACAGGCAGCAGGCAATTAAAAACATACCAGAACCAACTGATTACAAAGCAATTTTGCCTGACCCTCAGAGATAAGAATGTAGGTGCTCAGGAAGTTTGATTATTCCTATACTAATAGAAGTGTTACAGCCTAAACGTTAATTTGATAAATTCTCCCTGGCATAGGCTAAAGTAAGACCAACACGAAGAGATAAGGACTGTTGTTCGCACACGGAAGTTCAGAACACTGGAAATTGCTATGGTCGTCAATTTCTTCTGATAGTTCATGCCGCGTGGTGCTGTTGATCATGTCTGTTCACAACCTTCTGTCTACTGTGCCGCCAATCTTCTTATAGTACACGCCGTGTGGCGTTGGTGATCATGTCTGTTCACAACCTTCTGTCTCTTGTGCTGCCAATCTTCGTATAGTCCACGCCGTGTGGTGTTGGTGATCATGTCTGTCCACAGCCTTCTGTCTCGTGTACTGCCAATCTTCGTATAATCCATGCCGTGTGGTGTTGGTGATCATGTCTGTTCACAACCTTCTGTCTCTTGTGCTGCCAATCTTCGTATAATCCATGCCGTGTGGTGTTGGTGATCATGTCTGTTCACAGCCTTCTGTCTCGTGTGCTGCCAATCTTCGTATAATCCATGCCGTGTGGTGTTGGTGATCATGTCTGTTCACAACCTTCTGTCTCTTGTGCTGCCAATCTTCTTACAGTCCATGCCGCGTGGTGCTGTTGATCATGTCTGTTCACAGCCTTCTGTCTCGTGTACTGCCAATCTTCGTATAATCCATGCCGTGTGGTGTTGGTGATCATGTCTGTTCACAACCTTCTGTCTCTTGTGCTGCCAATCTTCGTATAATCCATGCCGTGTGGTGTTGGTGATCATGTCTGTTCACAGCCTTCTGTCTCTTGTGATGCCAATCTTCTTACAGTCCATGCCGCGTGGTGCTGTTGATCATGTCTGTTCACAGCCTTCTGTCTCGTGTGCTGCCAATCTTCGTATAATCCATGCCGTGTGGTGTTGGTGATCATGTCTGTTCACAACCTTCTGTCTCTTGTGCTGCCAATCTTCGTATAATCCATGCCGTGTGGTGTTGGTGATCATGTCTGTTCACAGCCTTCTGTCTCTTGTGCTGCCAATCTTCTTACAGTCCATGCCGCGTGGTGCTGTTGATCATGTCTGTTCACAGCCTTCTGTCTCGTGTGCTGCCAATCTTCGTATAATCCATGCCGTGTGGTGTTGGTGATCATGTCTGTTCACAGCCTTCTGTCTCGTGTGCTGCCAATCTTCGTATAATCCATGCCGTGTGGTGTTGGTGATCATGTCTGTTCACAACCTTCTGTCTCGTGTGCTGCCAATCTTCGTATAGTCCATGCCGTGTGGTGTTGGTGATCATGTCTGTTCACAACCTTCTGTCTCGTGTGCTGCCAATCTTCGTATAGTCCATGCCGTGTGGTGTTGGTGATCATGTCTGTTCACAGCCTTCTGTCTCGTGTGCTGCCAATCTTCGTATAGTCCATGCCGTGTGGTGTTGGTGATCATGTCTGTTCACAACCTTCTGTCTCGTGTGCTGCCAATCTTCGTATAGTCCATGCCGTGTGGTGTTGGTGATCATGTCTGTTCACAGCCTTCTGTCTCGTGTGCTGCCAATCTTCGTATAGTCCATGCCGTGTGGTGTTGGTGATCATGTCTGTTCACAACCTTCTGTCTCGTGTGCTGCCAATCTTCGTATAGTCCATGCCGTGTGGCGTTGGTGATCATGTCTGTTCACAACCTTCTGTCTCGTGTGCTGCCAATCTTCGTATAGTCCATGCCGTGTGGCGTTGGTGATCATGTCTGTTCACAACCTTCTGTCTCTTGTGCTGCCAATCTTCGTATAGTCCATGCGGTGTGGTGTTGGTGATCATGTCTGTCAACAGCCTTCTGTCTATTGTGCTGCCAATCACTTCTTATACCGACTTTCCTCCATGTCATGATGTCATTCTGTCCAGCATCTTCTCTCTTGCTCTCCCGCAAGCTTCTCCTCCATTCCAACTATCCCGTTATGAAGACATACTCCAGCTTTCCTCGTCGCATGACATTCCCATAGAATGCGGACTGCCCCCCTCTGATGTGAGTAACCGGTTCTCTTTGTGAGTGAACTTCTTTAAAGATATCTTCATTACTCTTTCTATCCATCCACGGTGTTCTAGTGATTCCTGTATAAAATCACATCTCCGGAGCTTCCACACAATTCTTAACATGTCTGCTAATTGTCCATAATACGTTTTCGTAGATCAGGATCGGCTGAATATAGCTCCTAAGAACTCGCCTCCTCACCACAACTGAGATAGATAAATTTCAGAGAATACAGTATTCTTCATCTTGAGACAGCTGAGTAGATAGGCGCCATTAACCTCTTTAGACAATAATCACATTCAAATTAATATCGTCTTTGTGGCTGATTCAGGCACAGCATTATTAATCAGAGACAGGGAGGGACCCTAATATAACTTCAATTCTGAGGTTGAACGGGGTAGGGGTAATGGTGTAATCGAATGCATCTAGTGGACGCTGTCTTTGTTTGAGGTATTCTACGCGTAACTTTCTTATCACATCTTCCACCTGCTGTTATTACACTACCCGAATGCTGACTTGTTTCAGATTAGTTCCATTCTCTGGGACGTTTACTGAGGCCATGAATGGAAAATACACACAACATCCACGACGCAGGGACCTGCTGGGGTCTGTAATATGCCAGGACACCCACACTTTCTCAGTCTGAGTGTATGGGAGAGTAGGTGGCCAGCGCTGAGCCCAGGAATCAAACCCTCATCCCACCGGGCTTATGCCACTGACTGCGCCTCTCGGTAGTAGATTACCTATGGACAAGCGAGAGGTGGTCATGCGCCTGTGGGACCAGGTGGAGAAGGTGGGGGAACAGATTGAGAACCCGTATGTGGAAAGGATGAGGTTGCGGAGGATTGGCGGGGGTTCTGGTAGAATCTCAAACTGAGAAGGAAGACCAGGAGAACTTTCAATCAGATGGCAGTGGGAACGATCAGTTGTGTAACTCTTCGCTGGCTGTTGAACGAGGGCACGGAGCGCGTATGGGAATGCCCTGAATGCAGAGATGTCAGTTGTTAGCTCAACTCAACTCAATTCAACTACGGAAGTTCCTAACCGTTACAATAAGGCGCTCGCTATCAATGGAATGGCGGAATACATGTTGCATGGCCTTTGCAGGATATCGCGATCAACCCTAAGATGCTTTCTAGACACTTAACGTTTAGTATTTTGCCATGACTTTCTGAATGAAAATTCTATGGTTAAGTCCAGTGTGTGGTTGAATCGCGCACCTTTCCATTAGCGCAAGTTTAAGAGCGACGAGTCTTATCCTGAAGGCCAGGTCGACGGCATGTAGCAACTAGTTCCCAAAATTGTGGGTCCCTTAGTTCTGCGATTCACATATTCTTCAGGTCAGCATGGCCGAATAGACAAGAACGCGCGTTATTAAACATCCAATGTCCTGATACCGAGGTAAGCGGTTCAACCCCTAGAGTGGACAGGTGGACTAAAATGTTGACCTCTCGTCCTTAACTTTCGGACGTAAATTACAAGTACCTCTGAAGTCGGAGTGGGTTCGACTGATGGCGAGGGACACTGGTAATATGAAAAGCTAATCCACACGCAAAATTCAGTCCAGTGCTACTAGAAGTAGTGTCTGTGGACTGCGCTTCAGTTCAAAGCGAGCGAGCGCAAAATAATAATAATAATAATAATAATAATAATAATAATAATAATAATAATAATAATAATAATAATAATAATAATAATAAGTTCTCGAGTCTGGGAGAACTAAAGAGAAATAAATTCTCGAGTCTGGGAGAACAGGAAGCTTACTGCCAAAACAAAAGTCCTCGTCTATCAAGCCTGTGTCCTTAGTACTCTTCTCTATGGCAGTGAAACCTGGACAACTTACTCACACCAAGAGAACAATTTAAACAGCTTTCATATGTGGTGTCTGCGAAGAATTCTTGGTATTAAGTGGCAAGACAAAATCACAAATACTGAAGTATTGGAAAGATCAGGTTGTGTGACAGTTTATTCCATGCTCAGTCTTCGTAGACTTAGATGGATAGGACATCTTAGGAGGATGGATGATGGTAGAATACCAAAGGATATCTTTTTTGGTGAATTATAGATGGGTAAGAGATGTCAGGGTCGGCCTCTACTCCGATACAAAGATGTGTGTAAGCGGGACATGATTGATACAGGCATTGAAAATGCACATTGGGAGCAAGTCGCCGCTGAACGTGTTGCATGGAGGGCAAATATCAGAAATGGAATAAAGTCAAAGGAGAAAATTATTGCAGAAAAGTCACACACCAAGCGTTTGAGACGTAAGATGGTGCATGATGGTGGAAATGACCACGTGTTCATATGCACCCACTGTGAACGGACATTTACAGCGCAAATTGGCCTTATCAGTCACACTCGCTACCGCCATAGTTAAAAGTTATTATGCCTTTTTAAAGCACAAACTATCGTCTGTCAAGACGGCAAGGTGCCAATGGAATAATAATAATCTT
This sequence comes from Cepaea hortensis, assembly GCA_963921405.1. NCBI lineage: Eukaryota > Metazoa > Mollusca > Gastropoda > Stylommatophora > Helicidae > Cepaea > Cepaea hortensis. Next base: position 311,592,237 of record OY992876.1, on the reverse strand, counting down.
TAAGGTGGGGTATGTCTTGCCACAAGGCTGGTGGGGGTTGTCAAACTACAATCACAAAATGACCCCACTTGAAGTCTTCATGCATAACTGAAAAAAGCAACGCACAACTAGGGAATACAGACAAGAATGAATGAATTTGAAGAATTGAGAGAAACAAGGAGAGAGTTTATCCAATCACAGCATGACGGCTACCGGTTCCATTAGTATTGGGACTCTTCGCTATCTGTTGCAGATGAGGACAGAGCACGCATGGGAATGACCGGAGTGCTGTGATGTCGGTCCTTGGCTCAACTCAACTAAGAGGTATAGACATTCACAGAGACAGACAGACCAGCAGTCAACACAGACGTACAGGGCTCATCCTGTGTGCTACATTCAGGTATCCTAGTATATAACCAACTGTTGCATCGACGCCATGACAGGAAGCCCTATGTGATCAATACATACGTAATGAGAACAAAACACAAACGCCATTAGTGGTTAACTAAACAACCAAGTTGAAAGAAGCTTCACACATCTTGCGCCCTAGTAAATGAGAAAGTGTACTTGTGCAGACAGACAGACAGACAGACAGACAGACAGACAGACCGACAGACAGACAGACAGACAGACAGACCGACAGACAGACCGACAGACAGACAGACAGACAGACAGACATAGAGACATACAGTAAAGCAGACACATAGACAGGCTGGCAAATAGTAACATAGATGTAAATAGACAGACATACACATTTATATAGACAGACATATATACAGATAGTGAGACAGATGTATATAAACAGACAGGCAGGCAAATAATTAGGCAGAAAGACAGAGAGTGAGATAGATGAATAGACACACGTACAGACAGAGTGAGATAGATATAAGGACAGACCGGCCGACAGACAGACGGATGGTCAACATGACTAAAGGAAGAACAGACCAAAAAATAAATAAAAAAACCAAAAAGTGAACGATAAGAAAGAAAGAAAGAAAGAAAGAAATCGAATGAAAGAAGAAGAAAGAAAAAGAAAGAAAGAAAGAAAGAAAGAAAGAAAGAAAGAAAGAAAGAAAGAAAACACAACTACAGATTTAGTCACAAAGAAACTCTATCAAAGCCATTAACTAACAGACGACAGACCCTGCACTCAACAAAACACAACAACGGCAGTGAAGGCAAACGGCTCCAAGAATGTCCACACATCCAATACCCACATGACACACAGAACAGACTGCGGGCAGGACCGTCAACAGCCTGGTAGGAATCAATCAATATTGTCAATCACAAACACCCAGGTATGGGGCCTTTAGCGGCAGCCAATGAGACGGGAGTGGTGGCAGATCGATATACAGGTAGATGTAGGTGATCTCAGAAAGTGTTGCAGAGGTGTGATCGTGTTCTTCAACAGGTAGTGGGTGTTGTGATTGTGTATGGGGTGTGGTAGAGCTTGAGCCACACTATAGGGACGATGAAGAAGAAGAAGAAGAAGAAGAAGAAGAAGAAGAAGAAGAAGAAGAAGAAGAAGAAGAAGAAGAAGAAGAAGAAGAAGAAGAAGAAGAAGAAGAAGAAGAAGAAGAAGAACAACAACAACAACAACAACAACAACAACAACAACAACACATTCTCGTGATTCGATATCTAAACTGAGGACAACAGCCCACCCCTTCAACCACCCAGGTCCCCTCTACCAGCAAGTACTTTAGCTGCATGGAACAATCCCGATCGATCGACCCGTGTCAAAGATCGGCGACACCTACACCCGAGAGGGCCAGTCGAGCGTGGCCATTGATCGCCGGGGACGCAAACTTAACACGTCCGACTCACGGCACGGCACACCTGTGGTGCCAGAAATCAGGCTGTCTGAAAGCTAGAAGACAGAAAATGAGTCACTGGCTCTATTTGCGTACAGATCCGTCAACAGATACACTTACACAACACACAGGTTTGGTTTAGGTTTAGTCGATGGATCAACATCACGGCACACGGGTGTAACCCATAAGTGTTCCGTTCTACTCCTAACTCAAGCCTGAGTCCGGATAATCTCAGCTCAGTGCACGAACTCTGTAGCACCGGCGAGGATCCTGAAATACTGGGCGTAGATTTTTAACTCGGAATTTTGCCCCGGGCAGCGCCGTTTAGCTACTCTTTTTTCGATTTCCAACTGCCAAGGGATATTTTCCGTGCGCAACAATACACACGGGCATCCGATCTTACTACCCAGAGACCAGGGGAAATTTTGTTACCAGAAGTCCACGTGAAAAAATCTCGGCCCTCACCGGGGCTTAGACCCGAGACCTCCAGCACTCGAGACGGACACCATACCCCGAGACTGCACAACACACAAGCACGCTCAATCAGGCACGTGACAATTTCAGTAACTACTACTACTGCCACTTACATTTCCATCAACATCATCACGACGACTAACATTAGAACAATAATAACTAATGCTATTACAACAGCCTGTCTCCGTGGTGAAAGGGTTACGGACGCAGTTTGTGGTTCCGCATACCCGCGTTCGAAACACAGCTGCGTGTGATTTGGCAAAAAATGCTGGTGTTGATTGCAAACGTCCTGTAGAGGATATGCAACTAACGTTTTTTAAAACTATTACAAACAACGATAACAACTACTGCCATTACAACAACAACTACTACTACTGCTGCCATTACAACAACTACTACTACCATTACAATAGCAACTACTACCATTATAGCAACAATAACAACTACTACAATTACAACAACAACAACAACAACAACAACAACTACTACTACTACTGCTGCTGCTGCTGTTGCTGCTACAAATACAGAGCAATGTATAGTGCCGACGATGATGATGATCGGCCTTGGTTTGGCTGATAAAGATATATGTATATGTGTGTATGACTGTGCGTGTGCATGCATTCATACCCCCACCTCCCCAAATAACACGACCCGGCAAGGTATATCTATATCACAGAGAGGACTGGATAATAATAATAATAATAACAATAGAAGTATATAAAATAACGAGTACAGTGAAACTTCGATTAACCGTCATGTCCTGTTATCCGTCAGTCTTAAAAAAAATTACGCCAGAAGAAGTAACCGATTGGTTGGAATGTGACAACATGGATGGAGGCTTTGAAATGTTGAACGAGGATGAAAATGTTTCTAGTGTGACTACCATTGAAGAAGAAGAAATTGATGACGATGAACCAAATACCCACAACTAGCCACTCAGAAGCAGAAACAATGTTACCAAAGTGCATCGACTGGCTTGAAATGCAAGAGGAGGAAAATGCAACAAAGATCCTACTTCTGCGTAAGGTATGGAACATCGCCGCGCAGAAAGCTCGAGCCTCAGCCACAGGAGGAGATGACACATTATTTCAAAGTAACGTAGGTTTATAGTATCTGTACACTACCACTGATCGCTTTGTAAAATTAAATATAAAATGTATGTACTATTCACTTTTAAAGGATTTTATTTTCATTTTCGTTCCAAGTCCGCAGTGAAATCAAGTTACTGTACATATGTATTAAGCGATTTCTGTTATCCGTCTATTCGGTTATCCGACACATCCATAGTCCGGAACAGTGGCGGTTAATCGAAGTTTTACTGTACAGCACGTATTTGTACTCATACGTCACTAGTAACTGCTTCTACAACAATGAGTATTAGTACTTCCACCACCACCACCAAAATCAATATCACGCAGGTGGCCTAGTTATTAGTGCACGCACCTGTCAACCCGTTGGCCCTAGTCTCAAACTAGCTCAAGCTGAGATAGATCATAGCTCGACCCTCTGGTTCCGATGTTGACCCAGTTTCATAATGCATGGTGAAGATTCGACGTCGTTTCTACTCGGGACAAGTCTATAAGTGCTCAGTCTCTTCCAGCATCAGCTGTGAATGCTAACTATTCCTATTGTGAGATGGTTTAGCTAGACGCCAGACGCGTCCTTATCTGCGTTGATTGCCACCAGTTCCAATACTGGGTTCCCCCCGTCATGTCCACCAACACCGCCAGGACTACTACCAATACAACACCAACAACATCTACTACTACCACAACTAATATCAACATGCCATAGCCGCCGGTTCCAATACTGGACCCCCAGCCATGTCCATCAACACCGCCACGACTACTACCGCGATATATATATATATATATATATATATATATATATATATATATATATATATATATATATATATATATATATATATATATATATAGATCTTGGATGTTTACTTGGCCATTGAATGAGCCTTCTCTAATGATGGTTCTATGCAGGGTCTCTCTTGGTCTTCCCCATTTTCTTTTCCCTACCGGTGACCATATGAGGGCTTGGTAGGGGAGTCTTGTCTTGTCCATTCTGAGTACATGGCCGATGTAGTTCCAACGGCGTCTTCTTATAAAATTGGATACTGTATCTTGCTTAGTCTCTTTTTTTTTTTTTTTTTTTTTTTTTCCGCGTTTCCATCCTGTTTCAGGATATTGCGGTCAACACCAGCATCTTTCAGCTGTATGTTGATTCCTAGGCTAGATTACGCTCATCAGCACGCCACGACTTTCTGAGCGACCGGCTCCATACTCTCATAAGTCAATTTTGCGATTCGAACCACTGCTAATTCTCGTCGCGTCACGTGACGAGAGTATTCGGGGTTAGCGGAGAAAGCTGCTAACCCCTCGGCCACGAAGCTCTCTTGTCTTATTTTATTGTATTGGTTCTGAAGTCTGTCCAGTGGATGTTTAGAAGTCTTCTAAGACATTTGTATATGGTCAAAGGGTAGAGAACAGACAAAGAGAAACACCCTGGTCCTCCAGGTTGGGGGGTTGAAGCGTGGGGTTAACATCCCCACCTTTGTAAAAACCTTTCTTTGTTACGAAACAAATACATGAGCCTCGATATCGGACTGACTTATCTGGACAACGACCTTGGAACGTTAAAGGACTTTTGAGATTTGGAACATGGAATGTACGGACACTATATCGAGCTGGATCGGCCGAAGAACTAACCCGGGAGCTGGGTGAATATCAAATGGATATAACAGCAATTCAAGAAATAAGGTGGCCAGGAGAGGGTACTTTAGAGCAAAATGGAATGATTATAATATATGGAGGAAACACCAAAAATAAACATGAATTAGGAACAGGATTTGTCATCAAAAAAGAGTTATGGGGGAACGTTTTAAACTTTAAAGCTTTTAATGACAGGATTAGTAAATTACGAATAAAAGGTAAATGGAAAAAATATAACGATGATTAATGTACATGCACCTACTGAAGAGAAAGAAGATGATATTAAAGAAGACTTTTATAATGATCTGGAAGATGTCATAGAAGAAACCCCCAAACAGGACATCCTGATTGTGCTGGGAGACTTCAATGCAAAAATAGGTAGAGAGCAAACTAATAAAAAAGTGGCCGGTATGGAAAGCCTACATACAACTTCAAATGATAATGGGTGGAGAGTCATCAACCTGGCAGAAGCCAAAGGACTGCGGATTAGCAGTACCAGACTACAAAGAAAGGATATACACAAACAAACTTGGAAATCATGTGACAAGAGAACCTATAATCAAATAGATCACATTTTAATTAACAACAGAAATGCATCAAACATACAGCAAGTCAGAAGTTATAGAGGAGCTGAGTGCCACAGTGACCACTTCCTCGTTGGAGCAAAATTTAAAATAAAACTTAAGAGAGCTTTCTATACTAAATTACAAAGATTACACCCAACATATAACAGAGAAAAACTGCAAGACATTACAGTCAAAGAGAAATTTACAGATGAAATAAAATGTAAACTTGAAACTCTGCAAAACCCTTTGGAGGAAAGCGTTGACCAAACTTGGTTGAACATCAAGAATACAATTCAGTCTACCGCAGAAGAATGTCTCGGTGTGTTAACCACGCATAGAAAGAACAGATGGTTCAATCAAAAATGTGAAGAAGCAGTGATTAGGAAGAAGAATGCCAGACATGTATGGTTAAATGACATCAATAACATCCAAAAGGAAGAGCATTATAGAAATGAATGTAAAGAGGCTACAAAAATAGTCAGACAGCAGAAGCGAGAATATATGAGTAATATAATCAAAGATATGGAAACTAATCACCAGAAAAATGAATCCAGAAAATTTTTTAAAGAACTGAAGTCAATGAAACGAGGGCACCAACAAAACACATATGGTTTAAAAGACAAAAATGGGAATATGATAAATACCAATGAGGAAATGTGCAACACATGGAAAGAATATTTTATTGAATTACTAAATTGTGAAGCTCCAAGTCACATTTTCCCACAGGAAGAGGTTCTAACATGCGAACCACAAATTGAAGAACCTACATTTGAAGAAATCCTATATGTAATCACACGACTTAAAAACAATAAGGCAACTGGGACTGATGGAATTGCTGCTGAATTTATAAAGGCAGGTGGCCATGCATTACATCTAAAGCTATACGAACTAATAATAAAAATCTGGAGGACAGAAGAATTACCCCATGACTGGAAAGAGTCATTATTGATACCTATCTTTAAGAAAGGAGACAAGTTCCAATTGGAAATTATAGAGGAATATCACTACTGTCCACAAGCTATAAGATACTATCCGCAGTATTACTAAATAGACTAAAACCATATTCAGAAGACATATTAGGTGACTACCAGGCGGGCTTTAGACAAAACAGATCAACAATAGATCAGATATTTATCTTACGACAAATAGCCGAGAAACATTGGGAATATAAAAGAGATCTCCATAACATTTTTGTGGATTTTAAAAAGGCTTATGATAGTGTCCATAGGAATAGTCTATGGAATGCTATGCAGGAATTTGGAATACCAAGGAAGTTAATCAACATGACCAGACTATGCATGGAAGATACTTATAATATAGTAACATATAAAGGCAGGAAATCAGACCCCTTCCAAATAACATCTGGCTTGAAACAGGGTGATGCACTATCGCCGCTACTCTTCAATCTGGCTCTAGAGAAAGTTGTAAGGAAGGTAAAGGAGGAATGTGATATTGGAGGAACATCCAAGCTGCTTGGTTATGCAGATGATATAGATATTATAGGGCAAAGTGAACAAAAGACATTGGAAATATTGACTCACTTAAAGGGAAAAGCCCAACAGATGGGGCTGGTTATCAACCAAGATAAGACAGAATATATGGTAATTTCAAGAGACGGAATGGCTAGAAACTCTGGCCACATACAAATAGATAATATGACCATTAAAAGAACGGAAACATACAAATACCTGGGTACAATCTTCAACTGCTCCAACATCATAAGGGAAGAAATACAAACTAGAATCAACTCTGGAAATAAGATATACTATGCACTACAACATCTACTAAAATCAAAGGCGCTATCTCGTAACACCAAAATCACAATATACAAAACACTGATCAGACCAGTTGTGCTGTATGGCTCTGAAACCTGGAGTACAACGAAAGGAGACGAAGCCTTGTTACAAACCTTTGAGAACAAAATTTTAAGACGCATCTTTGGACCCATTAGGGATACACAAAGTGGAGAGTGGAAAAGAAGAAGTAACAAAGACATTTATGATCTGTTTAAGTCCCCGCTAATCACTGGTATCATGAAGGCTAATAAACTACAATGGCTGGGGCATATAGACAGAATGGAAGATAATAGGGAAACAAAACTCGCTTACACTCAGGAAATAAATGACCGTAGACCCCGAGGTAGACCAAGAAGGCGGTGGAGAGATAATACATGTACAGACCTACAAGCACTTGGAATCAACGACTGGCAAGAGAAGGTCCACCAGAGAGACGAATGGAGACGGATTGTATTTGCAGCAAAGAACCTCAATGGCTCGGAACGCTGAAGAAGAAGAAGATATATATATATATATATATATATATATATATATATATATATATATATATATATATATATATATATATATATATATATATATATTTCAGATACAGAGATTTACATTTATTCATGTACAAAATGCAACATTTATTCAAATACAGTCATGTCATCATCTTGTGGAACATCGTCAAAATTCTCCAAATCAAGTGCGCACCAGTGACGTCTGTACTCCGACTGGCCATTCCGCAACAAGTCTCTCATTCTAGCTGACGATCTTAACAAGGGCTTATTTTATGGGTAGGTCTTATATTAAAAAGCATCCTGAAAAATCGTGCTAGGGCGTATTACAGGGGTAGGTCTTATTTGCGTGAAAACACGGTAACATTACAAAACCAATAACAACAGCAACAACTACTACCACTAATATCAACATTATCCACCACACCTCGTCTGCGGTCATTGCACCGGTTTCAATACTGGATTCCCCCTGCCTTCCGCCGTAATAGAGAAGATACCTCACCACGTGTGCCAACGTGATCTGCTTATCTTCGGCGATTTGAGCTTTAGAAGCTATCGAAAAAAGGGGGCGACACCCACACACAGATACTTTATAACGACTCCCTCCTTCTGATATTTGTGGTAAGTTGTCTCCGCGACTTAGCCTCCATCAAATTGTCCAGATTACACTCTTTTTGACTGTCCAAGGAATGTTCAGTATTCTTCTACAAAACCATATTTCAAAGGCTTATAAATATTTTCTCGCTTGTTTACTAAGTATTCTCCAGGATTCGCAGCCGTGCGTTAAAATTGGTTCTATGTAACATGCAAGATTTCCTTTTCTAATTTCCAATGACAAGGACTTATTGCGTGAAATGGCAATATAGATAATGCAAATTATAAGAACACCGGAAGTACATCCTCTCGTCTCCAAATGGCGACAAAGTCTGGCAGAAGAAACAAGTGTATCACCACGTAAGCCAAATAATATCACAGAAAAGGTATCAAGCAACGGTTGATCAAGAACATATCGGCTAGGCGCCGTATTTCACGATCACCCAGATACAGCGTCCTGTGCTTATTACATGAAGAGTTGAGTTGAGTGAAGACATGGCATCACAGCATTCGGGACTTTCACATACGTGCTCAGTCATCATCTTCATCCCAGGAAGAGAACATACTATCGACTATCGTTAATATAAATCCAAATATTTTACTCTCTCTCTCTCTCTCTCTCTCTCTCTCTCTCTCTCTCTCTCTCCCTCTCTCTCTCTAAAATTGCCCTATATAGGACATGAACATTTGGGGAGAGAAAGAGAGAGATAGAGACAGAGATAAAGAGTGCGGGAGAGAAAGAGACAGAGAGAGACAGCGAGAGAGAGAGAGAGGGGCAGGGAGAGACAGAGAGAGAGGGATAGAGACAGAGAGGAGAGAGACAGAGAGAGAGGAGAGAGACAGAGAGAGAGGAGAGAGACAGAGAGATAGACAGAGAGATGGGGGAGAGAAAGAGACAGAGAGAAACAACGAGAAAAAGAGGCAGACAGACAGAGAGAGAGAGAGAGAGAGAGAGAGAGAGAGAGAGAGAGAGAGAGAGAGAGAGAGAGACGGACATTCCAAAACTCTCTATAAGTGCTAATAAACAGCTCTGCCTTCTAATCCCTACTGATATCTTCTAATTCTACGAGCGCCACTCAGTTCTAACAAACACCAGGTAATTTATCAATTCCTCAAAATACTTGACAACAAACCCAACACAACTATCTGTAAAGAACAACTCAGCAAAAACCTGTGATGGTTGACAAGCTGTCCAATGAAATAAACCAAAACTACCATAGTAAAACACTGTTTAACAAGCCGATCAATATAAATACAATGTGCAAACAGTGTCTGGTATATCAACCGCCACTGTCCTTTGCTTTCGTCCCTTTTGACAGACACACTCAGTGTCTTGTATACCAACCACCCCTACCCTGGTGACTCGTACATACATACACACGTATTCATCATTGTCATCATTACTTGACGTCAGCGTCGCGAAGTTCCAGAAAGCAAATGCTGCGTGTGGAGAATAAACACACACGGGATACTAGATACGCCTGTCTGTCCGTCTGTTTATCTATCTACCTGTGATCTGTCTGTCTATCAGTTTTTCCATCTATCTGTTGTATGTCAGCCTGTCTACATATCTATTTGTTATATGTCTGTCTATAAGTCTGTCTATATATCTGTTCTCTGTCAGTCTGTCTATCTATCTGCTATTTGTCAGTCTATCAGTCTATCAGTCTGTCCATCTATCTGTTCTCTGTCATTCTGTCTACCTGTCTATCTATCTGTTCTATGTCAGTCTGTCTATCTAACGTTCAATCTGTCTATATATCTGTTGTCTGTCAGTCTATCTAACTATCTGTTGTCTGTCAGTCTATCTATCTATCTATCTATCTATCTATCTATCTATCTATCTATCTATCTATCTATCTATCTATCTATCTATCTATCTGTCGTATGCCAGACTATCTATCTGTCTGTTGTCTGTCAAACTGTCTGTCTCCCTCCCTACTATCTATCTATCTATCTATCTATCTATCTATCTATCTATCTATCTATCTATCTATCTATCTATCTATCTATCTATCTATCTATGCATCGGAATGCCCCAAATTACCTTTGGCCATTGTTTAAATATAATGCTAGACACAGTAAACGTTTAAATATATTACACATTCCGAAGCCTAGGTTTGACTTATACAAAACAAGCTTAACGTACTCTGCAGATCAGCAGTGGAACAATCTTCCACAAGAAATCAAAGACATCACCAATCCCTATTCATATAATCGCAAATTATTCGAACACTATCTCAATACGGATTACCTTCCCCCTTAATAATAGAGATAATAATAATAATAACAAAACCCTAGTATAACAGCCAGTCCCCTTTTGGTAGGCCAGTATATTCCACATAGCTAATAACAAGTGTCAGACCATAATCTAATATTACTGAGTCATGTAGTTTTGATGTTCGCATTTTGCCCATGCCTTTATAATGCATATCTTTTAATTTGTTGCTGTTCTTTGTTAGCCTTGAATGATGTGTGAATGAATTAATGTATGAAAGAGAGTGATAGAAGGGCAGAATGTTAGCCGGGCCTGCGTGCCCAATTCTTAACCCTTTGAAAATAAAGTTTGTTCGTTCGTTCGTTCGTTCGATCGATCGATCGATCGATCGATCGGTCTATCTATCTATCTATCTATCTATCTATCTATCTATCTATCTATCTATCTATCTATCTATCTATCTATCTATCTATCTATCTCCAAGACACTTAGTGTGTCTGTCAAAAGGGACGAAAGCAAAGGGCAGTCGCGATTGATATACCAGCCACTGTTTGTATATTATATTGTATATTGATCGACTTGTTAAACAGTGTTTTACTATGGCTGTTTTTGGTTCATTTCATTGGACAGTTTGTCAACCATCACAGGTTTTATAGCTGAGTTGTTCTATACAGGTAGTTGTGTTGGGTTTGTTGTCAAGTATTTTGAGGAATTGATAAATTACCTGGTGTTTGTTAGAATTGAGTGGCGCTCGTAGAATTAGATGACACCATTGGGGATTAGAAGGCAGAGCTGTTTATTAGCACTTATAGAGGGTTTTGGAATCTCCGCCTATCTCTATCTCTCTCTCTCTCTCTCTCTGCCTCCCTCTGTCTGTCTGTCTGCATATCTATCTACCTATCTATCTAACCGATGTGCGAAAGATGAGTGGTTTGAAGGGTCAAATATAAGACGGGCCTGCGTGCCCAGTTTGTAAAAGGGCCCTTTACCTGCTTACTACAAATGTTAATCCGACCGTCACGTCATTTGACACGATCAATATATCTGATATGTCTTGGCTATGTCTTCTAGCAACTCGCACCCCAATGTGGGGTTACACAACCATCCGTCAGAGTCCTTACACAATTGTATGAAGCTATTAATATACATATCCTTCTATGCATTAATTGCTTTGTGTGTCTGTGAGAGAGAGAGAGAGAGAGGGGGGGGGGGGGGGAAGAGAAGCACGCACTAAAGCTCCGCAAGGAGAGTGTTAACGGATCGGCAATCGATATTCTGAAAGGACGTCGGCAGGATTATAGATCTGTGGTTTTCGATTATTGGCCGATCTTGTGAGATTTGATTAATGTGATCAGTTAGAATATGAAAGCTATTGTCCATCTCAACATAGCATTCAAGTTCTATGAAAGCTAAAGCCCATCTCAACATATATGGATTCAATTGCTATGAACGCTAAATCCCATCTCAACATGTGGATTCAATTGCTAGTATAAACATCGTAACCCTGAGCCTAAGACAGACATCGTAACCCTGAGCCTAATACGGATATCGTAACACTGAGCCTAAGACAGACATCGCAACCCTGAGCCTAAGACAGACATCATAACCCTGAGCGTAAGACTGACATAGTAACCCTAAGCCTAAGACAGACATGGTAACCCTGGGCTAAGACAGACATTCTAACCCTGAGCCTAAGACAGGCATCGTACCCTGGGCTAAGACAGACATTCTAACCCTGAGCCTAAGACAGGCATCGTAACCTGAGCCCAAGACAAACATCATAACCCCGAGCCTAAGACAGACATCATAACATGGGCCTAGGACAGGCATCGTAACCCTGAGCCTAAGACAGACATCATAACCCCGAGCCTAAGACAGACATCACAATCCTGCGCCTAAGACAGTCATCATAACATGGGCCTAGGACAGGTATCGTAACCCTGAGCCTAAGACAGACATCATAACCCTGAGCCTAAGACGGACATTGTAATTCTGGACCTAAGACGGACATCGTAACCCTCAGCCTAAGACAGGTATCATAATCCTGAGCCTAAGATGGACATCGTAACCCTGAGCGTAAGACAGGCATCGTAACCCTGAGCCTAAGACGGACATCGTAGCCCTGAGCCTAAGGCGGACATCGTAACCCTGAGCCTAAGACAGGCATCATAACCCTAAGCACGTTCTGAGCGAGAGACAGACACCGCAAATACTGAGCCAGGGGCGGCAAACATAATTTCTCAAGCTGAGGCGGACACTATAACATTTGAACAACACCCCCCCCCCCCCCCCCCCCTCTCACCAATACCAATGCCTATAACTGAATGTTTGAGGAAGTCCTGAATCATTATTACTTCCGTCTGTGTTACCGACGCCACGCCACCGTTTCCTCGCGCTCTCTATCACCACTGTGTGAATCACCTTCTGTAGTTACCTTTGATTTCCCGCTATTGACATAGTGTCGTCAGAACATCGTCAGATGAAATCGTTGGCGCACTGTCTACGTTGCGCATGCTCACTGTATAGTATAAGGAAAACGAATCAGTTGACAGTCTCTTACTATAAATACTATGTTAATCATGGCTGGCGGCTCCAATAATCCAATTACATGACCGAGTCTTGTGATTGCGTGGGGGATGGAGGCAGGTGACTGAGTCGATACAAATAGCTACATGCCATCGCTGGCAGTAAGTGGTGACATATACAAGTGACATAGATTTAACTGCGGTAAAGCTGTGGGTATGTAAAGAATTGGAAAACATCAAGGGTAGGTCAGATTTCATCATCATCATCATCATCATCATCATCATCATCATCATCATCATCATCATCATCATCATCATCATCACGTGCCATGCCGATAAGCGTGGGCGGTTATGTTCCGCCATCTTACTCGATCATCAGCGTCGTGGATCAGCTCAGTATTCTTGTCTCGACCACGCCACGTCGCCAAGCCATCCAGGTATTTACTTCTCTGCCTTCCCTTTGTTCTCTTCCCCTCGATCCTGCCAGTTGTCACCAAGTTCTCCAATTTATTTCTTCTCATAAAGTGACCAACAATGTGTGACTGTCTACGTCTAATTTCTCAAATCAGTTTACGGTTTTCATTTGTTTCTTGTGGGTCAGCTTTACAATATATATAAATTTTACAACTAATGGAAACAAGAAGACAGAACAAAAATAATCCTGCCAAATATGAAGAAATTCACAGAAAAGTCAGAACCTTATGTAAGGAGGCTAAAGAAACATGGCTTGAGAAAAATTGCAGAGAAATTGAAAAACAACACAACAGTAAAAATGCAAAACTAATGCACAAAAGAATTCAGGAGATTACTAATCAAAGAACACGTACATCAGCAGGCTGCCTAAAGACAAAAGATGGAAGAGTCATAATAGAAAAAGATCAGATATTACATGAATGGTCAGATTACGTGAAAAACCTGTATGACGATAGCAGAGACGAACAATATATTGTTCAAAATAACAATGAAGGGCCAGCAATTTTGAAAATGGAGGTTCAGAATGCTCTTAATCATATGAAATCTGGCAAAACCCCCGGTCCAGACAGCGTCACAACGGAAATGATTAATGCTTTAGAAGAATATGGAATAGATAAAGTTACCAGTCTGCTTAATACAATATATGATACTGGAAACATACCTCATGAGTTATGTAATTCTGTATTTATTGCAATCCCAAAGAAATCAGGAGCCTTGGAATGTGATCAACATCGAACAATTAGTATAATGAGTCACATCACGAAGATTTTGCTAAGAATTATCATGCAAAGAGTTAGGAGGAAAATACAACCTGAAATAGGAGAAGAACAATGTGGGTTTGTAGTAGGCAAGGGTACAGTAAATGCTGTGTATATACTGAGAACCGTAATCGAACGTTCTATAGAAGTAAACAAAGATCTACACCTTTGCTTCATTGACTACACAAAGGCTTTTGATAAAGTGAGACATGTCAACATGATAAGGATGCTTGAAGAACTACAAATTGATGGGAAAGACCTTAGACTTGTAAAAAACATATATTGGAAACAACAAGCTGCCATAAGAGTTGATAATGAAGTAAGCCAATATCAGCCTATTAAGAGAGGTGTGAGACAGGGATGTGTAATGTCTCCAGATCTGTTTTCCCTGTACAGTGAAAATATTTTCAGAAATATTGAAAATATGGAAGGAATCAACATTGGGGGACGATGCATCAATAACATTAGATATGCAGATGATACAGTCTTGATTGCAGACAATGAACAGGACCTGCAACATTTAGTAGATGCGGTTGTTACACACAGTGAACAACAAGGGTTAGAATTAAATTGTAAAAAGACACAGATTATGGTCGTCACTAAGAAGAACGAAATACCACAGTGTAATATACAAGTAAATGGGAATATTCTTCAACAAGTGAATAGGTACAATTACCTCGGAACAGTAATAACATCTGATGGGAGATGCCTTGAAGAGATTAGAACAAGAATCGCCATGGCAAAAGTAGCCTTTAGCAAGATGAAAAACATACTGACCAATAAAAAGATGTCAATTGAAACGAGAAAAAAAGTGTTGAGATGCTACATAGAACCTGTACTTTTATATGGATGTGAAGCTTGGACAATGAGCAGCCAGGCTGAAAAACATCTGATGGCTGTAGAAATGTGGTTTCTGAGGAAAATGCAAAGAATACCATGGACAGCCAGAAAGACCAATGAACAAGTCCTTCAAGAAACAAATGAAGATCGTAAACTGATCAGAGACATTAGACGTAGACAGTCACAATTTTTTGGGCATGTTATGAGAAGAAATGATTTGGAGAACTTGGTGACAACTGGTAAGATCGAGGGGAACAGACCAAGGGGAAGACCTAGAAACAAGTATCTGGATGGCTTGGCCTTGTGGCATGGTCGAGACAAAAACACGGAACTGATCCACGACTCTGTTGATCGAGTGAGATGGCAGAACATGACCGCCCACGCTTACCGGCATGGCACATGATGGATGGATGGATATATATATATATATATATATATATATATATATATATATATATATATATATATATATATATATATATATATATAACATTTAAAAAAAAATTTTTTTTTTTTAAAACAAGACGCTGTGGTGATAAGCAGTGCAACTATTTTACGACTCAATGTCCAGCTTCTCATTGTCAAGCCTGGCTCATCTATAAGTGGTCAGGTCTGTTATGAACGCGCAGATAGACTCGCTGGTTTGGCTATTGTTGGGCGTGGAAGACAATGGACCAAGCTGCTATTATGAATACCCTTAGGGAGATAGGACGAAAAAATTATTCGAATAATGATTTTGTCTCCGAAACGATGACCAAACTGCAAGAACATCAGTTTACACGGGATGAAACTTGACAAGAGTGACATACGGGTAAGGCCAGAAGAATAGCTAACCACCACAGAATCGATGTCGCCAATCGCTAGACACTGAGAGAGACTGAGGCGGAAATCTTAGCACTGGTGGGCTGAAAGGCCTGAAGGGCAGTAAGGATGATTTGTTGACTATCTGATAGTAAGTAAAGGTGCCTTTTTACACTCATGTAGGTGTATTCAGCATTTGGTGCTAGCCTCGTGGGTTTATCCGATACCCAGGTGTATGTCCTAGGTCAGTGATTCTCAACCTTTTTTGACGCGTGCCCCCCTTCACCATATTTTCAGAACGTCACCCCCCCCCCTTTCGTATTTCCTGCCTAAAAATTTGGCCCGTGTCCCCCTTCACTATATTTTCAGAACTTCATCCCCCCTTCCTTTCGTATTTCATACCTAAAAATCCCCCCTCCCCGCTCCTGCCCCTGCACAGTATACGTAATAATGGAAGCACAAACCAAAACAAGTCTAGACGTCCACATAAAACGTAATTTGTGGGTCTACTTTCTTTATAAAATGAATTTTAGAAGGGGTGAGACGTTGTGGGATAATAAATGAGAATACCATATGAAATGGACTGAAATTGTGTCTAGGGGAAATAAACAATATTAGGTCCTCAGGTTCGCCGCATAAAGGCAGTTGATCGAGACAGTTTATTTCCTAAAAAAGACTCCAGGAATAGAGTAGTTATTGGCTCTATTGAAGTAAGACTGGGGTTATGGTCAGATAGACTCCACCCACTGTATAGGATAAACTACCTTCCTGAAGAATAAAACAGAGAATAGGTCACTTAACCACAGATCTCTATCCAGTTGTTATTCGTGGATAAAATATCTGAGACTGTGTGTTGGTCGACCTCCCACTGGATTCTCTGCAGATAAACCTATAGTAGCACAGTTCTCTACAACAACAAACAGTGTTACACTGGTCACTAGACAATGAAAACTCTCCTGACGAACATATATCTTTTATTGACAGAACCTCGTAATATGAAAATACAGGACTCTGTCTCCACTACAAGCTATCCAACATCAAACAAAACAAATACATTATCAAGTAATACATTCAATTCTAATCTAACAACTCCCTCCTCCTCTTCTCTTCCCTGCACTTAAAAACCAATCATATATCAGGGGTCTGACTGTTGATTGTATCCTTATTGTAACTCAGTTCTTGAAGTCACCAATATTCAAAATCAGGAGAATGTAGATTCACTCCACACAGGGCTTCTCTACACTGTCTTTATTCTCCCACAACAACAGTTCAATGACGACACTTCTACTGTTCTACCCTACTCCTCTTCTGATTCTACCGCGGATATAGATGGGCTCCTCCCATCCTAACTTTACCAAACACCACAATGTGCCACTGAGGAAAAACAAGGTTCTTTGTATACTGAACACGGTAATGGGGATACGGCTCATTGACGTTGATAAAATACAGTCATAATTGACCAACAAAGGAACTGTCCTCAATTGTCCCCTCGATAAAAATGATGATGATGTGACTTGAAGTCTGGACTACTCGATCTGGCATTGGTCTTGAGAGGAAAAAATGTCTGCATAAAATAGGGATTTCACCCCTTGGTATTAATGTCCATCATTCTGGAAAAGTTGAAGCACGGACTATTGACGAGGCTGTAGGGATTGTTAGTTGAAGATCATCCAGGAGGCCCCTAGCCGATAGGGGTTAGTATTCTTCCATCGTAGATCAAGATACATCCCAATGTCTATAAGCGACACTGCACTGAATGGGGTCACCCCTGGTTCTAGACAGACGTCTGATGTCTTCGACTATATATTGAATTGATAACCCGATTCTACAGAACCTCTGGTAGTTCGGCGGCAGACTATAACTTCCCTGATACTACAGGAAGAATATTAGTGTCATCTCTCGTCAGACGCCAGTGATGAGTGGCGATAGCACTTGGCTAAATTGATGTGATCAGAGTTGCAAAACCCAAAAAAGGAGATAACTCTGTCTGGAGTTTCTCACTGTTGCTAGAAGAAAAACACGGGATTACGTCCCCCGGCCTCTGATTCTAGGAAATGATGGCATTGCCAAAAAGTGACGACGGCCGATGTCCAACCGTACTGAGTGACGCATACTCTGCACATCAAAACCAATAGTTGTTGACTCCACCAAATTTAGCAAATAGTTGTAGACGCAGCCAAAATTTGTCCACTAGTTTTAAACTCAGCTAAAATCAGCCAAGATCCAACCAAGATGTTCCCCGCCTTTTGCCTCAATGCCAATGCAACATAGAGGCAAAAATGGGCCCACAAAAGGGCCTACACCCTCCCTGAATAATTCACATCTTCATAGTTGGGACTTCCAGACTCAAGTGACTATGTCTGGTCCCGCCTGGGAGTTTTACCAAACTATTCCATTCTATTTGGAGCTACTGGCACACTCCTCGCCTCTTTCTCACTCTGGCAGTCGTTACCATATAAGGCAACCGCCAGTCCCCCACACGTGAAATTCTCCTTTCCAAGAAAAGATATTTATAATCGTCTGCAAGCTGGAGTAAACTGGGACATTATGTCACAGACGTACAGAACCGTAAAGTATGAAAGGAAAAACAATATCAAGTAATCGGTTCTTGTGTTAACGCGATCTTGAAATAATCTTCATTCCCCCCTGGGTGGGAGAGGGGGGGGGGGGGGTTCCCCCACTGTCCTAGGTGATTTAATGAGCATGTTCCGAAAGGTCGAGGACTTGGACAATGCATTGAATCGCTGCGGAGGTCTGCTGGTCGCAGAGTCACATTCATCTCCATTCCGAGACATGAGGGAGTTGAGATAAATGAACGAGCTGATAAACTTGCTGGCTGTGCATCTCCTGCAGATGGCCAGCCTGTGGATCGCGCCAATGTTATTAGTGCCATTAGAGAGATGTGGAAAGCAGAGAACTTTAACGCCAGTGAATCCACATCGTTGTCTAGAATGAGAGACTTGGGAGTAAGAACTGGCACGGCCAGACACTAGAAGCGCATTGAGAGTATGGTGGGAGCCTCGTCAACCAATACAGAACTGGCATTATTAGCCGCCAGAAGCCCTTGTATATGTGTGTGTGTGTGTGTGTGTGGGGGGGGGGGGGTTCTGAGCACCTATGGACATGTCCGGAATACAAGGATAATACCCCAAAAGATTACTAACTAACAATTATATAAACCAATCGGCACTCGAGGCTTGATGAGGTCAATCCCACACCGGCCACATTTACCTCCGTATGCATTTCCTGCTGGCCATGTTAGACTGGGTAGAATGTGACTTCGAACCCATGACCATCGTGTCGGCAAGCCAGCGTGCTAGCCACTGGGCAACTATGGATCCCCAACTAACTAACAATGACCCTGTCTCTCTTAAACCTGGCTAAAGGTTGGGTTTAAACCCCAGGGGGCAGTCAGATGGGACGGCAAGGGATAGGAAAGTTGGCCAATGGACACAAGGCATAAGCACCTCATAGATCATGCTGCAGACAGATACATCTATATAGTATTGCCCCACGGCAGCTTTCGGCCAAGGAACAGACGTCCAAGCCTGCAGACAGAAACAATGGAATGCGGATGACCTGTACGCCGACCGGAAAAGTTAAGAGCTAGATGAGACCGTTGAAAATCGATGCCTGAAAGTGATCTGATAGACCTTGCATACAAATGAGAGCTGCAGATCTAATCTCATCTTGTACACTGTCATGTCGAGGTGAAGCATACACAACGGGGGAGTGCCCATTCATGGGTTTCATATATCGCTGGAAGCATCATCCAGAAATTCTAAATCTGTTGTGTCAGGGCGTTTTCATGAGTTTCTGGCGAAGATAAATCGCTGGTTAGTCGTTAGTGGCGGTTACAACTTCACGGCAAAGGTTCACCCCATAATGCTCCGTTCCTGTGCCAGTGAATACACCACAAAATGCTCCCCACTGTCCCACGTGAGAAGTGTAAGAGACAGCAGTCCCGACAAACCAACAGCACGCTCAGCCATACATTTGAGTGCCAGCTGACAAAGAGATGTGTTGTCTACAAACCTGCAGGAGATGGTCCGGCTCTCCTGGCAGCGGTGGACACATTTAGAATTTAGGTGACGTTTTGAAATTGCAGTAGATTTATTGCTGATGAATGTTCGCGTTGTGTGCTGGTTAGGACGTCAGGCTAAAAATGGCACGAGCGTGATCGGATGAGTATCGGTAACAGCACTCGTTGTTCGCTATGAGCGGGAAATACTGGCTATTTATTCCTCCCTAACTCCGGCCTTCAAAATGTGATGGCACAAATACTTTGAGCACCCAGAGCAGGACCCTGATACCAAAATGTGATGGTTCAAATACTTCACTCCTCCAGAGCAGGTCCCTGATACTGTTGTTGATAGTTGTTGTTTTAATATATACGAAATTTGACAACATGCATCTTTTCTCTCTCCCCTCTCTGTGAATAAGTATATGTGTATGCGAGGGAGTATGTATTTGAGTGTTATTGTGTGCATTGCTGTGAGAGTTAGTGTAAATGATGTAAGCATGTATGCAGGATTGTATGTATGTGTGTATGAATGTACGTGTGTACGTGTGAATGCCCGCCTATCTGTCTCATAACATTGTAATACGCATTGTTTATGTGTAAAACATTCATTTGACCCGTAGTCCTTTATGACTGTAACATGCACAATTGATGAACGAAAGATGAGTGATTGGAAGGGCCAAATTTAAGACGGCCCTGCATGCCCAATTTGTGACCCTTTGAAAATAAAGTTCGTTCGTTCTCTCTCTCTCTCTCTCTCTCTCTCTCTCTCTCTCTCTCTCTCTCTCTCTCTCTCTCTCTCTCTCTCTTATCCGCCCTGCCCGATACTTTCTTGTCGATATGAAATTATACATGCCAGAACAATCAACAGTATCCTGCTGCAAATGCCATATCTGAGAGCCTGCAATGCAGACATTATGCAAAGTTCAACAGCATCGGATTCCTCACAACGTACGACATATCCACAGGTTGGCAGCAGATATCAATACACCTAGGACTAACTAAATCAGGATTGGTTGACCCGACTGGGCTGTTGTCAAGGTTCCCGTGAGCGCGCGCATGTCTCTGTTGTGTTATGGCGTCTGCTACTAGAGACCAACGATTTTACCAAGACACATCGATCTGTTTTATGGCGGCAAAGATGTATGTTTGTCCATGCTGTTGTTATGTTCTATCTTTATATAAAGACAGTTTATCAAAGAAGAGGGCAGTCAAGCACCCTTTGATATATTATGAAAAATAGCAATTGAGTCTTAGTCTTCATCTCTGTTGCTAGGCTACTCTATGTCACTCTCTCAGGATGTTATATTCTGGCCATGCTACTCTATGCGTGTGAATCATGGACACTGAACAATGAGAGTAGAGGGAAGTCACGGAGATAGGGTTTCTTCGTTGAGTGTTGAAAATCCAATGATGACAGATGGCTGTCAGACCAATAATTATGCAACGAAGGAGGCGCTGTTGTTTTTCCTCTTCTAGTTCGTCTTCTTGTCCTCTTCATGCTGCTCTTCGTCTTCCTCTTCTTGTTCTTTGTCTGTTGATGCTTCTTATCCTCCTTCTCCTGTTTCTGCTGCTTCAACGTGTTCTTCTTCTTTTTCTTATTCTACACCCTCTTATTCAATCTGTTCTTCTTCTGCCTATTCTCGTTGTTCTTCTTCTGCCTATTCTCATTCTTCTGTTTGCTGTTCTTCTACTTCCCCTCCTTCGTGCTCTTCTTGTTGCCCCCTCCTCCTCCTCCTATTCTTCTTCCGCTGACGGCGGGTTAGTGTCATCGTTTCCTACAACAGTCAGTTGGACTTACACGTTGACTACACGTTCAGAAAGCAAAGGCAAACTACTGAACGTAAAGTTGCCTAGTAAATCAACCTGGGTTTGGGGGTTGAACGCAACGTCCTGTAACGGACATGCAGCATTGTATTATTTTTTTCCTGAGAATGGAAGGTGACGAGGAAGGGAAGGAGCTACCCACACCTCATATGTCGTAACCTAGAATATGTGACACCCTAACACTACACACCTCATATGTCGTAGTCTAGAATATGTGACACCCTAACACTACACACCTCATATATCACAGCCTAGAATATGTGACACCCTAACACTACACACCTCATATGTCACAGCCTAGAATATGTGACACCCTAACACTACACACCTCATATGTCGTAGTCTAGAATATGTGACACCCTAACACTACACACCTCATATGTCGTAGTCTAGAATATGTGACACCCTAACACTACACACCTCATATGTCACAGCCTAGAATATGTGACACCCTAACACTACACACCTCATATGTCACAGCCTAGAATATGTGACACCCTAACACTACACACCTCATATGTCATAACCTAGAATATGTGACACCCTAACACTACACACCTCATATGTCACAGCCTAGAATATGTGACACCCTAACACTACACACCTCATATGTCATAGCCTAGAATATGTGACACCCTAACACAACACACCTCATATGTCGTAACCTAGAATATGTGACACCCTAACACTACACACCTCGTATGTCACAGCCTAGAATATGTGACACCCTAACACTACACACCTCATATGTCGTAACCTAGAATATGTGACACCCTAACACTACACACCTCTTATGTCACAGCCTAGAATATGTGACACCCTAACACTATACACCTCATATGTCGTAACCTAGAATATGTGACACCCTAACACTACACACCTCATATGTCACAGCCTAGAATATGTGACACCCTAACACTACACACCTCATATGTCGTAACCTAGAATATGTGACACCCTAACACTACACACCTCATATGTCACAGCCTAGAATATGTGACACCCTAACACTACACACCTCATATGTCATAGCCTAGAATATGTGACACCCTAACACTACACACCTCATATGTCGTAACCTAGAATATGTGACACCCTAACACTACACACCTCGTATGTCACAGCCTAGAATATGTGACACCCTAACACTACACACCTCATATGTCGTAACCTAGAATATGTGACACCCTAACACTACACACCTCATATGTCACAGCCTAGAATATGTGACACCCTAACACTACACACCTCATATGT
Organism: Cepaea hortensis; assembly: GCA_963921405.1. Classification (NCBI taxonomy): domain Eukaryota; kingdom Metazoa; phylum Mollusca; class Gastropoda; order Stylommatophora; family Helicidae; genus Cepaea; species Cepaea hortensis. Next base: position 311,569,067 of record OY992876.1, on the reverse strand, counting down.
CATAGCCTAGAATATGTGACACCCTAACACTACACACCTCATATGTCGTAACCTAGAATATGTGACACCCTAACACTACACACCTCGTATGTCACAGCCTAGAATATGTGACACCCTAACACTACACACCTCATATGTCGTAACCTAGAATATGTGACACCCTAACACTACACACCTCATATGTCACAGCCTAGAATATGTGACACCCTAACACTACACACCTCATATGTCATAACCTAGAATATGTGACACCCTAACACTACACACCTCATATGTCATAGCCTAGACTATGTGACACCCTAACACTACACACCTCATATGTCATAACCTAGAATATGTGACACCCTAACACTACACACCTCATATGTCATAGCCTAGACTATGTGACACCCTAACACTACACACCTCATATGTCATAACCTAGAATATGTGACACCCTAACACTACACACCTCATATGCCATAGCCTAGACTATGTGACACCCTAACACTACACACCTCATATGTCATAACCTAGAATATGTGACACCCTAACACTACACACCTCATATGCCATAGCCTAGAATATGTGACACCCTAACACTACACACCTCATATGTCATAACCTAGAATATGTGACACCCTAACACTACACACCTCATATGCCATAGCCTAGAATATGTGACACCCTAACACTACACACCTCATATGTCATAGCCTAGAATATGTGACACCCTAACACTACACACCTCATATGTCGTAGTCTAGAATATGTGACACCCTAACACTACACACCTCATATGTCATCATAACCTAGAATATGTGACACCCTAACACTACACACCTCATATGTCATAACCTAGAATATGTGACAGCCTAACACTACACACCTCATATGCCATAGCCTACACTATACACCCCAACGGTTGTACCTGCTTGGGACGACACTTTCCTGTATAAGGCACAATTATACAGAACATGCCCAGCAGTGTCTGCCCAGTTCACACGGACTTGGTGACCAGGCAGACAGGAAGCCCACAGTGTGTGTGTTCTATTTGTTATGGCGGGGCATGCTCCATCTCGTGGAGAAGAATGACCAATAGTCCCTGCCGGTCAAGGGTGGTCAGTTACTAGCGCCTGCGCATAATATGGTTAGAGTGTCTTCTTCTTCTTTTTCATCTTCTTCTTCCTTCTTGGCGCTCGCCTACATCTGCAATTGTGTGTCCTGTATGAACTGCCCTGTCGTCTACAGATCCTCATCCGTCAGTAGAGTTTGGCAAGTAAACTTGTTTCATCCGTCTCTACATATTTACCTCTTTCCGAGCCACATTTGGTACACTTTAATCATTCAATGAATCAATCAGGTGCCGTCTCCACAATGAAGGTTGGCTGCAATGGATCTCCAACACTGTCTGTCTCTCGCCCTGACTGTACATTCTCTCAGGCTGATGTTCCTTTATCTCTTGATGTTATCTTCCCACTTGTATCGTTGTCTACCTTTTGCTCGCTTGCCCTCAACCTTGCCATCCAGTATGGTTTTTATAAGAGTATTTGTGGCGCGAAAGGGCACAGACAACGCAATATATACATTATGGACACTAATAGAAAGGTCAATAGAGAAACAGAAAGACGTATAGTTGTGCTTTATAGATTATACTAAGGCATTTGATAAAGTAAAACATGATGAACTGATTAAAATGTTAGAAGATATCAACATTGGGAAAGATTTAAGAATAATAAAGGATATTTACTGGAACCAAATAGCAACAATTAAAATGGGAAATAAAGAGGGTAGTTACGAACAGATAAAGCTAGGCGTACGACAGGGGTGTGTCTTGTCACCAGATCTCTCCTCCCTATATAATAATATCCCTATATAGCGGAAGTAATAATGAGAGAGATCAAAGAGATGCCAGGAATACTATTTGGAGGTTACAATTTAAATAATATGCTATGTAGATGACACAGTATTGGTGGCGGATAATTCAACAGATCTACAACAATTGTTGGACATTGTAGTAACAGAGAGTGCAAAGAAAGGACTCTCCTTGAACATCAAGAAAACAGTAACAATGGTGATATTAACGAAAATGGTGACACCAAAATGTGACATAGAAATAGAAGGGAAAATTCTTAACCAAGTGGATAATTTTAAATACCTAGGGGCATTTATAACATCAGATGGAAGATGTACAACAGAGATTAAGGTCAGAATAGGGCAGGCAAAAGCCGCATTTCAGAAAATGAAGAGTATCTTATGACATAAATCACTATCATTGAATGTAAGAAAGAGAGTGCTGAAATGCTATGTAGAACCAGTTTTGCTGTATGGCAGTGAATCTTGGAATGTAAATGAACAAATTAAGAAGAAATTAGAAGCAACAGAGATGTGGTTCCTGAGACGAATGTTGCGAATTCCTTGGACTGCCAGAGTAACTAACAACGACTGTCTGATACAGGCTAATGAAACTAGAACATTATATACAACAATAAGAAAGAGACACATATCTTTCTTCGGTCATGTGATGAGAAGAGAGGCATTGGAGAACATCGTGATAACTGGAAAGATCGAGGGAAAGAGAGGCAGAGGCAGACCAAGAGAAATGATGCTAGATGGATTGAGACGGTGGCATGGAGGAATACCATCAGCAGAGTTGATCCAGAACACCAACGACCGAGATCTGTGGAGAGCTATGGACGCCTACGCCAGCTGGCAGGGCACTAGATGATGATGATGATCGTGTCTTTTAACGTGGCCGAAATATTTAACTTTCCTCCTCTTTATTCCTTTCATCAACTCTCTCTTCATTCCCAGTTTTTCTAGAACCTCTGCATTTGATTGTTTATGTTTCGATGAAATACGACATATTCGTCTGTACACCCGCATCTCCATGGCCTCTATTCGGCTTTCTAGTTGCTTGTTCAATGTCGGGGGACTGCGTGGTCTTAAGGTATGGTGTCCGCCTCGAGTGCTGGAGGTCCCGGGTTCATTCCCCGGTGAGGACTGGGATTGTTTTCACGTGGACTTCTAGTAATAAAACTTCTCCTGGTCTCTGGGTAGTGAGATCGGACGCCCGTGTGTATTGTTGCGCACGTAAAACATCCCTTGGCAGTTGGAAATCGAAAAAGAGTAGCCTAGCGGCGCTGCCCGGGCAAAATTTCGAGTTAAAAATCTACCCAAAGTGTTTCAGGATCCTCGGCGGTGCTACGGAGTTCGTGCACTGAGCTGAGTTTCTCCAGACTCAGGTTTGAGTTAGGAGGAGAACGGAGCACTTATGGGTTACACCCATGTGCCGTGATATTGATCCATCGACTAAAATAAACTAACTAACTAAACTGTCCAGGCTTAGGCGCCATACAGTTGCGTTGAATATACGTAGCATGTGACAATTCTCATTTTTAATGCGTTGTTAATCTCTCTAGATAATAATGCACTTTAATTGTAATAACAACACTTTAATAGTAATAACGATGTCATATATACTATATTCCGTAGTTTCATGGGGTAAGGTTCCTAATTCTTTTGATTCTTCGCCGCCTTCCTTTTGCAGTGCCCGACAAAGCCTGTAACTACTGTAGAACTCAGCGAGGCGAAGCCACGCGACGATCTCATTTTGCTCCTGCTTAAAAAAAAGCAGAGATGAGTTATTTTGGCTGACACAGGGACAAAGAAGGAGACTTGGGGACAAAGAAGGGGACTTGGCATACAATGTCCTCTCGTACTAGCGGCCTGGGAAAATCGCACACCTGGTTTCTATTGCAGTACGGAGAGCCTCTTCCAGCAGGCGCGTTGGGTTAGTTGATAAGGAGCTGCACTGGATAATGTCATGAGCGCGGCCAGCTGAGGGTTCGAGGCCTGCGTACGTGGTCTGGCGAAGTGAAGGAAAGACTGACGACCTATCCATCAGTGCACTCAGGCCTAGACAATGCGACGGCCCTATTTCACAGACCCATTGTAGGTTTCTTCGTGGCGACAGCCGCCACCTGGCTCCAATGTTAGAGTATCCTGTTAGCAACGTTGTTTTGTCAGTTCGCTTTGGACTGGAGTTCTATCTGTTCTAGATAGGTTAGTTTCATAAGTCAGATCAGATTCAGAGCCACCCCTCAAATGTATGCTATCCAATCAAAAGACAAGTGTGGTGTCGTTTCAATGTTAAATATATGTAACATAGAGTTTTATACACATCGTTAAAATGCATTGCCAAAATCCAATATTTGCCAACTAGTATGAGATAAGTAGCAAACATTGTTTTTCAAATTTTCTCTTCATTGTTCTCATTTTGTTCCCCATCTTTTTTATTCTTCTCATCCCGTTCGTATGCCTTAATGTAGTCACTGGAGGGTCTTCTCCGTGGTTATATGTTGTGTTTTGTGTATTTATTTGTTTGCTGATGAAGGCTAGTCGCTGGAATGTCTTGTATGTTTCGTAATTCTGTTCTGTAAAGCTGCATTACTTTGTGTTATTTTATATTGTTTACTACAAGTGAGTGCACCGGACTAATTTTGCGTGAGGAATAGCTTTACCTATTACCAGTGTCCCTCGCCATCAGGTGAACAACTCTCTCCGACTTTTGAGGTACTTGTAATTTACGTTCGAAGGCGTTAACGACTTTCTCCATAATTCCTTATATCCACGTGAGGAACACAGCTGTGCGAGATTAGGCAGCGGGCCGTGTCGCGTTGGTTACGGGGTATGTGAGCCGGTCGCTCAGAAAGCAATGGCAAACTTCTGAGCGTAATCTTGCCAAGAACATCAACAGCAGCTGAAAAATGCTGGTGTTGACTACAACGTCCCGTAAGGGATATGCAATTTAAAAAAAAAAACTGTATGGGTTAAACCCGCTACAATGGCATTAAATTTGGTGGAACTGCGGTAAAGCTGTGAAAGTTTAAACAATATATAATGACACAAAGTAGTGCAGCTTTACATAACAGAGTTACGACACAATGGCATTAGCACACCGGAAGTTTAAAATCCAGCGCTCTTATCAATTCGGCTACGCTGACCTCCTGAATTACTTGTAATTGACTCCCATAAGTGAAGCTCAGGGAGTCAACAATGAAGTCCCACTGCCCGGCCTATGGAAGTGTGGAGCGGAGACCCCCCTACTTTGTGTTTGAAAATCAGGGCCAAGTACACAATAATATTCTAACAACAATCCGTCCTTGCTAAACCCGTCCTTTGTTGCTAGCGAGAAAAACCAGGATGTTTGAGTTGAATGTTTCTTCATAATATTCCACTTTTGCCTTCAAGCGTCGTGGGGAGGAAATATTGACGTTCCAGCGCCCGATGGGTGGCACTGGATAATGAGCGTCAATCCGCGTGATTGCACAATGTATTTGATGTCAACAACCCATTTGTCTTCTCGGGCGTCCTCTTGCTCTCGTAGCAGATCTTTGATGTAGCGACATTACTGATTGTTGATGGTGTTGCATTAAAACGAGATGACCGAACCATTATTGAATGTTTTTGTCATATATTTCGATAGTTCCATTTTAACTGCATGCACGCATACCTGAATCTATCCACCCACCCATACCTACACAAGGTAGATGTAGTCCCACCGCGGATAATGCCGCTAGGGTGATAAGTGGTAGGGCTTCACATATTCTAGGCTAAGACATGTAAGATGGATTTCCCTTCCCTTCCCTGCCGCCTTTCCTTCCCAGCCAATTCTGAATACTGACTGGTATGAATGTTTATGACGTTGAGTCGGCCACACAACTGAACTGGTTGGGAAAAGAAAACACATCCAGAACCTGGTGAGGAATAAATTCGTACCACTGTCTCGGCAGGCCAGCGCACTAACCACTACACCACGTGAATATACTATTTAAAGTACTATCATCATCAAGTGCCATCTTCGCACTGATGGTCGGGTGTAGTGATTCTCCGTCATCGCGATTATTTTGGGCATAAGATAAAGAGAAATACTTAAAAACTGAGAGTTTTCTTGCATATCCTTTGCAGTTATGGATGCATTTAGTTTGGCTGTTTGCGATTTCTTGGTAAAGAATACGTTTAGTAGTTTTCCATTGTTTTATGAACATCCGGTGCTCATACCATTGAATGAAAACCAGCGCAAAGCAGCCTGCTTCCAAATCGCCCGCAGCTGTGGTTCGAATGCGGTTTGTGGAATTACGAATTGCTGTGATCATTGGCAAAAGAAATGTATGGGGACATTGCAAGGGATAGGCGAGGTGATAAACTATCTGGACAGTCTAGCCACGCGGTATAATTAGGACAGGAACACAGCCCTGATCCACGACTCCGCATTTCGTGGGAGATGGCGAGCCATGACCGCCCACGCTTACCGGCAGTTCACATGATGATGATAATATAATTAACAATAATGCCAAGAAAATAAGTACCTCCATTCTTGTCGACGTAAACTAACAGAAAGCATCACGAACAGCAACATTTGGTAACATCCCCAGAGACCTTTGCCTCTATATTCACACGCAGTACTCAAACAAATATTCACAGTAGTAATAAATCCATGTGCGCCTGACAAGGCAACACGTGAGCCGGCCTCATAACCTGGATCGCAACGCTAGTCCCTACCTACGAGCCGACTCCTACCTGGGAAGGGTCGTTACTGACCCATGACAAGCGGGCCTTGCAGAATACACCAGCTGCTGGCTGATCAGAATGTGTGACACCGATTTGAACTGGTTAACGCGCCAGGTCGTTCCCTACCAATAGGAAGCTTTGTGGAGAGTAATGCCGTGTTCAAGAGGACGAAGCTGAAGACTAGTAAACCAATCTGAATACAATTGGGTGGAACTGCGGTAAAGCTGTGAAAATGTAAACAATATAAAATGACACAATGTGTAGCTTTACATAACAGAATTACGACACATATAGGATGTTGCGGCGATTAGCCTTCATCAGCAAACAAACACATCCACAAACACAACATATAGTCAAGGAGATCTCCGATCTGTGTTTCGGAATTGTGAGGTAAGTATGAACATTTTTTCAAATTCTCATTTTCTCTTCATTGCTTTCATGTTTTCATCCTTTTGTTCTTCTCGTCCTGTCGTCACCTTCTGATGTAGTCACAGGAGATCTCCTTTACTATATCATGTGTAAGTGTTTGTTTGCCGATGAAGGCTAATCGCCGCAACGTCCTGTATGTGTCGTAATTCTGTTATGTAAAGCTGCACTACTTTGTGTCATTTTATATAGTAAACCAATAGCACGGTCGGCTTTAAGAAAACAAAGCTAAGGACTACAGATAAGGGGAATAATGGCTGCTGCAGGATATGACAACTGATTCAGTGCCAAACAAAACAGCATGTTTGGACCAAATATGGTACACAATCAAATGAATAGGTATTGTAATGTAATGTCTATTCACGGAGCATTAAAAATGCGGAAGATAAAAATAATACTAAATTAACGCAAAGTAGAATCAAAAAGTCTTAACAGTCGAGAGGGTCGACTTCATTGATCCGAGTTTTATCCCATATGGCTCGGTCTCTTTCAGTAGGGCAGACTGCCGATAGCATCGCACAAAGCACGAACTCCGTAACTCCGGCGACGACCCCGGGAGTCTGCGAGAAAAATGCACTCGTGAACTGAAAGATGTAGCCCGAAATCGAACCCACAACCTTCGCAGCGCGAGGCAGACGGCTTGACCACTTGGCCATGCAGACTCCCTTCGTAAAGTAAACATGTACAAGTAAGCTAAACCACAACACAACAAATCCAACGTTTCTATCTCTGTGATCTTCTTCAACGATAAAAAGATCTAAAGAAAAACAAGGAATTGGAAAATATAAATAAACACGTCAAAAAAAAAAAAAAAAGGACGGATAACCATTGTTAGTAGGTCATTGTAGAAAGACTATTGGCTTTCTATTCTGCTAATCGTCGATCACCACATTCAAATCAGGACTAACAGACACGATGGTGGGCCAAGTGTCCATGTTGTTGTTGGTCGCCGGCGTGTTTCCGGGGCTCGTGAGGGAAGGCAATTAAAAGTAAAAACTATAGCCTACCATGCAAGACGTAAAAGGCGACTAGGGAAGACTAGCGCGGGGCTGGACATCTCATGTGACAGAGAACTTTAGCTGGAAGATCTGCTTGGGGTGAGTCGGGCCAGCGACTTTTGTTTCAATGGCAGAAAAGGGCAGAAGCTGAAGACTACAATATATGAATTGTAGTTCATGACGCATAATGATGGCTGTCGTGTTTATTTATAGTCACCTCTCTGCCTTCTTGTAGTTTAAGTTGTATACACTTAGTTGCCATGGTTATCCACAGCTTCTTCTTTGTCGTATAGTTTATGTTGTGTGGTATTCGCTGACATGTTTATCCATATCTTTCTCTCGTATCTTGTTACAGTTCAAGACAATTAACGTTATGCGCCATGTTTATCGAAATCTCTCTCTCTCTCTCTGATCTAAACTGAATAGCGTTGGTCATCCCGTTGTGTCCATTACTTCATTCCTCTCTTCCTACAGTCTATACTGTACAGCGTTGGTCATCACGTTTAATCACCGCCTCCTGTCCCTCTTCCCATAATCCATGACCTACTTCTGTCAGCTGGCCCACGGTCAGCGTTGTTCTCCCCCCCCCCCAACCCCAATTCTACGTGCACGCCCAGTGAATGTGTGTGCCCTATGCGGATGACAGATGATACACTTAAGGGAAGTCAGTTTTGCCGTACGCTGACAATGGCCTGTGCACACGGGAGTTCCCGTGGCGCAGAGTATACATCGCCTGCCTCGTACACCGAGGGTCGTGGGTTCTATTCCGGGCTACGTCGTTCGGCGCATGAATGCAATTTTCTCGGGAACATCCGGGGGTCGTCGCCGTAACTACGAAGTTCCTCCTTTGTGTGACACTTTCAGCAGGCCGCCTGGTGGAAAGAGACCGAGCCATACGTGATTAAACCCGTTGAAATAAAGTCGATCCTCTTGGCTTTTTAACCCCCTTTCTTTTTGGCTTGAGAACGTCGGAATAGGGTTTCCATGTCAGATCTCGTAGTTCTTCCATACACCCCTGACCTACAAAATGCGTTGGTCCTAACACGTCACACACCCACGTTAGGCTTCTGCTACATGACTTGTGTTCCTTCTTAAGTAACTTGTCTATGTCGGCAACTGTGGCTAGGAGGTAGTGGACGCGATTCACAATTCCGCAAACCGGGTTTGAAACCAGCTGCATGTGACGTGGAAACGAGCTGCTTTGCGATGATTTTTAATAATGGTACGGGCTTCGGTCCTTGAGACATCAATCGTAAACTACTGAACGTAGACATTGACAAGAAAATCACAAATGGGCAAACATGATGGGGTTGATAACGACTCTATACTACCAATGCCAAACCTGGACAATGACAGAAAAAGAGACAAGAAAAATTACAACAACAAAAATGAGATTCCTGAGAAGAATACTCGATGTAACAAGTAGAGAGAAAATCAAAAATTAAGAAATCAGGACTAAAGTGGGGTTATAGCAGCGATAGATTTCATTAGAAAGAGCAAGTCAAATTGTATGGCCATGTAACTAGGTTACCAACTAACAGTACACCACAACAAGCAATGATGTACAGACCAGATGTGAGCAGAAGAAGAGGCCGGCCACGTAAACTATGTACAGATTCCATGGGAATCTCAATTCACGAAGCCCATAAACGGACACCCTCCCGATGTTTATAATTCACCTCAACACCGCAAGGTACAAGTGGAACGAGATGAGTTTATGTAGCTGTAGCAGTGTCTGTTTATTGTATGAGTGCTGATGAAGTATTTAGCCGCAACACCAAATGTCACCTTTGATTGTGTTCTTGTTAAGCTGAACAATTCCCCTTCCCCTTTTCGTTGATTTACTCATTACAGGGAATTCATTTGTTCACGTGCTCACTGCTCAAAATTTATCGAGGAACACGAAGGAAAAGTTTTGACTCTATCAGCGCTCATATCGGAAATTCATCGACTATATCCATCGGACGTTGTAACGTCAACTATTCATCCCCACGACGTTTGACGACAAAAGTGAACGATGATGATGATGATGATGGCTCATTTTTTTAAAAAGATCTATACGTCTGCTCGCCCTGAACTCGAGGCGTAGTCCATACACGAGCCACTACTTCCAGTGCACTGAACTGATTTTTGCATGTGGATTAGCTTTCCCTATTACCAGTGTCCCTCGCAATCAATCAACCCACTCCGACTTCTGAGTTACTTCTAATTTACGTCCCCAAGTCAAGGACGAGAAGTCGACATTTTAGTCCAACTGAACGGTCCAGGTGTTGAACTCGCTACTTCGGCATCAGCACACCGGATGTTTATGAGCGAGTGCTGTTGTCCATTCGGCCACGCGGACCTCCACGACTAATTATAACCTGTGCCGTGTGTTACTGATCGTCATGTTTGCCCACAATCTGTTGACTAACAGGTTGCCAATGGTTTCCATTCTGATATATAAGTTCGAGGCCAGACAGTACCCGAGAAGACAAATACCGCAATGTAACATCAAAGTAGCCAACGCGTTAGAGCTCTTCTCCCCCCCCCCCCCCCCCCCAATTGATTACTGCACATTTTCCGTGTGTTTAATAACATCAGGACTAGCTCTATGTAACTCATAGTAACTCTTTCTCTCCCACTTCCCCCCCCCCCCTTTCTCCCTCTCTTATTATTGATTCCTGCACATTTTCGATGCGTTTATAATCAATACTGTTACTGCTGTTGTCGCTGCGTCTAAGATTACCTTCATAAGTGATGTATGAATGAAATAACGAATGAGAGCAGAGAGATCAGAAAGGCAGAATGTTAGACGGGCCTGCGTGCCCCATTCTTAACCCTTTGAAAATAATCCCTCTCTCTCTCTCTCTCTCTCTCTCTCTCTCTCTCTCTCTCTCTCTCTCTCTCTCTCTCTCGAAAACTAGCAAAATAACAAACACACAAAAACAAAAGACCGTTGAGCTGTGTGTCGTACATCACAAGCAAGCAAATATTTAAACAGTACGAGTGACAGGGATAGTTTACAATACTGGACAAGTGAACTCGTGTGCTACTTACTGTTTGCGAGCCACACAGCGAGAGAAACAATCGGGAGATCCGGGGTTCTACACTAGGACAGCAGGGGAACAAACCGTGAAAACAAAAACTATGATGATAAAATCTTGTATTACCTTTTCCTATGAAAGACGTGTATGGAGAATAAACATGCGTGTACATATACACCCTGTATATAGGAGAATAACTGTGTGTGCACATATGTGTGAGGGGAAGAACTGTGTGTGCACATATGTGAGGGGGGAAAAAACCTGTGTGTACGAGTACATATGTGTGATGGGAAATAACTATGCATGTACATATATGTGATGGGAGTAACTGTATGTGCACATATGTGAGGGATAACTGCATGTGCACATATGTGAGGGGAAAAACTGTGCATGTGCATATGTGTGATGGGAAACAACTACGCATGTACGTATGTGACAGGAATTACTCTGTACGTACATATGTGTGAAAGGAAGAATTATGTATGTAAATATATGTGAGGGGAAGAACTATGCATGTGCATATGTCAATGGGAAAGCACTTTATATGTAAACATGTGTGAGAAAAAAATGGCACCTGCACATATTAAAAAATATCCCAGTAATTGGAAATAATAAGGAGTAGGCCATATTGGGTCCTGCACTATCAATATAAAAAAAAACCTAACCACAGTATAATGTTTACAGGAAGCAGTAAGTGGTGAAAAAAAAGGCAATCACAGACCTAAAGAAACACAGTGTTGAATTAGATTGTGTCATTCTAAACCTTTCTGTTAAGAAAACATTTGTATATTCAAGTAGTAATTGTTAGGTCAACAAAAGGTGATAGTAACCATTTTGGGATGGATGGAAATAAGGTAACCAGTGTGATACAGCGAATAGGGTTAATAGTAATTGCAAAGAGTTGGCCAAAAGGCAGCCCCCCCCCCCCCCCCCCCCCCCTCTGGTAAAACTGTCAGGCAAGAAAACCCTTCCCATGGGTAGATAGTGCCCGTTACCTTGAACGGAATATATCTAGAGGATTTAGACTTTACAAGAATTCATGCCAAAGTTAGACACACTGAGCTTTGAGGTGCATGACTAGGTTTGATGCACTTCCCTTGAAAAAGGAATGCGGAAGAAAGAGACATCAAATTATGCGATCAACCTATTTATATGATCCTATTTACCATACCATCAACCTAACTATATGATCCAGTTTACCATACCATCAACCTAACTATATGATCCAGTTTACCATACCATCAACCTAACTATATGATCCAGTTTACCATACCATCAGCCTAACTATATGATCCCGTTTACCAAACCATCAACCTAACTATATGATCCAGTTTACCAAATCATCAACCTAACTATATGATCCAGTTTACCATACCATCAACCTAACTATATGACCCAGTTTACCATACCATCAGCCTAACTATATGATCCCGTTTACCAAACCATCAACCTAACTATATGATCCCATTTACCAAACCATCAACCTAACTATATGATCCAGTTTACCATACCATCAACCTAACTATATGATCCAGTTTACCATACCATCAGCCTAACTATATGATCCCGTTTACCAAACCATCAACCTAACTATATGATCCAGTTTACCAAACCATCAACCTAACTATATGATCCAGTTTACCATACCATCAACTTAACTATATGACCCAGTTTACCATACCATCAGCCTAACTATATGATCCCGTTTACCAAACCATCAACCTAACTATATGATCCCATTTACCAAACCATCAACCTAACTATATGATCCATTTTAAAATACTATCAACCTAACTATATGATCCCGTTTACCAAATCATCAACCTAACTATATGATCCCATTTACCGAACCATCAACCTAACTATATGATCCCATTTACCAAACCATCAACTTAACAATGTGATCCCATTCACCATATCATCAACCTAACTATATGATCCCGTTTACCAAACCATCAACCTAACTATATGATCCCATTTACCAAACTATCAACCTAACTATATGATCCATTTTAAAATACCATCAACCTAACTATATGATCCCGTTTACCAAATCATCAACCTAACTATATGATCCAGTTTACCATACCATCAACCTTACTATATGATCCCATTTACTAAACCATCAACCTAACTATATGACCCCATTTACCGAACCATCAACCTAACTATATGATCCCATTTACCACACCATCAACCTAACTATATGATCCTGTTTACCAAACCATCAACCTAACTATATGATCCAATTTACCATACCATCAACCTAACTATGCGATCCAGTCTACTGTACCATCAACCTAACTATATGATCATGTTTACCAAACCATCAACCTAACTATATGATTCAGTTTACGATACCATCAACCTAACTATGCGATACAGTCTACTGTACCATCAACCTAACCATATAATCATGTTTACCGTACCATCAACCTAACTTTATTATCCCATTTACCAAACCATCAACTTAACTATGTGATCCCATTCACTGTATCATCAACCTAACTATATGATCCAGTTTACCGAACCATCAACCTAACTATATGATCCAGTTTACCATACCATCAACCTAACTATATGATCCCGTTTACCAAACCATCAACCTAACTATATGATCCCGTTTACCAAACCATCAACCTAACTATATGATCCAGTTTACCATACCATCAACCTAAATATATGATTCAGTTTACCACAATACCAACATTATTAAGCAATCCAGTTTACAATATGATTCAGCTTAATATTCCTGGAGGTTTACCATACATCCAAGCTTCACATTCCATCAATCTTAAAATACCATCACTGGCGTAGGCTATCGCCAAAACCTGCTTGTGGTTCCTGACAACCAGCTCCCGAGCCAATGCTAGATATCAGGGCAGTGCAAGAAACTTTAAACTATCATACCAGATAAATGACCTTAGAATCAGGTGAACTCTTCTCACCTGCCTGAGGTTCACGTTTTCCACTGTGATGAAGTCTGCCGAGGACCACACAGTTTGCACACTTAGAGACTGAGAGTCCAGAAATTCACATGATGATGTTAAGACAGACAGTTAGTAAGCCTTGCCAACAGACTTTGAGATCTCATGGACACAATCAAATCTAATGTGTTGCTTGTCTATCACACACATTGGCACCTTGCCGTCTTGACAGACGATAGTTTGTGCTTTAAAAAGGCATAATAACTTTTAACTATGGCGGTAGCGAGTGTGACTGATAAGGCCAATTTGCGCTGTAAATGTCCGTTCACAGTGGGTGCATCTGAACACGTGGTCATTTCCACCATCATGCACCATCTTACGTCTCAAACGCTTGGTGTGTGACTTTTCTGCAATAATTTTCTCCTTTGACTTTATTCCATTTCTGATATTTGCCCTCCATGCAACACGTTCAGCTGCGACTTGCTCCCAATGTGCATTATCAATGCCTGTATCAATCATGTCCCGCTTACACACATCTTTGTATCGTAGTAGAGGCAGACCCTGAGATCTCTTACCCATCTGTAATTCACCAAAAAAGATATCCTTTAGTATTCTACCATCATCCATCCTCCTAAGATGTCCTATCCATCTAAGTCTACGAAGACTGAGCATGGAATAAATTGTCACACAACCTGATCTTTCCAATACTTCAGTATTTGTGATTTTGTCTTGCCACTTAATACCAAGAATTCTTCGCAAACACCGCATATGAAAGCTGTTTAAATTGTTCTCTTGGTGTGAGTAAGTTGTCCAGGTTTCACTGCCATAGAGAAGAGTACTAAGGACACAGGCTCGATAGACAAGGACTTTTGTTTTGGCAGTAAGCTTCCTGTTCTCCCAGACTCTTTTTCTATCAGGGAGGAGACTAAATCATCATCAATCCCCAAATTCTTCACATAAGGGTAAACAACTTGAATGATAGGCGTCACATAACAACTTCATTTGAGAGACCAGCTCTAGATATGGTTACTGGTTAACAGAGGAACAACAACTTCACTTGAGAGACCAGCTCCAGATGCAGTTACTGGTTAACAGAGGTGAGTGAGCCATGGCTGATAGGCTACGGTGACAGTCTGAAACTCAGAAGGTACAGATTTTGTTCTCAGTATAGGGCTGGTCATGTTTCCAAGAACCACTGGTATCTCAAGTTATCACAACACACCCTTATTTCCTTGGTAGTGATATAAAATACCTAGCCTTTTCAGATAAGGGTGAAAAATAGAAGGGCCTGTGTGCAATCCCCTGGCAGTTGAAAGTAACAAAATCAGGCTATAAGGCTGATGCCCTGGCAAAATTGTTAAGAAATAAAACCTACCATTGGTAGATGGAGTCTGTGACCTTGGATGAAATCTGTCTAGACTCTAGAGGAAGCAAACCTTATACAAATGCTCACCAAAGTCTTACACACTGACCTATGAGGTGCATAACTAAGTGCAATGTTCTCCCCTTGAAAGAGCAATATCTAGGTACTTCATGTGGTACTAAATGGGGAAATTGAAACCCAAATAAATAAGACAACCGGAGGGTAATTTTTATAATAATCACATCGACATCGGGATTCCCTGTTGGTAACAATTTGTGAGAATAAACAACAGCAACTTACTTTCAAGTACTCTTGAATATGGTGTAACTGTAAGTAAGGGTGACTGTGCAGATTAGTTTTCACGCGCTGACTGTTGTGGTCAGAAACAAGCAAAATCTTTCTGAAGATGAAGAAAAATGAGAATTAATGTGTATTCAAAAACTCTTGCATGATAAGACACCATCTCAGCTACAATATCAAAATATTATTTTAATTAAAAAATCCACGACTAAATAATATGGGGCCCTGTATTATGACCAAAACACCATCATTATACCATTCACAGGATACTTTTGCTCAGAAAAGGAGAGAGTGGAGGGACATGATCACATGACTTAATACCCAGTCTTCGGATTGACTGACTGACTGACATGATAATGATGATAAGAGACAGTAGAGGAACATAATCAGATGACTTGAAGTGCTGTCCTCAGGCTGACTGACTAACATGATAATGTTAACAGGAGACAGTGGTGAGGCATGATCAGATGTCTAGAAGCAAGCTCTTCGGAAACTAACATCATGATGAAGACAGGAGACAGTGGTGGCAATAATATATATTAACAGAACTACATATATTACCATGTCACAATCTACATTATATTAATACAATATAGGTTATAAAATAATAATATGCATTGTAGTAGACTGAAATGCATTATAAAAAATAATTAACATTATAATGAAACAGTGCCAGTCTCCCTAGTCTAGGGGTTACACGACTTTCTCCATAAGCCTGTATACTCTCGTGAGTAACGTGACATGCGTGAGCATTGGTAGCGGTTCTCTCCGTGTCAGTAACTTACGGGGTATATGAGCCGGTCGCTCAGAAAGCAATGGCAAACTACTGAGCGTAATCTTGCCAAGAAATCAACAATCAGCTGAAAGATGCTGATGTTGACAGAGATGTCTTGTAAAGGATATGTGAAAAAAAAAATGGAACAGTATACATTATAACAGAAAAATACACAATATAATAAAAAGTGGCTTAAAAGTCGACAGGGTTGACTTCATTGCACCGGGTGCTATCTCATAAGGCTCAGTCCCTTTCCGCAGCAACTGCCAAAAGCGTTGCACAAAGCACAAACTCCCTAGCTTCAGAGAAGAACCCCATGAGTCTCCAAAAAAAATACACCCGTGAACTGAAGGACATGGCCCGGAATCGAACCCACAAACTTCGGAGCCCGAGTCAGGCAACTTGACCATTTCGCCACGGATCTCCCACACAATATAATAGCATACAACACAATAGAACAATATATATTTTAAACAACATTAAACATTATAATAGAATAATATACATGACAACAGAATAACAATCTACATTATACAGAAGAATAATAAAAATTATAAAACAGCAATTATACAATCTACATTATTATATAATAACTTCACAATTTTTATTAACATACGGCCACATATATTCCAGATGCAGATTATATGTAAGCTTTAGGATACGACCACATATATTCCAGGCACAGATTATATGTAAGCTCTATGATACTGCCACATATATTCCAGACGCAGATTATATGTAAGCTTTAGGATACGACCACATAGATTCCAGGCACAGATTACATGTAAGCTCTATGATACAGCCACATAATTCCAGACACAGATTATATGTAACTCTAGAATGTATCAACAACTTAATGTAGCACTTAGGTTCTGTCAGTGACGGGCTCAGTGTCACCTGACAATGAGTCAGTGGAACTGACTAACCACCATGGGCCTATGGTACCGTGGCTCCTGTATACATTGACATACACTAAATATATTATAATTCAAAATGATAAATTCTGCAGAGGCCTTTCAAGTGACACACCATTAGTGTTGATAAGGAACCAAGCGTAGCTTAGAAATGACTCAGAAGAATATGACAATTGACATTTTAAAAGGGGGATAGTTTGTGACTTTGTGATACTATAAAAATAAAAGACACAGCTGGAATTTCAAATTAACATTACTACTTTAAAGTAACAATATGCTATGATTTCTGATAATGAATGACGTCACTGCACTTGAGGCAAACTCCAAGCATAAGTGTTCGGTCTCTTTCTCTCTTACTCTTAGGCGTCTTAGCAGAAGTCGAAGTATGTATGTACGATTGTTTATATTAATTATATTGTTGAGTTGGCAAACTACAAAGTCAAAAACAGCCCTAAATAATTAACTTTCGTGTCTCTCATGTTATTTTACTGACTAAGAATAAAATAAACATATTTATTTATATAAACGGATTGTATAATTGACGATTGATCATTATCAAATTATCATCACACAGCAGTGACACGTCTCAAGTTAGTTTAGTTAAATTAAAATACTAGTCAGGAGTTTAGGTCTGTCGAGATTTTCTTTTGCTTTGTTGGTTTATATATACAGGTTACGCGGGATAAAACAAAATAAGAACGTGTAGGCAATAATAAGACTGATGCTAGAAGATAAATGTG
Source organism: Cepaea hortensis (assembly GCA_963921405.1). Classification (NCBI taxonomy): domain Eukaryota; kingdom Metazoa; phylum Mollusca; class Gastropoda; order Stylommatophora; family Helicidae; genus Cepaea; species Cepaea hortensis. The sequence continues at coordinate 311,551,046 of OY992876.1, read as the reverse complement.
GGCAAAGTTACCCGGAGAGAGCCGACAAAGTCACAAACTATGGAATGATTTATTTACTTTTTGAGCCTGGACTTCTTGTTTGGCTTTCGTCTTCTTCACTTCCTATCAGTACGGCCGCCGTACTAGTGGAGATCTGTTCATAAACACATTCACAGCAAAACTATAAATAATCAACTTTTACCTTGACCACAAGTACAGTAGTCAGACTATGGAGGCATTGGCAGTAAGTAAAGCAATTATAGCATAACTCGAGACACATGGGCATGCTTCCTTGGTGACTCAATGAGTATGCTCAGGAAGATAGAGATGGGGTGGGCCCGAAGACAGTGGTTGTTGTCTCTGGAGCGGTCACATTTAGCAAAGATTAGTTTCATTTTTGTGCCAGAGCATGTGGGTGTCCAAAGAAATGAGTAGGCTGGCAAGCTTGCTGGTTTGGCTACTGTTACCGTGAAGGGCGGACGAGCCATGGACCAGGCTGATATTCTGAATGATTTACGAGAGATGAGTAGTTTGCGAAAACCAAGTGATGACTGTGAATCTACAACTATGGTCAGACTGCTAGAACAGCAAGTTAAAAGAGGTGTGGCCAGACAAGAGCATTCTGCAGGAAGCCAAAGAAGATTAATAAACCAACCTAGAACTGGTGTCGTGAGCGCTACACGTTACTGAGGAGGGGATCCGAGCACTTATGGATTGAATGGTTCGATGTGCAATGAATGAGGTTGATCTGTCGACCACCTAACCAACCAACCAACTAACTAACTAACTAACTAACTAACTAACTAACAGCAAAACGCAAATCTAACAGGGATGTTATGTTATGTTATATTGTATTATGTTATGTTATGTTATGTTATGTTATGTTATGTTTATGTCGAACGCGAGCTCAATTCGATGCAGCAGCCATCCCATTATATTTTCTGCTCACTGTTCACATAAGGAGTTGAATGTGGTATCTCCTCTTTCCCACGAAGGCTGCACTGACGTGCTTGACCAGGCTTTACTCCCAGTTCGCGCGGTCGGGATAGAGTTTGTGTCTCATCAGTAATAGCAAAATGGGTCCGTATTGTATTGATTATATCAGCCATGTCCATGCTTCTTCCTTTTGGGTTGGTGCATTGTTTGCCAGCTGATCTGCGCGTTCGTTGCCTTTTACAGAACCATGTCCTGGTGTTTGAATAATGAAGACACAAACAATAGATCGCACGATTTATTGGCTGGCATATTTCGCTTCATTTCGCCAGGCACATACTGCAGAATTCACACAGCATAAAGTAAAATAACTAGATAAATCCTTCAAGCTGAAATATATACATTTTCGCACAGTAATATCAATTGTCTACCACAGTGATTTTAAACTGACTTTCATGTCTTTCTGCTTTTACAAAACTGGACTATGTTGTGTGAATTATGCAGTATGTACCTGACGAGATGTAGTGTAATATGCCAGGCAATAAATCGTGCAATCTATTTTTTTGTGTCTTCGTTATTCATATATCCGGGTATGTCCATCCTGGTGAGTTATGTGAGGCGTGACCATCCATTCAGAGCGGTGGCTGCCGATTGCAATTTTGCTGCCCACGCGAGTGCTCTTTAGGCAGCCATGATCTCCATAGTCTGGTTTCGTGTAGTTATATTCCACGCGCCGCTATCCTCTTCGGTGCAATGCCACAGTGTTCACATATGACATATAAGAGGATTTCCAGATGAGAATGGAAACGGCTGCGACCGCCATTGATTCAGAAGATGAACACAACAGCGTTCCACTGAATCATTTAAGCATTTCCCCTTCCAATGTTATTTCTTATGTTGGTGTCACTTTTTTTTCCGTTGATATAATCATTGTTTCTGTTTAAGCAGATATTGTTCCTTGTTATTGTGTTGATCAGACTATTTCAGCGATGTGTCGTTAAGTATTCTTTGGTAGTATCTGTTTATATTTAATTAAGTTTTTTCTTGTTCATTTATAAATACTTTCAAACAATCGCCCATATCTACTAGGAGGCTTAAAATGGAAACCTTAATTATTTTTTTTTGGGGGGGGGGGGGGCGGGGGGGGGGAGGTAGGGGGGTTGTTTAGGGTGACTACATTATGAAAAAGTAAAGAACCAATGTGACATTTTTCGATATAGTCATCACTGCGTTCAATGCAAGTACTCCAGCGCCGATAAAGTGCTTGGATTCCTGTAGAAAAAGAAAAAAACTTCTTTGGGGTCACTACTCGGTGTGCCTGTCCCGGTCGTGAAGTCGGTCACAGAAGTCACGCCTTTTGAAACGTCCTACTGCACTCATACACTTGCTGGCTGGACCTTCTTTCGCCGATGAATTTCTATAAGTTTCACCCCTTAGCTAATTTAAAAAAAAATAAATTATAACATTACGCTGATCCTTTTTGGTGCCTGTCAAAAGTGAACTGGCCATCTTTAAATTATCCTTATTTTGTCACCGTGTTCGTCTGCATGGTGATGTCACGTGCTTAACACTCTTTACATCCTTAACAACAATATTGACAGGTTACAAGACAATGTAATGATTATTGTAATTTCTATCACACTTTTAAGATTTTCATTTGAATCCCCCTTATATATGTGTTTGTCCTTTCTTTGAGCTTCCTAGCTACATGTTGTGTTGTTAATCCAATCCACCACTAGCTCGGTAGCACCCAAGCACAAGTTTTCGATACAATATTGGCTTTATCCGTTTTAGACTGGCTTGATCTGGGAATCCAGGTGAGTTTACAAAATTCTCCCCGATGAGGAATCGCTCCTGTGACCACCGAGCCGTCAGACGAGCGTCTAGCCATTGCGCTAAGGCGGTTCCCCGGTAACACTATCATCATCATCGTCATCATCATTACCCTCACCATCATCATCATTATTATCACCACCACCACCATCATTATCATCATCACCACCACCACCGCCATCACCACCACCACCGCCATCACCACCATCAATACTACCACCACTACCATCATCAATATCCCCTCCTCCATCATCATCATCATCATCATCATCATCATCATCATCATCATCATCATCATCATCATGTTAGACATTTTAACGACCAGTATTGAAGTCCCCGGTTATCATCTATGCCAGGCTGGTCTGTCCGAGTTTAAACTGTTCTTTACAGGATGGCGCAATCAACCACACCATTTATTTGGCTGTTTGTTATTTTCAATGTAATATTTACGTACAGTAGTTTGCCATTGCTTTCTGAGAGACCAACGCCCATACTAATGTTTAAAATCAACGCAAAGCTGTCTGCTTCCAGATATCTTGCAGCTGGTTTCGATCTCCATCAACATGGCCGATTGGATCAGAGCTTTTCCCCTTAAACCTCCTTAGATTGGGTCGACATGGATGCCGTGGTCAGTTGTAAAGGTTCAAGTCCGTCTCGGATGCGGATCCAACACATCACCATCGGGGAGGCAGGCCAGCGTCTGGCCGCTACGCTCCCGGGGCTGCCTGCCTCCACAGGTTTTTAGATATCAAATGTCAACAGACTTCACAGGTTTTTAGATATTCCAATGTCAACAAACTTCACAGGTTTTAGATATTCCACGGTTAACATACACCACAGGTTTTTAGATATGCCAATGTTAACAGACTCCACAGATTTTTAGATATTATAATGTCAACAGACTCCACAGGTTTTTAGATATTCCAATGTCAACAAACTCCACAGGTTTTTAGATATTCCACTGTCAACATACTCCACTGGTTTTTAGATATTCCAATGTCAACAGACTTCACAGGTTTTTAGATATTCCACTGTCAACATACTCCACAAGTTTTAGATATTCCAATGTCAACATACTCCATAGGTGTTTAGATATTCCACTGTCAACATACTCCACAGGTTGATGATATTCCAGTGTCAACATACTCCTTAGACTCCACAGATTTTAGATATTCCAATGCAACAAACTTCACAGGTTGTTAGATATTCCAATGTCAACATACTCCACAGACTCCACAGGTTTTTAGATATTTCAATGCCAACAAACTCCACAGGTTTTTATATATACAAGTATTAACAGACTTCACAGGTTTTAAATATTCCACTGTTAACATACTCCACAGGTTTTAGATATTTCAATGTCAACATACTCCACAGACTCCACAGGTTTTTAGATATTTCAATGTCAACATACTCCACAGACTCCACAGGTTTTTAGATATTTCAATGTCAACAAACTCCACAGGTTTTTAGATATACAAGTATTAACAGACTTCACAGGTTTTAAATATTCCACTGTTAACATACTCCTCAGGTTTTAGATATTTCAATGTCAACATACTCCACAGATTTTTAGCTATTCCAATGTCAACAAACTTCACAGGTTGCTAGATATTCCAATGTCAACACACTCCACAGACTTCACAGGTTTTTAGATATTCCAATGTCAACAGACGCCACTGGTATTTAGATATTCCACTGTCAGCATAATCCACAGACTTCACAGGATTTTAGATATTCCAATGTCAACAAACTCCACATACTCCATAGGTTTTTAGATATTCCACTGTTAACATAATTCACAGATTTTAGATATTCCAATGACAACATATTCCACAGATTTTAGATATTCCAATGTCAAAATACTGCACAAACTTCACAGGTTTTTAGATATTTCAATGCCAACAGACGCCACTGGTATTTAGATATTCCACTGTCAGCATATTCCACAGACTTTACAGGATTTTAGATATTCCCATGTCAACATACTCCACAGATTTTAGATATTCCAATGTCAACATTCTCCACAGACTCCATAGGGTTTTAGATATTCTACTGTTAAAAGACTCCACGGGCTTTAGATATTCCAATGTCAACAAACTCCACAGGTTTTAGATATTCCAATGTCAACATAATCCACAGACTCCACATGTTTTTAGCTATTCCGCTGTCAACATACTCCACAGGTTGTAGATATTCCATTGTCAACATACTCCACAGGTTTTAGATATTCCACTGTCAACATACTCCACAGGTTGATATTCCAATGTCAACATACTCCTTAGACTCCACATAATTTAGATATTCCAATGTCAACAAACTCCATAGATTTCACAGGTTTTAGATATCCCACTGTCAACAGACTCCACAGACTCCACAAACATCAAAGATTACACAAACTCCATAAACTCCAGTCTCCACATACTTCACATATACACATAATTCACATATTCCACAGACTCCACAGACTCCACATATTCCACAAACTTCACAGACTTCGCAAACTCCACAGACTTCACATATTCCACAGACTCCACATACTCTACATATTCCACATACTCCACAAACTCCTCAGCCTTCACATACTCCACATACTTCACAGACTCCACAAATTCCACAAACTTCACAGATTCCATAGACTTCACAGACTGTACATATTTCACAGACTCCGCAGATTTCACATACTCCATAGACTCCACATACACCAGTCTCTACAGTGCCAACCAAATGTCTACATGAAAGACAGCAGTAATAAAAACTACATTATATCCAGCATGATTATCTTTATATTTGGTAAAATATACAATTATCACATTGTGTGCTGAGCTACTTGACATAGGACATCTTTGTTCACTGTATCACATTTCAATACAAAGTAACAACCAAACAATAACAATATAGCAACGTATACATACATATCTCGGACTTTGGTGTTATGAATCAACTCTGTTGATGATATTCCTCCATACTAACGTCTCAGTCCATAAAACATCATTTCTCTTGGCCTGCCTCTTTTCTCATTAACTTTCCAGTTGTCACAATGTTCTCCAGTGCCTCTCTTCTCAACACATGACCAAAGAAAGCTGCTTGTCTCTTTCTTATTGTTGCATGTAATGTTCTAGTTTCATTAGCCTCTTCAAGCTAGTGGTTAGACCACGTGTATGTAAAGAAAAAACGTAACGTGGCAATTAAGTGTTTTAATTTCCCGTTTGTGCGAGAGAGATTTCAGAAAATGAAGAATACATATCTTATACAATTAGACACTATCATTACATGTCAGAAAGAGAGTCATGACATGTTCTACAGAACCTGATTTGATGTGCTGGCAGTGAGTCTTGGGAAGTGAATGAACAAATTAGGAAACAATTTAAAGCAACGGAGTTGTGGTTCCTGAGACAAATGATGTGGAATACATTCTGACAGAGTAACTAACGACTCACTGAAAGAGTTGAGTTTAAGTGAGTTGTTGAACCTAATTTAATTTAGTTTAGTTTGAGAGAGAGACAAGGAGGGAGGAAGGGAATGGAGAGAGAAAAAGAGAGAGTGGAAGAGAGAAGGAGAGAGAGGGAGGGAATGAGACAGAGAGGTAGAGATAGATAGGAAGAGAGAGAGGGGGGACAAAGAGGGGGTGAGATGGAGGAGAGGAGAAAGAGAGAGAGGGAGGGAGGGAGAAGGAGAAAGAAATAGAGGGGGAGAGAGAAAGAGAGAGAGAGAGAGAGAGAGAGAGAGAGAGAGAGAGAGAGAGAGAGAGAGAGAGAGAGAGAGAGAGGGGGGAGTTTCTGAGATCTTAGAATGCCAAAGTAACAGAAATTGTCTGAAAAAATTGAGTTAAGCTGAGTTTGTTGAACCTAATCGAGTTTGAGAGAGAGAGAGAGAGAGAGAGAGAGAGAGAGAGAGAGAGAGAGAGAGAGAGAGAGAGAGAGAGAGAGAGAGAGAGAGACGTTTATCTTTGTCTTTATGTCTCAGCCACAAACTTGCAGGTAATTTCATAATTTTATTTGAACTGTATTCCATATTGATATTATCATGGGAATCCCATAGGATGGGATGGCATAGGCATAAATTACGATGAAAAATGTGTCCCATGGACAAGCCTGTGTATTTGTTTGCAGCAGAAGACTAATCGCCGCAACATCCTTGTATTGTTCGTAATTCTGTTCTGTAAAGCAGCATTACTTTGTGTTATTTTATATTGTTCACCTTTCTCCTCCAGAAGCTATGGCTGGACTCAATTATGCCAGGTCGGCCAGTTCCTCCACGACCCGTCGCCTACCTCCTGGGGAGGCTCCAGCCCGACTAATGTAGGTTACAACAACACGTCAGTAGGTAGCCATACGTCACAAGCGGGCACTTTTGGTACAGTAAGGTGCACCTGTAAATCGATACGTTGCCAACAGTTGCCGTTTAAGAAACATGAAATCCGATTAGCGAAATTAAACGTAGTCAGTCTAGACTTTTTGAGGAGTTTTGTGAAGATAAATACACTTGAAAACATAGCGACAACTAGAATCCATAACAGGGAAAGAGCAAGCGGAAGACAGCGAGATGAATATCTGATGACGACGTCAGTTCATGAGAACATATCTGGTAAGATATATCCGGTGATCGCATGATAAGGCGCACCAAGACCAAGCACGCTAATCAACATGGCACACGATGATGATGAGAATAAATAACACAGATAATGGTGATAGTGATGATAATGACGATGACAAGTAACAACAATAATAACTGTATATGTAAGGCAATGACATGACCCACAATGCAACATGTTAACAGGCTCTATGTGTACACATAGTGGTGGTTTTATGATATAGGGTGACCGTTCCCTTCTTCGTAGCTTTCAATGTCTGTCACACGGAGTCGGGTAACTCTTTTTTCGAATTGATTGGCGGAGCTGTTGCGACCTTGTTTGAACTAGTAATCATTTAACACTGACCTATTTACTAAAAGGCAAGCCAGTACAAGATACATCAATGTGTGTGCGTGCACGCAATTAGAAACCAGACTGACATTTTAATGTGGTTTGTCTCTGGCGATATGGAAGTCAATGAAAAGCCGCCCTTTTGATTTTCGAAGAACAAAAGACAGCCAGAAAGCTAGGTTATAATTGTTTTCCTAACCACTATTGTTGCATGTTAATCAGGTCAGATATGACTTAACATGACAGCAGACGATATTACCTGCTTTCTGTTAGCGCCGAATGTTTGGCGGCGCAAACCAAACCCAACACCTCTCGTTGTGCCAAGGCATCGGCTGGCGGAACGCAAATGGGAGGGTACAAACCTTTTCCTGGTGCAAGGAAATACAACCTAAAGACTACATGTCATGACAGGGCAGGTCAGGCCTAAGCCTTAGTCGGAAACTAGTCTGGGATCGAAGCTCCAATAGGCGGACAGTTAGAGAATTGCTTTGCCTATCTGGCAGCTTCTGCAACTTATCTTTTTTCAGATGCATTGGTGTTACCTTTCCTCTATAGTAAACTAGGCAGACCGAGAGAGGGATAATGCAACACACGGTCTCTAAATTTATCTCAGACTTTGTGTGATAGAGATAACTCCAGTTTACAAACCATTGCCTGTCAAGACGGCAACGTGCCAGTCATTGTTGTATACCTTTTATGTGAGCTGTCCCGATTCAAAATTCTACCTTAAAATGTTCAAACTACCATTTAAAAGGACCGTCAGCTTGCCAAGTCAAATGAATTCTCCGCACCCCCACCGTTTTTCTTCTTATAGCCTCAGACACAACTATGTAGTACGTGTTGCAGTCCAAACCACGCCCACTTTTGTACAGCTAATCAAACATAGCACCAGTTAGCCATTCAGAATCGTCATATGAAAACAAAGTCACAGTTGCCTAGATAGGTTAGTTTCATAAGTGCAGATCACATTCAGAGCCACGCCTCAAATGTATGCTTTCCAATCAAAAGACAAGTATGGTGTCGTTTCAATGTTAAATATATGTAACATAGAGTTTTATACACATCGTTAAAATGCATTGCCAAAATCCAATATTTGCCAACTAATCGGAACAGCAGGAAAGATGTCTGCTGAGTGGGGTGTTGGACACAGTTATGCATGTAAATGAGTTTCACGGGTGTGTTTCTATTTAAAGCCACACCCTAAATATGCATTAACTAATCACCGTGTTGTCAGCTCAAATAGCGTACTTATTTATCAGGATTACTAGTCACAATTGTGTATACAAATGAGTATGATACAGGTCTAAATTGTAAGGAGGTAAAGGCAATGGACAAGAGTCTGGGACGGTTATTGGGGGTATATTCTGAATATGTTTGTTGCTTTTTCCGAAAGCGCCAATGCTTTGCTCTAAAGTCTGTTTCAGCTCATATCTGACACCTGCTAATATATCTGCTTTTAGACAGTCCAGGTCTAGGGAAGTTAGTGTAGAGGTTTTTCCAAATTCATATACGTCATGTGACGTGTTGATGGAGTTCTGCCCATCTTGTGGTTGGGGCGTCAATAAATTCTGCCCCTCGTAAAGGTTCCGCCCACAATATGTGGTTGGATAGCCGTGGTTGGGCGACAGGCCGTTTACGGGCGTTGGACAAGGCGGGACTGGCGACAAGCGGCTGAATGTATGATGAAGATCACGTCTTAAACTGTCCATGTGACCCGTAGTTCTGACCACCTCTCGTTTTCTGTCCTCTCGGAGTTCAAACCTGTGAAGATAAAGAGAATTCACTGATTGAATGATCTTTAATGTTTGTTTATTATGTTATGTATTTACTGAAAAGGCATTTTTCTGTTCCACGTTGGCTGTTAATTTTACTGATTTAATATCAAACAAAAGGTAGGTTTAGACCAACATGGTACACAATCAAGTGAACAAATATTATAACAACCCATTAAATGGTTTGACCACCTCAAAAGAATGCCCTGGTACCATCTGTTACAAAGAATCACATTGAAGAAATAGAATGGATACCGAGCCAGGGGAAGAACGGGTAAAAGATGGAGTGATGGCATTAAGAACAACCCTAGATAAATGAATAACTGGACTAAAATGTTGACATCTCGTCCTTGACTTGGGGATGTAAATAACAAGTACCTCAGAAGTCGGAGTGGGTTTGCCTGATGGCGAGGGACAGTCGTAAGTCTGAGGTACTTGTATACTGTGTCCCCAGGTCAAGGATAAGAAATTAACATTTGAGTGCAACTGACCAGAGTAGGTTTTAAACCCGCTACCTCATCACCAAACACGAAGTTTAAGATCTAGCGCTCTTATCCATTCGCCCATGCTGGTCTCCATGCGTTTTGTTGATATTTTCTTTGTAGGTCAACGGTCATTAGACATTTGACGAAGCACATGGCGGTCTTGAAGGATATGTTCTGTCGCTTCTTCTGCTTGCCCCAAGGTTGGACCTATGGCTGGGTGGAGACTAACTGAGGACTTTATGTATGTCTGAAGTTGTAGCAGGTGATGATGAACCGGCCAGAGATTCTACGTGACTGCCGAAAGGAGGCAGTTGCTAAATTCATGATAGACGGCACAACAGACCAGTCACCCTTCTTGTTGTCCTCGGTGAAAGTGGCAGCAACATGAATAATATGAGCAAGCTGGACTGGTAGGAAATGTCAGGGGTAGACAATGAAAGAATCATGATGGGTTGATGGATGAATTAACAGGTGGATGAATATAAGAATAGACAGATAGATAAATGGATGAATGGTAAAAAAAAAAAAAAATAATATGAATAAACTCAGGGTTTACGATCTTACACAGACAGATCGTAAAAAGGACGGGCAGGTATTGAGACAATCGGGCGAATGGACAAGAAGACTGTAGGACAAAAGCACCCCACAGCAGACAGATAGACAAGCTAACATACTGACTGAATCGCCGACCAACGAACAGACAGATCCACAGATACACAGAAAGGATAGTTGGACAGGTAGGCCCTTCGATCAATACAGAGACGGACAGGCTGGGACACATGCCCAAAACAGACGGACCAACCAGATAGACAGACCGAGAGGGACAGATCGACAAACAGATGGATAGATAGACGCGCGGTCAGATCAATAGACAGACATAAAAATGGACGGGCCAACAGACCGACAGGCAGATAGACCAAGACAGACTCAAGTATAGACAGACCGATAGACAAACAGACGAATGGTTAGACTGAATAAACGATGAAGATCGATAGACTGGTTATTTTACGAACATAAAAAAAAAATGAAGAAATCAATACTAAAATGTTGGTTATAGCAGCACTAGATTTTATTGGAAAGCAGCAAATCAAATGGTTTGGCCATGCAAGTAGGTTACCATTCAACAGCATACCACAACAAGCAATGATGTACAGACCAGATGGAAACAGGGGAAGAGGCCGGCCACGTAAACGTTGGACGGATGGAATAGGAGAGTCCATGGGAATATCGGTACATGAAGCCCATAATCGGACACTCTCACGATGTTTATACTTCACCTCGACACCGCAAGGTACAAGAGGAACATGATGAGATGAGATGAGATTTAAAAAAAAAAAACAGACATATGAATGGTCGGAACCAACGACAGAGAACAAACAAACCGACAGAGACAAACAGATCGACAAATAGACCGATAGACAGACCAATTGACAAAGATAAAAACAGACACACAGACGGATCAATCCACCGACAGACAGAAAAGCCGGTAGAAACAAACAGACAGACAAATATACCTATACGTAGGCAGAAGAAAGGACGAGGCAATTAACCAACAGACAGACGTACGACAAACAGAAAAAACCGATAAACAGACAGACAGACTCTTATTGAGGACCCAGCGGTAGGACAGGAGGACAAACCTGAGGCTGGAAATGTCCTGCTTAATCTCCAGGAGATCGTCCTCGTTGACATTGCCCAGCCTGGACTGCTTCTTGGACTGGTGGATGTACCGGCATATCAACCTCCTCATGACCTCCTGCAGAAAGATGTGTGAAGTAGAGGTCACGGCAGTGGCTACAGTACAGCAGCGGTGACAGCAGTAGTGGTAGTCGTGGTAATGGTTGTACTAGCAACAGTGGTACTTGTAGTAGTAGTTGTTGTTGTTATTGCATAGTAATAGCAGCAGGAGTAGTAGTAATAGTAGTAATAGCAGCAGTAATAGTAGTAGTGACAGCAATAGCAGAAGCAGTAGTAGTAGTAGTAGTAGTAGTAGTAGTAGTAGTAGTAGTAGTAGTAGTAGTAGTAGTAGTAGTAGTGATGGTGGTGGTAGTAGTAGTAGTAGTAGTAGTAGTAATAGTAGTGGTGGTAGTAGTAGTAGTAGTAGTAGTAGTAGTAGTAGTAGTAGTAGTAGTAGTAGTAGTAGCAGAGTAGTAGTAGTAGTAGTAGCAGCATTTGTGGTAGTAGTAATAGTAGTAGTAGTAGTAGTAGCAGTAGTAGTAGTAATAGTAGTAGTAGTAGTAGTAGTAGTAGTAGTAGTAGTAGTAGTAGTAGTAGTAGTAGTAGTAGTAGTATTTGTTGTTGCTGTTGTTGTTGTTGATGATGCAGTGTTAAGTCAACGATGTTGTAAAAAATCAAATCTCCTGCATCACACTAACCTGATACTGCTGGGAAGCTTGGCATACCACCTGGGGGGAGTCTGTTGTGGGTATGGTAACGTGGCTTCCGTTAGTAGGTCTCTGCAACACAAAGATGACGTCATACATACCGGACGTTGTCAATTTAATACTTAAATGATGCAGTGCCAAAGGATAATATATCGCAAAATGTGATCTCCCGTTTGGATAGAAGGACGATATATCGCCATACTAGGGTCATCGTGTTATTTGTTTCCTTTCGCGGTATCTTCCGCAATTTTAATGCTCAGTGAGCGGATCGAGGAGAGACTGACAGAGTGGCTAGAATTCAGGTTCACCTTTGGGAGACCCGGGTTCGAATCCTCAGTAAGGTGTGGAATTTGTTTTTTTCCTTCCGGGGGCAAAAAGAAAACCCTAACCTGCACAGTTCGCGGCGACTGCACTAGCCAGGAGGCCTGAATTCCACAGGCTCAAGACTCCCCCTGTCCTACACCGCAAGATACAATAGGCTCTAAATGACAGATGGCACTGAATGGAAATGTACATTATAATACTTGTTCATTTGATTGTGTGCCGTGTGTGGTCCAAACCTGTTGTGTGTTTGGCACTGAATCAGTTATAGGAAATAAGGGAAATGCACGATCACAAACGTCTCGAAGGCGTTTACGCACCACAGGAAAAGAACAACAGCTGAAAGTCAGACCCGAACATGCCCGTCCCCTGAGAATGTAAAGAAGGTAAAGGAGCCGAAACATTCGGCGAGGGGGGACTGCGTCTGATGGTCAGTGTGAGTGAGTGTGTAATTGTGTGAGTGTGCGTGTAAGTGTGTGCGTGAGTGTGTGTGTTAATGTGTGTGAGTGTGTGTTTGTGAGTGTGTGTGTGAGTGAGTGTGTGTGTGTGTGTGTGTCTGTGTCTGTGTGTGTATGTAGTATGTACCTGGCTAGATACATGAATATATGCCAGGCAAACCATTGATGATATATTGTTTGTATCCTTACGTTTGACTTGTATGTGTTTGAAAATTTCAAAGTACTTTATTCATATAAAATGATATAGTGTGTTAATATTGGATGTAATAGCGATGGAAGCGTGGAAAAGAAGGAACACGTACGGGGTAAGACAACATCGTGAAATTGAAAGGGGGTGGGGGGGGGAAACACGTGTACGATGGATAGATGAGTCGATATGTAGGTAGTTAGGGTAGGTAGGCAGGTAGTTAGTTAGGGTAGGTAAGTAGGTAGTAGAAAGGTCGACAGACAGACAGACAGACAGACAGACAGGCAGGCAGGCAGGCAGGCAGGCAGACGGACGGACGGACGGACAGACAGACAGAATTGATTTGAATTGAACTGAACTTTAATTTAAAAGGGTTACAAATTGGGCAGGTAGGCCCGTCTTACATTCGGCCCTTCCAATCACTCATCTTTCGTTCATCAACAGTGCATGATACATTCACATAAGAAAAAAAAAACAATGTCAAATTAATGTTGTAAGCTTAAACAATGCATGTTATGTTATGTGACACATCCCCCTCCCACACACACATCTCGCATCAACCCATACACACATCTCGCATCAACCCACACACACATTCATCACCCACTCACACATCACCCACCCATACCCACACATCTCCCACCCACCACACATCCCCACCCACCACACATCCCTCCGCCCATTTACACATCCCCCACCAACCCAGACATCTCGCACCCACCCACACACACATCCCTCACTCACATCCCCACCCACACACATCTCCCAACCCACTCACACATAACCCAACCCACACAAACTCACCCATACACACATGCTCCACCCACCAACCCACACCCCAACCACTCACACATCCCGCACCAATCCACAAACATCCCTCTCTTACTCACACATCACCCACCCATACAACCACGTCTTCCCATCCACACACACACATCCCCAAACACACATTTTCCCACCCACCCACGCATTTCACATCCACCCATCGATAGACAGACAGACAGGCAGGCAGGCAGACAGGCAGACAGAGAGACAGACAGACAGACAGATAGATAGATAGATAGATAGATAGATAGATAGATAGATAGATAGATAGATAGATAGATAGATAGATAGATAGATAGATAGATATGCAGGCAGGCAGGCAGACAGGCAGACAGACAGATAGATAGATAGATAGATAGATAGATAGATAGATAGATAGATAGATAGATAGATAGATAGATAGATAGATAGATAGATAGATAGGTAAGTATGCCTAAATGACAGTCAAGCAGAGAGAAAGAGAGAGTGAGTGAGAGAGAGAGAGAAAGAGAGAGAGAGAGAGAGAGAGAGAGAGAGAGAGAGAGAGAGAGAGAGAGAGAGAGAGAGAGAGAGAGAGAGAGAGAGAGAGAGAGAGAAATATTCAACTTAATGTCTGTAAGAAATCTATATGTGAATCAAGAGCTGATGAGGTCATACTCACCGATTCACCATTAACCGAACTAAAAGCCTCCCCGCTCTCCTTTGTCTGAAAATTGTGAAACACCGGTTCAGGGCTAATGAAAAACATTCCACTTGAACATAGAAACGAATGAAAATAAAACACATGCAAAGAATGCCTGAACTATCATGAACTAAACGGCCCGCATGCTAGTGTCTAAAGGCTGTTAAATTATGTATGCTGAAGCGAAACAAATATAGAGAAGGAAACGGCGTTGTCAAAATTGTCAAGGCTAAAGAAATGACGTTGCTGCTTGCAATAATAACCATTATAGAAAGAGAATTATACATTTCTATTTTGTGCTGGATGATGACTTAAAGAAATAAGAAAGAAGTACAGTAGTAGTAGTAGTAGTAGTAGTAGTAGTAGTAGTAGTAGTAGTAGTAGTATAGTAGTAGTAGTAGTAGTAGTAGTAGTAGTAGTAGTAGTTGTTGTTGTTGTTGTTGTTGTTGTTGTTGTTGTTGTTGAAGCTGTAATAGTAATAGTCAAAACAACAGAACGAACAAAAATAAGACTAATTTGAAGAACATATATAAGAAGAAGAAGAAGAAGAAGAAGAAGAAGAAGAAGAAGAAGAAGAAGAAGAAGAAGAAGAAGAAGAAGAAGAAGAAGCAGCAGCAGCAGCAGCAGCAGCAGCAGCAGCAGAAGAAGAAGAAGAAGAAGAAGAAGAAGAAGAAGAAGAAGAAGAAGAAGAAGAAGAAGAAGAAGAAGAAGAAGAAGAAGAAGAAGAAGAAGAAGAAGAAGAAGAAGAACAAAAAGAAGAAGCAGCAGCAGCAGCAGCAGCAGCAGCAGCAGCAGCAGAAGAAGAAGAAGAAGAAGAAGAAGAAGAAGAAGAAGAAGAAGAAGAAGAAGAAGAAGAAGAAGAAGAAGAAGAAGAAGAAGAAGAAAAAGAAGAAAGACGGAAATAAAAACAAAGTACATTAATAGTGAGGTAAAAGAAGACACAGGAATATGAAGAGGGGAAATCAGAGGACAGGTGAGGCAAATAATAATAATAATAATAATAATAATAATAATAATAATAATAATAATAACTGTCAATCACGATAATGTAGATAAGGCACACAGTCATGTAATGTCAAACACGATAATGAAGATAAATCACACAATCAGACAATGTTCCACTTACCGTGAAGACAATATCTCCTGAAGGTTTCACAGATTTAGACGACTAGAGGACAGGAAAGAACAAATTTAAACAGCTGTTATATGTGTAACAATATAAACAGCCTGGATAATGTCGTTAAAAATCAATCTATCAATCAATTAGGCACGGAGAATGTCATGAAGACGTCAATCAAACAATAAATCAGTAAAGTATGGAGAATGTCATGAAAAAAATCAATCTATTAATCAATCAATCAATCAGTAAAGCATGGAGATTGTCATGAATAAATCAATCAATCAGTAAAGCATGGAGAATGTCATGAAGAAATCAATCAATCAATCAGTAAGCATGGAGAACGTCATGAAGAAATCAATCAATCACCAAACAATCAATCGGTACAGCATGGATAATGCCATGAAGAAATCAGTCAATTAATCAACCAATCAACCAGTAAAGCATGGAGAACTTCATGAAGACATCAATCAAACAATCAATCAATGAAGCATGGAGAATGTCATGAAGAAATCAATCAAAGAGTAAAGCATGGAGAAAGTCATGAAGACACCAATCAATCAACCATTAAGTAACTATCGTAAGTACAATAATTCTCTTAGCGATAAGTATCGATAATATCAACAGAGCTATTGTTGGACGAATACTTTCGTTTTCTTGTTCGTTGGACCCGCTTTAAACTTGAACGTAGCCTACACACGTGCTACTACTACAAGTAGTTGCTACTATTAGTGAGCGCACTGGACTGATTCATCAGGCGAACCCACTCCTACTTCTTAGGTACTTTTAATGTATGTCCCCAAGTCAAGGTCGAGAAGTCAACATTTTAGACCAACTGTCCGGAGTTTGTAACAGAAGAGACAATTTAAAAGTGTTAAATTTTCCAACCACGTCGACTTCAACAACTAGTAGCGAAAATAATAAGAAACTGGAGGCAGTTGAGATGGGGTGTTTGAGGAGCATGGAGTGAATAAAATGGAGAAGGGTGTTGTGAATATCATGGACTGAGCAGAATGTTGTGAATATCATGGACAGACAAGAATGTTGTGAATATCATGGACAGACAAGTATGTTGTGAATAGCATGGACAGACAAGTATGTTGTCGATAGCATGGACAGACAAAATCGCTGTGAATATCATTGACAGACAAGAATGTTATGAATATCATGGGCTGAGAAGAAATCAAACGCTGAAGTATGTTAGGGAGGGGGTGGTGTGGGGGAGGGGTGGGGATAGGTGTTAAAGACATAAAGAAACATTTTTGAAAAGACGCATTCAATATATGGGTCATATTAACAACAGTAGAATAGTGCTACGTCTACTCTAACTACTACTACTACTCCTCCTCCTCCTCCTCCTACTACTACTACTACTACTACTACTACTACTACTACTACTACTACTACTACTACTACTACTACTACTACTACTTCAGACTAAAACAACAACTACAATAATCGACATACCCGAATCGTTCTGTCCGAGGACTTCCGTCGACGGAGGCCGTACCGAGAGCGCTGACCACACACGCAGCAACACATCTCCCGCTTGACCCACACTAGGAGGTAATAGATGGACTTGGGGCTGATGATCATGTTGAAGGGCGCCGGCAGAGTGGAGCCTTCATCAAAGTAGCCCATCCACAGCTTGGAGCGGGCGAATTTCCATTCCATGTCCGCGTGATTCTGAAAGTAATGTTGGACATTTGTTGTATGTTTGTGTTTGCGTTTTTGCGTTCCCTTGCTTTGAACTCAAGCGTAGTCCAACTTCTAAATCACTTCATTCTCCCTTTTAAGTAATTCCATTCCCCCTTTTAAATAACTCCATTTCCCCTTCTAAATAACTCCATTCTCCCTTTTAAATCACTCCATTCCTCTTCTACATCACTCCATTCATCTTCTAAATCGCTCCATTCCCCCTCATAAATCACTCCATTTCCCCTTCCTAATCACCCCATTCCCCCTTCTAAATCACTCCATTCCCCCTTCTAAAGCACTTCATTCCCTCCTTCCCCCCTTTTTTTTCATCACGCCCAAGCCAGAACCTGGTTAAAGAAAGTTCATAAATAAACACACATAGTATTGTTTGGCGCTCATAGAAGTTAGAAGAAAGAAGTAGAGAAAGAAGTAGAGAATAGATGATATTCCAGGAGGAAGTATATCATCGTTTTAAAGCAGGTCCTTTGAAGAACGTGGCTGGAGTCACGGCGGGGCGAAATGATTCTCTGAACCTGTCCATTTCACAGTCTCAGACAGGTTCACGCCGATGGTGACTTCAATGTTTGGTGTTCAAGGAAAGCACATTTGTTGGGAAATGGGAAACCAGGTTAATGAAAGCACATTATTGGAAAATGGGAAACCAGGTTAATAAAAGCACATTAGTTGAAAACAGAAAACCGGGTTAAAGAAATCACATTAGTTGGAATTATGGAATGGGTTAAATAAATCACATTAGTGAAAACAAAAAAAAAAGGAAAGAAAAGAAAAAGAATGAATAAAAAAACAGACAGACAGACAGACAGACAGACAGACAGACAGACAGACAGACAGACAGACAGACAGACAGACAGACAGACAGACAGACAGACAGACAGAAAAGAAGAACACATCCATCAACAACAAAGTAGTGATGTGGTACCTCAATGTCCTGGAAATGAAAACAAAAGAAAAAAAAAGAAAAGAAAAAAGAAAGAAAGAAAGAAAGAAAGAAAGAAAGAAAGAAAGAAAGAAAGAAAGAGAGAAAACGAATTGTAAAACAGACGAAGGAAAGCCTATTATGTAAAAAACAAAAACAAAAAGGACACACGCTCATCAATAACAGAAGAACAGAGAGTGTGGTGACGTGGTACCTCAATGTCCTGGAATGAGCTGGACATCATGGCGATCAGCATGTTGAGCAGCACAATGATGGCCATGGCGTGGTAAACCATGAACAGGATCTCCCCGACCGTCTTAGTAAAGCTCTGCGTGCTTTTGATCTCCAGCTTGTTGGGCGCCGTCAGGCTGAACATGGACCAAAACAGGGTCACGTAGCTGGAGAAGAGCCTGGCGACAGTGTTTGCGTTAATAGATGGTGTGGGTTAATAGATGGTGTATTTTTAATGACTGTGCAGTTTTTGAAAATATTGCCGTTCCAAGTTTTGTATTTACCTATAATGTTGCACTGTGTTGCATGAACTCCTCAGTAGGTAAATACAAAACGTGGAACGGCAATATTTTCAAAAACTGCAGAGTCATTAAAAATACACTTTATAGAACATAGTCACGTAGCTGGAGACGAGAGTAAAACAGATCTTTAGTCAATAGAACATAGTCAAGTTGCTGAATAAAATAATGAAAGAGAGTGATTATGTCAATAGAGAGAGAAAACTTAGCGTATCACTAAGAACTTAGAAAAACTTAGAGTATTAAAACTTAGAGTATCACTTAGCTGAAGAAGATAATGAAAGATAATGATTTAGTAAATAGAAAAGGGTGACGTAGACGAAGAATAGAACGGAACAGAGTGTTTTTATCAAAAGAACAGGGTCACGAAGCTGAGGAAAATAATAAAACAAGACGTTTTATTCAATAAAATAGGATCATGTAGCTAGAATAGAGATTAAAACAGGAAGCTTTAGTCATTAAAATAGGATCATGTAGCTAGAATAGAGATTAAAACAGGAAGCTTTAGTCATTAAAATAGGATCATGTGGCTAGAAAAGATAAAGAAGCAGGGTGTTTTAGACAATATAACAGGGTCATGCAGCTGGAGAAGAGGATGGAACAGAGTGTTTCAGTGTTTCTTGGAGCGTTCTGGGAAGTAAAGGTAATTCGTGTGATATTGACCTCATGGCCCATCCATTGCTGTTTGATCTATAAAACATATGGAACTCACCGAAGTGGCTTCCCCCGTCACATCTATTTATTTATACTCTTAACAGGACAGCGTGTCCCACTTGAGCATACATTTACTTAAAAGCTTGCGTCCTCGTCTAAACAGATTCCATACAAGGTAACGGGCTCTGTCTAGCTGTTGGTAGTTTTCTTTCTTAAGTTTTCACGGGGTAGCGGCCCTACAGCCTTTTATTTGCGATTTCCAACTGGCATGGGATTTAAACACAGAAGCCACACACAATATGTTGCACGATTTATTGCCTGGCATATGTCACTGCATCTCATCAGGTGTATACTGCAGAGTTATATATCATATGAAGTGAATAAGTTAATAATACGTAAGCTGAAACAATTAAAACATATAGTCACAAGTATTGTTCAGATGTGCAGGGGTAATTTCAAATTTAACACGAGCCGTTTCTGTTTGCATAAATCCGACTAGAATCGCCTGTTTGCTAACGCCTTCACTATATTTGAGCAATCGTTTAGTTTTCGTGGAATAGATTTACTAAGGGAATAGGCCTACATTGTTTTGAATTTCTGAAATTTCATGTTATGTTTGAGCGCACAACTTGCATTCGTGACCTCCAGTGACTCGCCCTTATCAGAGAAGTCTGGTATCCGATGTCACTACTCAAGAGACCACGGGTGGTGTGACATCAATACATACCAGTGACTCTTGGAGACAATTCCCATTCCCAGGTGTGCTCAGAACCAGGTACCTTCTGTTCTCGAAGCAGACACCGTAACCGTCTCAGTCACAGCTCCTCCCAAAAGCAACAAAATCACAACACGACTACGTACGTAAAGAAGAGATCGTCATCGTCGGGGTCGGAGTCGCTGTAGTACCAGTAGAGTTGATTCAGCCCACAGGCAAAGGAGGAAACCACCAGGAAGAAGATGAATAGGAACTTGGCGATGTCAATGAGCATGCATCCAAGCGAGATCTGCAGCGGGCCGAGGTGTTGGTTGGCCTGTGGAAAGCAGAATCGTGTAAGTGGATTAAGAATTAAATATATACACACATTCTCATTTCACTTACGGAGATCAGCATGGCCGAATGGATAAGAACACGCCTTCTTAAACATCCGGTGTGCTGATGCCGAGGTCAGGGGTTCAACCCCTACACTGGACAGTTGGACTAAACTGTTGAATTCTAGTCCTTGACTTGGGGACGTAAAATACAAGAACCTCTAAAGTCGGAGTGGGTTCGTCTGATGGCGGGGGACACTCTTAATAGGGAAAACTAATCCACACACAAAATTCGGTCCAGTGCTTCTAAAAAGTAGATTATGGGCTACGCTAGAGTTCAAAGCGAGTGAGCGAGCGCAACCCCCCCCCCCCCCCCCCAAAAAAAAATAATTAAATAAATAAAAATTCGCTTACTGTCAGGGGTAGGTAGGATCATATCTTTATTCTGCTGATCTACGATCTGACTTCTGGAGATCCAGACCTCCCGCCTGCATCAATCTCTCCATGCTCGTTTGTTTAATTGTGTCTAGGGATTCTTGCTGTTGTTGCTATTACTACCAAAATACGATAGGGGCTTTTGACTTCCTCCTCCTAATTCTGAAACCACTAACACACTGAATTAGAAAGCACTGTACAGAAGACTGACATATTTCACATCCTATAGTTAGTCATCGAGCCACTGCAATTCACAGCCATGCTATAATTCGTTAAAATAATATTCTAACATATTATATATCTCAATATTCACTTTGGCGGCAAAGTGACTTGTCATCGCCAACTCGGGCTTTCTACCCGTGATGTTTCTTTCGCGGTCTTAGCCCCGACTAGCGCTCTTCGTGAGGCTTTTAAACTCGTGCGTTAAATCGGTGGATGCAGCGCGATTAGCTCAGGCTGCACGCTTGACACCCCCCCCCCCCCCACTTGGCCCCTGTCATTTATGTCTACTTGTTTTCCTTAGTATAGATTCTTCTTAGTTTGCCCTTTACCCCATTGGAGGATTATCCCCTAGACAACTTAACCAAGCCGTACTATCTTTAGCCATCCCACGTGGCTCTCTCTATGTCCTCCCCATATTTCTCCCAGTTCATATATAGTTCAAGTGACTACCGCTTCCATCAACGATGAACTGCAATTGTAGTGTGGCCGACTGCTGTGTTGGCATTCTGGCAGTGGCCTTACGCATGTATGCCTGTGCGTACTGTTGGTTTGTCGGAACTGCTGACGGTTCCACTTTTCACGTGGGACAGTGAAGAGCAGTTTGTGAGATATTCACTGGCATAGGAACGGGGCATTATGAAGTGACCTTCTGCCGTGAAGATGGAACCCCGGCTAACGACTATCATAGTTCTTAGATTTGCCTTGGTGAAAAGAGGTAGGCCGGAGGTCCAGACTCCTCGTGGCTTTCTCGGCAAAGCGTCATGCTTCTTCAAGAAGGGCTGCTTTTCACTTTCAATGAGTTACTTTTCTTTCGCCATATTCAGACTTGTTAATGGGTGGATGGATGTTGGAGTTGTTTTCTCCGGGAAAGGGTAGGCTGTCCTACGGTAACCTTTCATGAGTCATTTCTTACGACATGCATGGTAAGTTACAGCGTTAGTTTTCTTTACTTCCCTTAGGGGCCACGGTAACAAACGGACAGCTGAATAATGATGATGATGATGATGATGGTGATGATGATGATGATAATGATGATGATGATGATGATGATGATGATGATGATGATGATGATGATGATGATGATGATGATAGCATGGAGAGTTGGTTCCTGATCTCGTCTTTTAG
>OY992876.1:311441037-311523537 GCA_963921405.1 Cepaea hortensis | reverse complement strand
CGCATGGCCAGGGCAAAATATCCATACAATTCTCACAATCTGTGACCTCTGAAGCGACGAGAGCCATTCCACACGAAACATTCCTTTCTGCACCTTGCTAAGCATATTCTTTGAATCCGTAATGAGCACAGCGTGTGTTGCAGTAGTCTCCTCTAGCCACTGGAATGCCGTTGTTACTGCCTGTGACGGGATAGCACCGGCAGCATCATAAATACACATGTTTGAAAGGAATTACAGAGCCCACAATATTTTTCTAAAATTCTCTAAAAGAATAAACGTTCCCCAGAAGAGGATAAAAACGTAAGAGAAAAATACAGAGTCACTTAGAGCCCGCACTATCATTTTTACTACATTGGTAGATCAAAGCAACGTCTGGTCTCTACATCTAAGAGATTTTCCCTTTGATGTTCTGATCAACCAGACATCGCGGAGCCAGTCAGTTGAGATTGACGTGTTAGTTTACAATTCTGGGGTTGGAATAGGGGCAGACACCTAACACCTTAGTTCAACAGGACCTAACGTGTGAACCAGCCACGGCAGAATGGGAGATAAGAGGGTCAGCCAGACCCGTCTGAAATAATACATGGCAGTGCTACTCAGGGGAAAACCCCGTGTGATCCAAAGACGGCAATTTAATGCAGGCCTAACACCGATCTAAAAGTCCAGACTTTGTGGAGCCGGAACGTCTGTAATTGCCACCACAAAGGAGCAATTAGGACCAGATGCTTAACACCTCACTGCAATACAGCGGCAAAGTAGGAACACATGGCTGACACATTTCTGACAGCAACCAAGGAAGGCTTGTGTTAACCGCAGATGGGGATGTAGTTATGACGCAACGTCTATTGCATCGCTAGCGAAGCATGTTTCATTGTTTCAGACATGCGGCAGAACATTGGTCAATTTGATTGACAGATGAAACTACCCTTCACAGGAAAGGAGGGGGGGGGGGGTGAGAAGAGTTTGGGACGTAATCCATCCCGTCATTGTACATGGAAAAATAGGTGGAGTTAATTAATAGGGGATATATTAATTAGCCAACGTGAAAACTAGCCAGGGATGAAGAGAATAAAACTACATGCATGGCCAGCAAGACTTCAGACGCAAATTCACAATAGCATTCTTAGGATACCTACTGGAGAAATATTAACATTTCGTTCTGTTGGACTTCTGTACGAAGTCGTATGACAGGATTTCCTAGCTATAACCCAGGTAATACCATTACTCTGATTAGTTTGTTTGCTAGTCTGAAGGCTTGTGTAGTTTCTTGTTCTGCATATTCTTCCAAACTTTACACTCGTGGATTTTCTTTGTACTTAATGTTCCAGTTCTAGCTTTACAATTTCACTGAGAACTATTTTCTTCTTTCATTCACCACTTGGTTGTCTGATTTGTTGTATGTGATAATTTGGAGAAATCCATTATCCAAGCTACATGAGCGTGTGGCTTATGCATGTACAGGAGATACATTTAAATTCATCCTGTATGATGTTAAACATTGGGGAGACTGACTACTTAGGACAAATTCCTGAGAGCTACCAGTCTCTTGATAGCGTCCAATTAACATTGATTATTTGGACCAACACTTTGAGTGCCTACCAAGAGTGTGGTGAAACCACTTGGTTTGAGGAATGGCACCAGTTCACCTTGTCTGCATGATGTCTGCATGAGGACAGACATGACTTAGGACATTCAATATCCCAGACAGATTCAGGGAAGGCATTTAATGTTCGACAGGACTGTGCGACCAGCCCTTCCGACAAGACAGTATGAATGAAGCAGAAAGGGAAAGAGTAAGTGAGGTGAACTTATATGGTAAACACTCCATTACATAAATGTATGTGATGATGTATGTTTTGAGCTATAGATGTTCTAAATGATTTATGAATATATACATATATATATTTATTTATTTAGAACTGATATATGTTTATGTAACATGGCATCATATATCATCATACCATCATGACTTGAATGTATGTTTATATGAATGTATAGACATATGTGTTTGAGATGTGTAGACGTAGATACTACCCATCTCCGTTCGTTTCATTCCAGATCTCTTAGGAGCAATGGACAGTCAACAACCCATATCAGGAAGTGACTTAGCCTTGTGAGGGACCACTTTGGACTCCTTCAATCTGACAGTGAACTGCGTCTCACTGGGGGAAAAATGACCTATGTGCTTCTGAGCTTTTCAGCCAGATGAGTTACGTATACCATAATATAATCATCATCATCATATGATCATCAATAGCAATAATAAACACAGTTGTTGTATTTTAAAACTCAATTTGTCCGTATAATTCTAAATGTTTATAAATGTTTGTGTAGCGTAATCAAGTACACACATTTTGTATCATTTAGTGGGGGTTCACACATATTGTCCAGAAGTGGGAATCTATGTCCGGGAGGTACTTTGTCTATGCAGTCATAAGTAACCAGATTACGTTGCATGTCTTAACTCCTCCTTTCTAACTTCTAGTGATACCAAGTACAGCCAAAACTATATAGATATATTCTATCTTCAACGAGCCACTTCTTCGCTGTTTTCTTGAGTAACAGGGACAGTGTCTTAAATCAGCATAACAGACATTTGTTCCACGTTTTCTCTCTGGGATCTGGGGGTGTTAATTAGTCCCTTCTGACAGAGTTAGGGGATCTTAAACTGCATCCAGATCTAAACACCAGTAGAAGAAAATGATTTTGGCTGAGTGGTTGCCCATCTGGGATCTAACCCCAGCCAGTTGGTGACATATTGGTCTGATCGTCCGCTATAGAATCCGGGAGTAAACCCTAGAACACTTTGGTTCGCTCGCAAGGAACGAACCTATTTCAAATCTGTTAGTCTGGTATTATTCCGGTCTTGCCCATGGATAGAACCTAGGTCATTCTCACTTACATTCTTAGCAGCATTAGTTAGTTATAATTTATTTCTAATGTAATAGCTTGCTTGATTGTAGGCAAGATTTTGACACATTAGGACTTCTCATCCATTATAGAATCAGAGAATAAATTCCAGACTATTGATTATCATAAACCATTCTTTCATTCTTCACCCATTACATTTGCTAAGTATTAACTTAGGAATTTGTTTCTAGGGAAGTTTGTAGAATTTAAATAACTTGTTAAAAAGTTAATAATGGATAATATCATATGAGTTAATTTACATCATTCACCACTGTAGAATTAATAATCACATTAATTAGTGATATTAATTAGTTTATTGATGATTTACTTGATGATATTTTTGACAACATGCTTTATCATTTGATTTCCTCATGAATAATTTGATAATGCTTAGTTAATTCAGTGTATGACGGACTGCTTTGCATCAACTTTCTCACTCAAATTCACTACTATCATTCTCATAGCAGTGTCTGTTCCTCTTGTCACTATCCTGCTCTAGCATAAATCTGACTAGCTCTCTGTAGGGTAATAATATAATTACTTGCCTGAGTTTAAGCTGAGAAGAGATCATGGATGCACGCACATATTTCTTACAGTCCGCTAGAGGATGGGGCATAAGGCTCGGCTTAATAGGAGAGAAGCTAGAACTATTTATCAGAGATGAAATGGATTGGTGGGACAAAGAAGATGAACAGATGATGAAAAGACTTGCAGAATTAGAAGCAGATATGCGTCACAAAGCTGAAGAAGATGAGATGAAGAAAAAGCAAATTGAAATACTGAACGTGGAGGAATCTACCAGCTCGACTGAGGAAAAGCCAATCACTCAAGCCGAAACTCTGATAGAAAGCGGGGAAGCTGACCGTCACAAAGAGGTATGCATTCCTTCGCAAATCCCCGTGGCTCAGAAAAACAAAAACTTAGGCACAGAAAGGCAGATGCTTCCCCACTCAATTCCGAAAAATAAACGGAATAGGAATAAATGTACCCAGAGTACAATAAACAGTCACAAACGTGATAAATGTTTACACCGCAATGAAAGCGGATTAGCTGGCTTGGCAACCCAGCAATCTCAGGAGCTTCCTAAGACTTCCCAAAGGAGAAAAATCCAGGAGGAGGAGGACCTGAGGAAAACTATTAAAGAGATCGAAGGCGAGACCTTACCCGACTCTTTTATTCCCTTCAGTTCAGAGAAACTAGGAGTGGAAATGAATTCAACTGAGACCGGAATGGATGTAAAACAGGATTCCATTGTTTCTCACGGTGTGGCCACACAAGATGAAATAATTATCAGTTTGAATTACTTATCTCAGGTGGGATATGGCATTGAAAATGACACCCCACAACATTCACTTCTATTGGATTTGGCACCAGAAAACCAGACCAGGGAGAGAATACCTCAATTGGACTTGGCAAAAGAGAGCCCAGCCATGGAGGGAAAGCAAGACACGGAGGAGAATTCTTACGATGTCAGTATCTTGGAGTCTTTCGAAAAGGAAACTCAAGATACACAAAGCATTCATGTAGGTTATACCACCTACTCTGATTCAGGGACGATAAACATGTCTGCTAACAACAAAGAAGAAAATACTTCTTTGGACAGGATGAAGGTAATACCTATCATCAACACAGCTGAAGCTAACAGGGGATCACAGCTGATGGACTCTGCAGCGGAACAAACCAGGAGCGGTTGGTATACTCAACACTCAGGACCTTGTTTACCTTTCACTTCAACCAATGTTGGATGTGGAGAACAGCAGTTTATGTATACTTCTACAAGGAGTGATACAAATTCACAGTTCTTGGGGAACCACAGGATTTCTCAAAGCTGGACAACTGCTTCTAGCCTAATACTTTCAAACACAGATTCAAAATGGAACTCTGTTGAAAAGAAACTCACCTGGATAAAGAATTATCAAGGGAAGACAACTCTTAAATCAGGAGGTAGTAAACGGACGCCCTACAAAGAAAGAGGCAAGTATGAGTTGAATGCACATCATAACATTATGATGTTTAGCAAATTTCCTGCCAAAAGGAGGAGATTGAAGGATTTTATTATGATCTTTGGCCAACGGAGGAAACGAAAATGGAGCAACATTACTGCGACCAATTCTTTTAAGAAAACACCGATGGCACTTCCTCTGCTTATAGGACAAGGGCCAGAAATAGAGTGGACAATAACAGTCTCTCTGCGGCGCAGGAGAATCTTGTTATACATTTTGCAATTTCCCGGCTGGGAAAAAGTAAAACCTCCAGAGGACAGGACATTACCGAGCAATAGCCCGGAAATCCGACACAACACCAGGAGCAAAGATTTGCAAGATTTATCCTGGGAAAATGGACATGGGATATTTCTTTTGACTCATAGAACATCCCACTGCCACAAAGAATATTGGGAACCCAGACTTGGAGGCAGTTCGAGAAGGGAGAGAACTTAGATACATTCTTGAATGCTGCCGAGGCTCTGTTATAGGCTTCATTAATGAACCTACCTAAATTGGGGAGCTATGTGACGGGACAGCCCCGGCAGCATCATAAATACACAAGTTTGAAAGGAATTACAGAGCCCACAATATTTTTCTAAAATTCTCTAAAAGAATAAACGTTCCCCAGAAGAGGATAAAAACGTAAGAGAAAAATACAGAGTCACTTAGAGCCCGCACTATCATTTTTACTACATTGGTAGATCAAAGCAACGTCTGGTCTCTTCATCTAAGAGATTTTCCCTTTGATGTTCTGATCAACTAGACATCGCGGAGCCAGTCAGTTGAGATTGACGTGTTAGTTTACAATTCTGGGGTTGGAATAGGGGCAGACACCTAACACCTTAGTTCAACAGGACCTAACGTGTGAACCAGCCACGGCAGAATGGGAGATAAGAGGGTCAGCCAGACCCGTCTGAAATAATACATGGCAGTGCTACTCAGGGGAAAACCCCGTGTGATCCAAAGACGGCAATTTAATGCAGGCCTAACACCGATCTAAAAGTCCAGACTTTGTGGAGCCGGAACGTATGTAATTGCCACCACAAAGGAGCAATTAGGACCAGATGCTTAACACCTCACTGCAATACAGCGGCAAAGTAGGAACACATGGCTGACACATTTCTGACAGCAACCAAGGAAGGCTTGTGTTAACCGCAGATGGGGATGTAGTTATGACGCAACGTCTATTGCATCGCTAGCGAAGCATGTTTCATTGTTTCAGACATGCGGCAGAACATTGGTCAATTTGATTGACAGATGAAACTACCCTTCACAGGAAAGGAGGAGGGGTGAGAAGAGTTTGGGACGTAATCCATCCCGTCATTGTACATGGAAAAATAGGTGGAGTTAATTAATAGGGGATATATTAATTAGCCAACGTGAAAACTAGCCAGGGATGAAGAGAATAAAACTACATGCATGGCCAGCAAGACTTCAGACGCAAATTCACAATAGCATTCTTAGGATACCTACTGGAGAAATATTAACATTTCGTTCTGTTGGACTTCTGTACGAAGTCGTATGACAGGATTTCCTAGCTATAACCCAGGTAATACCATTACTCTGATTAGTTTGTTTGCTAGTCTGAAGGCTTGTGTAGTTTCTTGTTCTGCATATTCTCCCAAACTTTACACTCATGGATTTTCTTTGTACTTAATGTTCCAGTTCTAGCTTTACAATTTCACTGAGAACTATTTTCTTCTTTCATTCACCACTTGGTTGTCTGATTTGTTGTATGTGATAATTTGGAGAAATCCATTATCCAAGCTACATGAGCGTGTGGCTTATGCATGTACAGGAGATACATTTAAATTCATCCTGTATGATGTTAAACATTGGGGAGACTGACTACTTAGGACAAATTCCTGAGAGCTACCAGTCTCTTGATAGCGTCCAATTAACATTGATTATTTGGACCAACACTTTGAGTGCCTACCAAGAGTGTGGTGAAACCACTTGGTTTGAGGAATGGCACCAGTTCACCTTGTCTGCATGATGTCTGCATGAGGACAGACATGACTTAGGACATTCAATATCCCAGACAGATTCAGGGAAGGCATTTAATGTTCGACAGGACTGTGCGACCAGCCCTTCCGACAAGACAGTATGAATGAAGCAGAAAGGGAAAGAGTAAGTGAGGTGAACTTATATGGTAAACACTCCATTACATAAATGTATGTGATGATGTATGTTTTGAGCTATAGATGTTCTAAATGATTTTATGAATATATACATATATATATTTATTTATTTAGAACTGATATATGTTTATGTAACATGGCATCATATATCATCATACCATCATATAGTATGACTTGAATGTATGTTTATATGAATGTATAGACATATGTGTTTGAGATGTGTAGACGTAGATACTACCCATCTCCGTTCGTTTCATTCCAGATCTCTTAGGAGCAATGGACAGTCAACAACCCATATCAGGAAGTGACTTAGCCTTGTGAGGGACCACTTTGGACTCCTTCAATCTGACAGTGAACTGCGTCTCACTGGGGGAAAAATGACCTATGTGCTTCTGAGCTTTTCAGCCAGATGAGTTACGTATAGCATAATATAATCATCATCATCATATGATCATCAATAGCAATAATAAACACAGTTGTTGTATTTTAAAACTCAATTTGTCCGTATAATTCTAAATGTTTATAAATGTTTGTGTAGCGTAATCAAGTACACACATTTTGTATCATTTAGTGGGGGTTCACACATATTGTCCAGAAGTGGGAATCTATGTCCGGGAGGTACTTTGTCTATGCAGTCATAAGTAACCAGATTACGTTGCATGTCTTAACTCCTCCTTTCTCACTTCTGGTGATACCAAGTACAGCCAAAACTATATAGATATATTCTATCTTCAACGAGCCACTTCTTCGCTGTTTTCTTGAGTATCAGGGACAGTGTCTTAAATCAGCATAACAGACATTTGTTCCACGTTTTCTCTCTGGGATCTGGGGGTGTTAATTAGTCCCTTCTGACAGAGTTAGGGGATCTTAAACTGCATCCAGAACTAAACACCAGTAGAAGAAAATGATTTTGGCTGAGTGGTTGCCCATCTGGGATCTAACCCCAGCCAGTTGGTGACACTGCCTCCACCTCCATTCTCATGCTGGAGGTCGTAGTCTCATATGCCAGGCTCTCCTTTTTCAAGACTCACCCATTAGCCTTTGCAATAAAGCCCCAGCCACTACGTCTGTTTCTCACCATTGACCCATCGGTGTAGATGACTATGTCACCTTGATGTGTGTTGCTCTGGATCAGCTGTTGCACTTCAAACTCAGTGCGGCCCGCTGCCCATTCTCTGCACTTACGACCCAGTGTTATTGTTACATTGTGCCAGTCCGTCATGTCATCCGGAACTTCAACCCACTCTCTTTCACGATTGATGGTCTCTAGATCACGCATCTGACTTATAGAAAGTTCTGCCTGTGCCATCCAGGACCTGCCTCGTCTTAGTCTATGACCCTTTACCATATCCATTGCTGCATGCAGCGGGTGATCCCTGTCTGCGGCAACTCTCAGGTACCATTTGGCCTGAAGGACCCTATGCCTATCCGTCATTGTAGGTAGCGACAGGATATGCCTCATGCAGATAATTGGTGTGTCCTTTGTGCACCCCAGTATTAACCGCATGGCAGTATTCTGTATGCGCTCCAACCTTTCAAGCTGGCTTTTTGATACTGTCAGAAGCCCCAAACCATATTCAATGACAGAAATTATTAACTGCTGAAAGAGCCTGACAGCATCCTCTGATCTACCCCGGTTGCTGCCATAGCCCTCAAAGAGAAGAAACAGAAGAAAAAGAAGAAGAAGAAGAAGAAGAAGAAGAAGAAGAAGAAGAAGAAGAAGAAGAAGAAGAAGAAGAAGAAGAAGAAGAAGAAGAAGAAGAAGAAGAAGAAGAAGAAGATGAAGAAGAAGAGGAAGAAGAAGAAGAAGAAGAAGAAGAAGAAGAAGAAGAAGAAGAAGAAGAAGAAGAAGAAGAAGAAGAAGAAGAAGAAGAAGAAGAAGAAGAAGAAGAAGAAGAAGAAGAAAAGATGATTAGAGTGATGATGATGATGAAGCCCTATGCATTATTTCTTATAAGAAAATAGTAAGAGGAGGAGGAGGAGGAGGAGGAGAAGGAGAAGAAGAAGAAGAAGAAGAAGAAGAAGAAGAAGAAGAAGAAGAAGAAGAAGAAGAAGAAGAAGAAGAAGAAGAAGAAGAAGAAGAAGAAGAAGAACAACAACAACAACAACAACAACAACAACAACAACAACAACATGAACAAGAATAAGACGATGATGATGATGATGATGATGATGATGATGATAATGATGATGATGATGATGATGATGATGAGGATGATGATGATGATGATGATGATGATGATGATGATTATAAAGTCTGATGTAGGAAAACAGTGAGTATTGCGGACAGTCATGATTTCTTGTGACAACTTGCGGGTGTGAAACATGGACATGTAACAAATCATCTGACAGCACACGTGGGCCTATGAACATAAGTGACACGGATTATCATGTAGTAAATCCTCTGCAGAGCGTGACTCTTATCGCGGCCTGCGGAGAATAATCTCGATCCTTTGTCTGTTTACCTGCCTTAGGCCTATTCACACCCCAGGTTTCTGCAAGGTGCTGTGTTCATCTTCGTTCTGGTCGATCCCAGCCTCTCTTCAAGGAAGCACGCCTTCCATCGTCGTTCTTTCGAAATGACTCTGATGTTTAATTAATTAATTAATTAATTAATTAATTAATTAATTTATTTATTAAGGAGCATGTCCTTTGCAGAACCTCGCTCCCATACCAACCTTCCGGAAAACTTCTCGGTCATAAGTAAGATTTCGCGCGTCCGATACACCCATCTGGAGATCATCTGCCACTATCTGCACCCTTCTTTTCTTTGGCCTTCCTCTTCCTCTCTTCCATGGCATATCATCATCAAGTGCCATGCCGACTGGCGTAGGCGTCCATGACTCTACACAGATCTCGGTCTTTGGTTTTCTGGATCAACTCTGCCGTTGATATTCCTCCCTTCTACCGTCACAATCCATCCAGCTTCATTTCTCGTGGTCTGCCTCTGCCTCTCTTCCCCTCGATCTTTCCAGTTGTCACGATGTTCTCCAACGCCTCGCTTCTCATCAAATGACCAAGCTGTTTGTCTCTTTCTTATTGTTGTATATAATATTCTAGCTTCCTTAGCCTCTTTCAGGCAATCGTTGTTAGTTACTTTGGCAGTCCAAGAAATTCGCAACATTTGTCTAAGGAACCACACCTCTGTTGCTTCCATTCTTTTCCTACTTTGTTCATTTACATTCCAAGATTCACAGCCATACAGCAAAACAGGTTCTATATAGCACTTCAGCACTCTCTTTCTTACATTCAGTGATAGTGACTCATTGCATAAGATATTCTTCATTTTCTGAAATGCGGCCTTTGCTTGCCCTATTCTGCTCTTAATCTCTGTTGTGCATCTTCCTTCCGATTTTATAAATGTCCCTAGAGATTTAAAGCTATCCACTTGTTGAAGAATTTTCCCTTCTATCACTATTTTACATTTCGGTGTCACCTGTTTCTTTGATATCACCATTGTTACTGTTTTCTTCATATTCAAGGAGAGTCCTTTCTTTGTACTCTCTGTTACTACAATGTCCAACAATTGCTGTAGGTCTGTTGCATTACTCGCTATCAATGCTGTGTCATCTGCATAGCGTATATTGTTTATATTATATCCTCCGGATATTATTCCTGGCTTTTCTTTGATCTCTCTCATTATTACTTCGCTATAGCGGGAGAAGAGATCCGGTGACAAAACACATCCCTGTCTTACTCCCAACTTTATGCGTTCATTATTTCCTTCTTTATTTCCCATTTTAATTGCTGCTTTTTGGTTCCAGGAATTTAAAAAAAATTATTACTCTGAGATCTTTCCCATCAATGTTAATATCTTCCAACATTTTAATCAGTTCATCATGTTTTACTTTATCAAATGCCTTAGTATAATCTATGAAGCACAAATATATGTCTTTCTTTGTCTCTACTGATCTTTCTAATAGTGTTCGTAATGTATATATTGCATTGTTTGTACCTGCTCCTTCCATAAATCTATACTGTTCTTCACCAATTTCCATTTTTATTTTCTGCCTTGTCCTTCTCATTATAATTCTGAGTAGAAGCTTAGTGACATGATTTGTGAGGTTAATTGTACGAAAATCTTCGCATTCAACTGCTCCTGGTCTTTTTGGTATAGCTATAAATAGGTAGAAGACCCTCCAGTGACTATATTAAGGCATGAGAACGGGATGAGAGCAATGAAGAGCAAATTAAAATTGAAAAACATATTTTCTGCTACTTATCTCATAATCACACGCTGTGATCACTGATACTAATAAGAATTTCACCTTGATACTCATATAGACAGCCAATGCATGAGTGGGTGCAGTGAATGGTTGGCCATAGTGGACGAATATTAAAGAACAATAGAGTGTGCACCTAAGTGACTAACGATGCTGTAAGAACTGTTATGTTACATTTATAACACATTTAAGTGTAGTGCTGAGGAAAGGGTATTACAAGTTCATCGGAGGTCAGCATGGCCGAATGGATAGCGCACTCGCTCTTAAACGTCTTGTGTGTTGATGCCTAGGTAACTGATTCAATCCATACACGGGTCAGTTGGACTAAAATGTTGATTTCTCGTCCTTGACTTGGTGAAGTAAATTGCAAGTACCTTAGAAGTCGGAGTGGGTTGGCCTTATGGCGAGGCACACTGGTTATAGGGAAAGCTGATCCAAATGCAAACATCATTCCAGAGCACTAGAAGAAGCAGCACGTGTATGGACTAAGCTTGAGTTCAAAGCGAGTAAACAAAGAAATAAAAAATAAAATATGAGGAGACAGAAAGAAATAAAATGCCAAGATCATCAATGGCTGCTCTGGCCAAAATAATTAGGACTAAAATTTCACGGGAGAAAGACAAATCTAATGAGATTCTCTCAATCTCTTCTCATCATCTTATTTTAATTCATCATCTCATCAATTCATCATCTCATCTCATCTCATCTTGCCCCTCTTGTACCTTGCGGTGTCAAGGTGAAGCATAAACAGTGTATGAGCTTTATGTAGCGAGATTCCAATAGACTCTGTTATTTCCTCTGTCCATCGTTTACATGGTCGGCTTCTTCTGGTTCTATTTGTTCTGTAAATCATTGCTTGTTGTAGTATACTGTGGCATATTTCATGTCGGCATAATGGCTAATGAGATTAAACCAAGCAAATAACAACCCGATCTCCCTTAGAGAAACCCCATGGCTGAATTGTAGAAAACATGTGTTGCACCTGCAATCAGCGTCCGAGGGGTGGGATAAAAGATAAAAGAGACGAAAATGTCCTGGCAAGTAAACTCGGCTAGTCTAGTATTGACAGCAGCACCTATTCAGTGCCGGGTAGTCTATACAAATATGGGAATAGCACCATATACCAACTGCTCTTCAAGCCGTGTAAAAGGGTCTATTAGTTATTTTACTTTTACTTTACTGGGAATCTCTGTGGGAGTGTCCGTGGGAATCTCCGTGGGAATCTCCGTGGAAGTTTCCGTGGGAATCTCCGTGGGATTCTCCGTGGAAATCTCTGTGGTAATCTCCGTAGGAAGTCACCGTGGGAATTTCCACGGGATTCTCCGTGGGAATCTCCATGGGAATCTCCACGGGAGTCTCTGTGGCAATCTCCATGGCGAAGTGGTTACCAGCCTGCCTCCCTTTCTCTAAAGATTATGGGTTCGATTCCGGGCTACGTCATTCTGTTCACAAGGGCAATTTTCTCGGAAACTCCTGGGGGTCGTGGCTGAAGCTACGGAGTTCGTGCTATGTGCGAGGCCTTCGGTAGGCCACCCTGCGGAAAGCGACAGAGCCAAACTGGATACATCCCAGCGCAATGAAGTCGACCCACTTGCCTTTTCATGCATTTTTAAACATTTACTTTATTGTCATCGACAGTCAAAAATCTACGCAAATGTTTCACTGACAGGTACAAACAAAATATACAACAGACCCGCGACTAAAACGCCAGGCCTGGTATAACATGACAAACCCACCGGTCACCCACAAGACTATCATCCACTCCAGCTCTGAGGGCTCGGGGCCCCGGAACTTCTCCCGCTTGGGTTTGTTATTGGTGACGTCCGTGGAGGCACACACCAGCAGGAACAGGAAGACCCCGAAACTGGCGCTGGGGAGAATGGCGGACAAGGATTGTTAACTCAGTGGTCAGTTTTAACAACTAGTTGGTTGCATGTCCTCAACATGACGTGGAAATGAACCCAGCATTTATTTGCTGTTTGCTATTTACATCCATCCATCCATCCATCCATCTATCCATCCACTATCCATCCATCCATCCAGTCTGCTAACCAGCCGTCTGCTTGTTCATCGATCCGTCTTTCTGTCTGTCTGCTTACCGCTATCTTTCTGCCTGTCTGTCGTCTGTCTGCCTGCCTGCCTGCCTGCCTGCCTGCCTGCCTTTCTATGTGTGCGTCCATCCGTCCGTCCATCTGTATCCTTACCTCTGTTGACATGTCTACTTAACTCTGTCTGTCTATGTATCGGGGGGGGGGGGGGGGGGGGGGTTTCTTCCTCTCGTTCTAAATCCAGAACTGTTTGAGTGCATATATTCATTTTTAAACCTGTTTAAAGCTGGAAAGATTATCTTCCAGAAATAATTAACAATGAAATATTCAGGCCGCTCTGTCCTGCCTACATGTCATTAACCCCCCCCCCCCTACCTTTCTTATAAATTAATGTGCAACAACTAGCTGTTTGTTTGTTTGTTTGTTTGTTTCACATAAACAAAATGTGCATCAGACAAGGTAAGCATTACATCTTAGCGTGTCCTAATTAATTACGGTGTGATTAGCCGACAAAAAGCTTACATGCCATCAGATATACTGCGTGGCAGTTCAAATCCCGAAAAGAAGAAAAAAACACACAGTAGTCTAAATGAAATTATTTAAAGGTTATGTCATTTTAACCATCTCTGTATTGTGTGTTACTTTAACGCGTTGTGTCAAGTATTGTAGTTGTTATATTAAACCACCACGTACAGTAAAGTGACCGGCTCTGTGGCGAAGGCGATTTGAAAGCAATTCGTAATCTCGCATACCGTGTTCGAAACACAGTTGCGGGCGATTTGGAAGCAGACCGTCTTGCGCTAGCTTCCATACAATGGTATGAGTGTCAGTCGTTCAGAAAGCAATGGCAAACTACTGAACGTAAACTTGCCCAGGAATCACAAATAGCGAAAATATGCTGGAGATGACTGCGACGTCATATGAAGGATATGCAGCTAACTTTTAACATGAAAGAGTCAGGTCTTAGTCAGATATGACCGAGATACCGTATTACAGTAGATGGTACCACCTGATTTCTGTTTGCGCCGAATATTGGGACTCAGTCAGATATGACTGAGCTACCGTATGACAGTAGACGGTACTTCCATGCTTTCTGTTAGCGCCAAATGTTGGGCTCTTGTACCTTGCGGGGGGAGTGCAATTGGGAGGGTACAAGCCTTACCCTGGTGCAAGAAAGTGCACCCTAAATACTGAATGTCATGGCAGAGCAGACCAGACCTTAAGTAATTGGTCTAGGATCGAAGCTTCGACAAGCGGATAGTTAGAGCACTGCTTCGCTGATCCGGCAGCTTCTGCAGCTTGTCTTGTTCCAGATGTTTTCGTGTTAACTTTCCTCTGGAGTAAACTAGGCAGGCCGAGAGAGGAATCATGACTCATGGGCAACACATTTTCTCTGCAATTCAGACCAGGCTTTATGCTGTGGAGATAAATTATAATTCAATCCCTGGTTTCCGCCAAATGGTTGTAGTTATTTTGCCTTTTCTGAAGCAAAATGTAACAAACTATCGTCTGTGAAGACGGCAAGGTGCCAGGGAAGTACAGTAAGGACCCCAGGGACAAAACTAGCAATAAATTAAAGCAACATGTGTCTTTCGTGTGGCTACATACGTACGTGAGTCACAGAGCATTTCGCAATTACTTAATCAAATATTGCGTGTGCTACGCAATCAACCCCGCATTGATTTTCTAAGCAATTGTACGTTAAGTAGTTTGCCATTGCTATCTGAACGAGAAGACAAACATTTAAGCCCAACTTAATGTCAGTATAGGGGTTGAACCGCCTATCTCTCCATCAGCGTACTGGAAGATTAAGAACGAGAATTTTGGTAGGAAATATAAACAGTTAGGTATGTGTAATTCCTGCGAAAAAATGAGAGATACTAAGCGCAGACACAGTGTACATACCTTACAACGAACTTCACAACGGTAAAAGTAAATCACAGGAGGAAAACATCAATTATAATATTTTTTAAAATAATAAAATAAAAATAAAATTTTGTTAAAAAATAAAAGTCCTTTTGAAAATAAAGTTTGTTTGTTCGTTCTCCTCTTCTTTTCCCTCCCTTCGTCCTCTCACTCTCCTCCTCGTCCTCATTCTTCTTCTTCTTCTTCTTCTTCTTCTTCTTCTTCTTCTTCTTCTTCTTCTTCTTCTTCTTCTTCTTCTTCTCCGCCACCTCCTTCTTTTTATAAGAAGATGAAATTACTTTTGAATTGTTGTGTGTGGAGCATCTTTGGACAGGTAATAATAGCTCACCTGTGATAGAGGAACTTCATGAACGGGGATCGCAGCAGCTGCCCAATCCTGGATCGCGGGAAGATCAGATAGTACACCGACATAAAGGGAAGGATCAAGATGAGACCCGTGCAGATCAAGAACTTCATGACGCCGTTGCGTTTCCTCCAGCCGGGGAGACCCTCGTACCAGATCGAGGTCAGGAGCTGCTGGCAGTGTGGATGGGCAACAAACTGCAAGAAGGCAACAAGAAACATTAGTTTGCTGTCAGAGAGTGTGAGAGTTAAAGTAGTCAGGGGACAAAGTGCAAACAGGCAACAGGAAACATTAGTTCATTTTGGTGTTAAGAGGATGAGAGTTCTAAAGTAGTCAGGCAACAAAATGCAGTAGGCAATAGAAAACATTAGTTCACTTTCGTGTTCAGAGTGGTGAGTGTTATACCAGCCAGGCAATAAATAAACAGTGAAGTGATTAAACATGGGACGTCTCTGCACTAAAGTGCGCAACAACCAATATTCGTTTATATGAGGCTCATTCCTAATTGTAATACTTGCGCATTTGTGTATATTCACACATACACAAAAGCAGTCTCGCGCCTACACACACACACACACACACACACACACACACACACACACACACACACACACACACAGAGGGACAGAGGGAGGCAGAGAGGCCGAAAAAGACAGAGAGACAGAGACAGAGAGAAATGGAGAAAGCGATGAGACAGACAGACAGACGGGCGGACGGACGGACGGACGGACGGACGGACGGACGGATGGATGGACGGACGGACGGGCAGACAGACAGACAGACAGACAGAGAAATTCGTCTTTTGCCGTTTATTCCCCATTAGGCATCGGCCTCCTCCCCCTCCCAATGCACTCCCGCCAAGATGTCTTCTTCTGTGCTATCTCCTGACATCGGAAATAAAGACGGTCGGTGTAGTTTTGACCACGTCAAACCTTCTGTGGCGGTTGGTCAAAAATCTCGGGCTAGAAACGTCAATCCAAAGAGTAGTCAATCCAAAAGAGTAGTCAATCCAAAGAGTAGTCAATCCAAAGAGTAGTCAATCCAAAGAGTAGTCAATCCAAAGAGTAGTCAATCCAAAAGAGTAGTCAATCCAAAGAGTAGTCAATCCAAAGAGTAGTCAATCCAAAGAGTAGTCAATCCAAAGAGTAGTCAATCCAAAGAGTAGTCAATCCAAAGAGTAGTCAATCCAAAAGAGTAGTCAATCCAAAGAGTAGTCAATCCAAAGAGTAGTCAATCCAAAGAGTAGTCAATCCAAAGAGTAGTCAATCCAAAGAGTAGTCAATCCAAAGAGTAGTCAATCCAAAAGACCTTAACACTGTGGTGTTGACGGGTATTATGTGGTTTCGGGGTAATTAAAGTGCTTTTAATCAAATATAGGCGATACATTAGTAGCTGTTATAACGATGATGCTGATTATGATGATTATGGTGTTGGTGATATTAATGGTGGTGATGATGATAGTGATGATGCTTATTTCAATGATGTTGATAGGTATGATGTTGGTGGTAGTGGTAATTTTGACGATGTTGTTAGGTGCGATATCCTTGGTGGTGATGTTGATAAATGTGATGTTGATGGTGATGATGCTGAAGGTGAAGATGGTGATGATGTTGACGGTGGTGATGTTGAAGGTGATGATGTTGAATATGTTGATGGTGATGATGTGAAGGTGAAGATGTTGATGGTGATTATGTTGATGGTGGTGATGTTGATGGTGATGATGTTGAATATGTTGATGGTGATGATGTTGATGGTGATGATGCTGAAGGTGATGATACTGAAGGTGATGATACTGATGGCGATGATGTCAATGGCGAGGATGTTGATGGGGATGTTGTTGAAGGTGATTATGTTAATAGATGTGATGTTGATGGTGGTGATGTTGATGATGGCGAGTTGATTTGATGATGTTGATGGTGGTGATATTTATGGTGGAGATGTTGATGGTGATGATGTTGGTTTGTTTAAGTTGATTGCGATGATAGTAATTTTAGTGGTAATGATATTATTGCTGTTGTGATGACGATAATA
This sequence comes from Cepaea hortensis, assembly GCA_963921405.1. Taxonomy (NCBI): domain Eukaryota; kingdom Metazoa; phylum Mollusca; class Gastropoda; order Stylommatophora; family Helicidae; genus Cepaea; species Cepaea hortensis. The sequence goes on along the minus strand of OY992876.1, from coordinate 311,505,930 downwards.
TTAAAACGGATGATGAAATAGTGAAAACAATATCCTAGATTATGATGATGAAATTACTAATGATAATAAAAAAAGAAACCCACTTTATCACTAATTACAGAAACGTACTTGCTCTAAACATGATCCGTTTAGTCTTCCTAATTACAATCACTGCTGGCAAGCTAAGCCGGAAGCAGTATGGGAACATGTGCATACAGAATCATGACCCGAGCGGAAGCTTAAATTATTATTCCTGCATAATAGGTTTTTATTTTTATTCATTCCTTCATTCAATGGCATGTCCCTTGCAGAACTTCGTTCCTATACCAACCTTCTGGAAAACTTCTCGTTAAGCCCTCGAAACACCCATCTGGAGATCATCTGCCACATCCTGCACCCATCTTCTCTTTGGCCTTCCTCTTCGTCTCTTCCTGGGCATATATCCCTCCATGATTGTTCTCTTCAAATTTTCATGACGTTTCAAGTGACCAAAATAATTCAAGTTTCTTTGTTCTATTGTCTTTAGTAGCCAACCGTCTTCAATATTCAGTTCATGTCATATAGACGCATTTGTTCTTTTCTGTATCCAAGATATTCTTAGAAACCGTCTATAACATTTATATTCAAAGGCATGTATGCGCTGTTCAGCTTGTTTATTAATTGTCCAGGTCTCACAGGCGTATGTTGCAATGGGAAAGATGCATGCTCTTAAAAATCTAATTTTTGTAGGTATATCTGTCCCACTCCAAAATGTATTCAGTCGTTTTAGTTTCTGAAGAGCAATATATATTCGTCTTTGAATTTCCGTCACTGTGTCACCATTGTTGGTAATCAATGACCCAAGATATTCGAAATGTTCCACCACCTCCAATTTTCCTTCATTAACATATATTTCTTTCTCAATATTAGTTTTATCTGTATGCAATATCTTTGTTTTTGTTTTTCTACGTTAAGATATCTTCTTCTTCTTCTTCTTCTGTGTTCATCCGGAGAGTTTTTTCGGAGGTGATTGCGTTGTACCTGTTTACAGCAGAGCTGCGTTCTTGCTACGATAGGCCGACACATCCGACTTCTGCGGATATTTGTTGAGCGGGGTAACTTTCCCGGGGGTTTCGTAGGACGTTTGACTCTCACTGTTGTGGTGTTATCCCCCATGCCAGCTGGCCTATTTAGAACAGTCGAAGACTTCCCGGTCAGCTCTCAAGGGAAGGCAGGGGCAGACCATGGGCATTCCTCGCCATCCAAGGATGCTTCCATAATTGCAGAGCCATCACACAGCGCTCTGGTACTGGGCCCACCCAAGGAATCGTCACGTTCTGTACATGGCTGCTTAGCCTCACTTCCGTATATTCGGCCTTCCATTCACCACAGGCTGTTCCTCCGAAACGAGAGGAATGCAGTCTGCAGATGACATCCACACAGTGAGCTTTCGATTCGGACTTTCCACATAATGGATTTGCTATCCAAGCAATATTCCATTTTGTGCCACTAGGACACCTTTCCCACCCTTGGTGACGCCCACATAGTGAGCTTTCAATTCGGACTTTCCTCGTAATGTATGTTCTATCCAAGCAATATTCCATTTCGTGCCACTGGGACGCTTTTTCCACCTTTGTTGACGTCCACATAATGAGATTTTGATTCTGACTTTCCACGTAATGAATTTGCTAGCCAAGCAATATTCCATTTCATGCCTCTGGACGCTTTTGCTGCCGATATAACTATGGTATGAAGTGTGGCAGTCTAAGTACTTCTTCGTGCACCTTAAGATGTCAACCTGAATGTAGTTAAAGTAAGCTGCAGTCAATTTGAGCTTGTTTATATCTCCATAGGTCTTGTCCTCAAATGAAGCAGGCTTGGGCCAAAATATATTTCAATGTTCGGCATATATTGGGCACCCCTGCAGCAAATGTCTAGCTGTAATTTTACCAGTTCCACAATTACATTCATCGGCATCTCCTATCCTTAGTTTATTGAACAAGTGGTGTTTCAGCCTGTTATGTCCTGTGCGGAGTCTGAAGATTGCTACTTGCTTACTTCAGTCGAGTTTGTAATATGCATCATCTTTCTGATAGCCTGGATGCTCTGATTCCCATTTGGTTCTATAAGTGCATTTTTATAAACCTCTTTGCCTCATTATAGGTTATGTCTATGTCAGGCTGTGGTAATCGTCCACCCTCTTTTGCTAGTCTATTAGCCTCTTCATTTCCAGGTATACTGAAATGTGATGGGATCCACTGTATTACAACTTTTTTGGATTTCTGGCATAGACCATGGAGTGCTGCTCTTAGGTCAGCTATTTCTGTGCTGTTATTGCTCTTCAGTATTGAGACAGCTGACTTTGCATCTGTGAAGATAGCTATTTGCTTCTCTTTATTTTCCTCCGTCAAGAACATTTCTGCTGTAGTTTTCAAAGTCTCTACCTCCGCTTTGAAGTTACTTGAGAATTTTCCAGTTGCCACTGACTGTGTTGTTTCACACCATTTTCTATATATAGAAGAATTCCTCCTCCTCCATTTTCTATTGAATTTTTGGCTGATTCATCTGTATATGCAAGGGTCCAATTGCTACTTGTGTAATGTTTTTTTTCTATTTTTTTTTCTAAATGTTCCATTTTCTATTGAATTTTTGGCTGATCCATCTGTATATGCAAGGGTCCAATTGCTACTTGTGTAATGTTTTTTTAAAAATATAGTTTAGAGCTATTTTTCTTCTTTTGTTTCATTCTGAGTGTTCTTTTTCTCAATACCAGGAATGTTTTCTATCATCTCAGGCAGTTGCTGCTGTCTGCAAGCTGGGAACTTGTGTGCATTGTAAATGGGTTTGACTGTTGATATGTTAAGTATAGGATCTGCCCTAATCTTTCGTTTTGCAGTTTCTACAAAGTTGCTACGCTTCAGTCTTCCCTTTCCAAAACCATTAAACCTTTTATACATGGGGTGGAGAACTTGGTGACAACTGGCAAGATCGAAGGGAACAGACCAAGAGGAAGACCGAGAAGTAAATACCTGGATGGCTTGGCCACATGGCATGGACGAGACAGGAACACTGAGCTGATCCATGACTCTGGTGATTGAGTGAAATGGCGAGTCATGACCGCCCACGCTTTCCAGCATGGTACATGATTGATTGATTGATTGATCTGTCAATCTTCTAAATTTTTCTGCTTGTTGCTGGGCTCTACTATCTCTTCTATCCTGCATTGGTTGTAAACAAGTGATCTTTTCTATTTCGTTAATAGGCGTTGTCATCAGACTTCCAGTTATGATACGCATTTCTTGATTTTAGACTTTACTTATTTTGTTAAAATTTGACTTAGCTGCTGTTTCCCCAAGCTGCGATGCCATATTCCATTACTGGCCTCACCCGTCCAGTGTATAACTTCTTGAGAACTTTCTCATCTGCTCCGTACGTTGTACCAGCAAGCTTTATCTTGATTGCCATTTTTTGCCTTGCTCTTGTTCGATTTTTCTCAACCTGTGTCTTCCATGTCAGGCGACGATCAAAGGCAACTCCTAGATAGTTTGGATTTTCTTCATGGCGGAATAATTGTCCACTCAATACCAGCTTAGGGTGCTGAGTTTTATTTGAGAGGGGAACACTGTGCATGTTGTTTTCTCCTCACTTATCTTCACTAGCCATGATTGTAACCAGTTATCTAGCGCTAATAAGACTTGCTGTATTCTGCTGTTGTACTAATATATTCTTCGGATGTCCATATGGCTAGGTCATCTGCAAAGGAGGATGTGTGTACTCTGGCTGGAAAATTTTCTGTGATGTCATTTATATATGCTAGGAATAATGTTGGTGAAAAAACTCCTCCTTGAGGGACACCTTGTTCCAACAGCATCTTTCTGCTGATTTGTCCTTGTACTTTTGTCCTGGCAGTTCTGTTCTCAAGGTAGTGGCTGATCTATTTGTACATTTCCCCACAAACATGCATTTTTTGCAGTTTTACTTTCAGTCCTTCCTTCCATACTTTATCAAATGCTTTTCTAAATCTATCCAGACTGCTAGTGTGTGCTTTTTCTCTTGGAAGGCATCCTCTATTTCCTGAGCTATATAGGTTATTTGATCTTCAGTGGATCTGTACTTTCTGAACCCTGCTTGGTGAGGTGTTAAGAGTTGTTTTTCTTCCAGATGTCATGTTAGCCTGTCATTACCATTAATTTTCCTACACAGCTAAGTAGACTAATAGGTAGATAGCCATTTGGTTCTTTCAGATTTTTTTCTTTTCTTTGGGACTGGTATTAGTATAACTTCCTTCCATGCCTGTGGGAATATTCCTCTCTTCCAGCTGTAATTTAGGACTGCTAGTAGTTTCTTTTTTGCTTTATTGCCTAGTCCTAGTAGCATTTCCTTTGTGATTCCATCCTTTCCTGATGATTTCTTCTTTTTTAGGGTATTCATAGCCTGTTCCATTTCTTCCATTTTTAGATTTGCCATCACATATTCTGCTGCTGTCTCTGTATTACTATGATGTGTCTGTTTATCTTTGAATACTTTCTTCTATTCGGTTGTAATATCAATGTGGTTTGCACTAGCATAGTGTTTCATTAGTGCATTTGCCGCCTTTTTCCCTGTAAGCAAAGCATTTCCATGTTTAATTTTGATTTGTTTGTTTCTGGGTCCTTCATTGTTCATGGCATTCACTAGCCTCCATAGTTTGTTTCCATCCCTGTCAGAGTTTAAGTTTTCTGTTTTTTTTTTCATCCAACAATCTCTTGTTGTTTGATTTACTGTTCTTTTATATTTGCTGAGATGGCTTTGAGAAGGATGTTCTCTTCAGTTTTTGTTCTCTCTCTGTTGTCTTCCTGGCATCTTCAACTTTGTCCTCCAAAATGTGTAGTTCTTCAGTAAAGTATGGTTTGTAATTTTTCCTCGCTCCTCTTGGAATAGACTCATTGCTCGCCTGTATTATTGCTTTGTTTAGACTTTCCGCCATTTGTTTCATGTTGCCATGTCGTGTGTTTATGTTTTCACAATATTTGTCTGTTAGTATGGCAAATCTGTCCGAATCAGCTCATTCGTAATTCCAGCGAGGCAAAGGCTTTTGCTCCTGTGGAACATACTCCATATTCATTACTAGCTTGATTGGTCTGTGGTCACTACCTGCTAATTGGTCAAGCACATGGCGATCGATAGTGTGGAGGAGTCTATTATGCAGAAAATTAAGTCTGGCGTAGAAGTGGTAAACTGTCTTCTGGAGTAGAAGCTCGGTGTGTCGTCCGCTTTGTTGAGTAAATGGAGATTTAAATATATTTCCCAATTCTCCACTTCATCTCCTCTGTTGTCAGTATCTGGGTATCCCTATCTTTCTGAGCGGCTATTAAAGTCTCCGACAATAATGCAGTTTGTGTCAGTTATTTTCATATTTGAAAGTGTAAGGTCCTTATCTGGTGGGCTATACAGATTGTAAATTCGTATTTTCATGTCCTGCATCATTATATCAACAGCTATAATTTCCTTTTAGTTGTCAAATGTCACATATACTTCACTGCAAGGTATTGTGTTTCGTGTAGGTATTAGAACTCCTCCTTTGTGTCCTTCGCAGTCGAAACGTGTGACCTGATATTCTCTGACTGAGAATCTGTGATTGGCGTTGATGTGTGTCTCTTGAATGCATGCCACATCTATTCTATCATTATGAAGAAGATTTGTTTGGTGGACTTTCTTGTTAGAAACTCCTTCGGCATTCCACTGTAGCATGTTGAGTGTCCGGGGTGTTTGGTCAATAGCTCTTAATCTACTCCTCTGTGCCTTGACTCCACAGCACAGAGGAAGGTGACCACCAGTAGTTATGGGTGTACCCCCTCGAGACAGGGGGCCCAGCACTATCACCGCCTGATGGGACTTCACAGGATTAGCACCATACTGATTAATTTTAATCTGTGGCATCATGAATTGATTAAGTTACGTTACCAAAGTTACGTTGCTTTGTCAAACCTGTGGCTCAGTACATCCGATTTCGACAAGCATTTTTTCGGGTGTGCTTTCCCTAGCCTTTGACTGTCCAGAGTCTACATGCAAGGCAGCAGGTGTGTGTGTCTCTATTTGTCTGGTTCCTCTCCCTTGACCTGTCCGACATAGGAGACCCTACCAGTAGCTGTGCTACCGTCGGCATAGCTCTTGGGGTTATTGGAACACGCAAGCCCCTCTACCACAACAAGGTGGAGACACGTCAGAGGGGCGTTAAGATATAAGTTGCGATTTTTACAATTCTTTTGGGTTGTGGTTATTAATTGTTCTATACCATTCAGTGATGTGGATAGTAATACTATATCATCAGCATATCGAATCTCTGTTATTTCATGACCAACTATATTTAGGGCAATATATGTAGGCAAGGGCTGTAGCACATGTAGAGAAGACCAGTAGCGGATGTATTCAAGAACTTCAACAGATGTAAAGAAGGAATGTAGCAGATGTAGAGAAGACCAGTAGCGGATGTATTCAAGAACTTCAACAGATGTAAAGAAGGAATGTAGCAGATGTAGGCAAGGGCTGTAGCACATGTAGGCAAGGGCTGTAGCAGATGTAGGCAAGGGCTGTAGCACATGTAGGCAAGGGCTGTAGCACATGTAGGCAAGGGCTGTAGCACATGTAGGCAAGGGCTGTAGCACATGTAGGCAAGGGCTGTAGCACATGTAGGCAAGGGCTGTAGCACATGTAGGCAAGGGCTGTAGCACATGTAGGCAAGGGCTGTAGCAGATGTAGGCAAGGGCTGTAGCACATGTAGGCAAGGGCTGTAGCACATGTAGGCAAGGGCTGTAGCACATGTAGGCAAGGGCTGTAGCAGATGTAGGCAAGGGCTGTAGCAGATGTAGGCAAGGGCTGTAGCACATGTAGGCAAGGGCTGTAGCACATGTAGGCAAGGGCTGTAGCACATGTAGGCAAGGGCTGTAGCAGATGTAGGCAAGGGCTGTAGCACATGTAGGCAAGGGCTGTAGCACATGTAGGCAAGGGCTGTAGCACATGTAGGCAAGGGCTGTAGCACATGTAGGCAAGGGCTGTAGCACATGTAGGCAAGGGCTGTAGCACATGTAGGCAAGGGCTGTAGCACATGTAGGCAAGGGCTGTAGCACATGTAGGCAAGGGCTGTAGCACATGTAGGCAAGGGCTGTAGCACATGTAGGCAAGGGCTGTAGCAGATGTAGGCAAGGGCTGTAGCACATGTAGGCAAGGGCTGTAGCACATGTAGGCAAGGGCTGTAGCACATGTAGGCAAGGGCTGTAGCAGATGTAGGCAAGGGCTGTAGCACATGTAGGCAAGGGCTGTAGCACATGTAGGCAAGGGCTGTAGCACATGTAGGCAAGGGCTGTAGCACATGTAGGCAAGGGCTGTAGCACATGTAGGCAAGGGCTGTAGCAGATGTAGGCAAGGGCTGTAGATGTAAGCAATGTATTTAGCAGCTGTAGGGAATTAATGTAGCACATATAGGCAATGAATGTAGCAGCTGTAGGCAATTGATGTAACACCCATAAGCACTGAATGTAGCAACTGAAGGCAATGAATGTAGCAACTGAAGGCAATGAATATAGCAGATACAGGCAATGGATGTAGCAGCTGAGGGCAAAGAATGTATCAGCTATAAACAATGAATGTATCAGCTGTGGGCAATGATTGTAGCAGCTGTAAGCAATTAATGTAGCGGCTGTAGGCAATGAATGTCGCAACTGTAGGCAACGAACGTAGCAGTTGTCTGGGAGCGACAAACACGCGAAAATAACCATGTCGAATAAATCGATGAAGTATGAGGGGTAGGTGTTGTCACTGTCGTTAAGTCTGTCAGGTGATGTATTTTGTTCCAGGCTTCGTTGGGTCATTATCACCTGGTTCTCGGTGAAAGGTGGCAGGCGGTGGCGAAGAGGATGGGGCCATGAAACACAGTAAACGGGGTAAAAAATATGACTAACATAATGCAAATATGCAGGCAGACAGGCGTGAAGAAAAGGTGACAGACAGACAGATAGACAGGCAGACAGGCATGAAGAAAGGGTGACCGAGAGACAGCAAACAGACAGGCAGACAATCTGGGAGAATGGTAGACAGACAGACAATTCTAGAGATGACAGATAAACAGGCAGACAGACATATAATATGTGAGAGTGTTTGACAGACAGACAGACAGACAGACAGACAGACAGACAGACAGACAGACAGACAGGGACGAAAAGACAGACACTCTGAACAACTGACAGAACCACGGACAGACAGTAAGTAAGTACAGTTTTAAACAATACGTTTTTACACCACAAACCTCAGCCCACATCCCATCCCACACCCCACAATCATTTTATTTCGCCATGAATCGGATTTGGGCAGAGAGGCTGGCAGGAGAACACACAGAATGGCGAACTGATACAGGAAAAGAAAGAAAGAAAGAAAGAAAGAAAGAAAGAAAGAAAGAAAGAAAGAAAGAAAGAAAGAAAGAAAGAAAGAAAGAAAGAAAGAAAGAAAGAAAGAAGAAAGGATATAAGGGTACCGGGACGGGGAGGCAGAAAGATAGAAAGACAGACTGATAAGCGGGGACATAGACAGATACACAGGTATATAGACAAATGGACAAAAGAACATAAAGACAGACAGACAGACAAACAAATGGACAAAGAAAAGTTAAGACAGGCAGGCAAGCAGACAGACAAACACAATAACAAAAGAGCGTTAAGACAGGCAGACAGGCAAGCAGGTGGACAGGCAGACAGATGGACAAAGGAACATTAAGACAGACAGACAGACAGACAGACAGACAGACAGACAGACAGACAAGTACACTGTCACATGTGTCTTTGCAACTGTAATTTCAGGAAGATCACTAAAGACAACGGGGAACAACAGGAGAAGAGAAAGATATAACACATACAACATAACCACCACAGGCCTGTCTGATCTGAGCTTATCGTAAGTGGTGAATGGGGGTCGGGCTAGGGAACGCCCTTAAGTAACACGGTCGGGTGAAGAACCAGGGAATGTGCAATATAGACCCGGCCATGGAATCAGTTCTCGGTTTAATGTAAGCCTCTTGAGGTGGCACGCATTTCTCTGCTTGTTGTAGCATAAATGCTAGTGGGGTGGGGGTGGTGTAGTAGTAGTAGCAGTAGTGGTGACAGTGGTAGTAGTAGTAGTAGTAGTAGTAGTAGTAGTAGCAGCAGCAGCAGCAGCAGCAGTAGTAGTAGTAGTAGTAGTAGTAGTAGTAGTAGTAGTAGTAGTAGTAGTAGTAGTAGTAGTAGTAGTAGTAGTAGTAGTAGTAGTAGTAGTATAGTAGTAGTTGTTGTTGTTGTTGTTGTTGTTGTGGGGGTGGTGGTGGCGGCAGTAGTTCTTGTAGTACTGAAGGTGGTAGTGGTAGTAACGCAATGGTAGAAGAAGAAGAAGAAGAAGAAGAAGAAGAAGAAGAAGAAGAAGAAGAAGAAGAAGAAGAAGAAGAAGGAAGAAGAAGAAGAAGAAGAAGAAGAAGAAGAAGAAGAAGAAGAAGAAGAAGAAGAAGAAGAAGAAGAAAAAGAAGGAGGAGGAGGAGGAGAAGAAGAAGAAGAAGAAGAAGAAGAAGAAGAAGAAGAAGAAGAAGAAGAAGAAGAAGAAGAAGAAGAAGAAGAAGAAGAAGAAGAAGAAGAAGAAGAAGAAGAAGAAGAAGAAGAAGAAGAAGAAAAGAAGAAGAAGAAGAAGAAGAAGAAGAAGAAGAAGAAGAAGAAGAAGAAGAAGAAGAAGAAGAAGAAGCAGGGAGGAGGAGAAGAAGAAGAAGAAGAAGAAGAAGAAGAAGAAGAAGAAGAAGAAGAAGAAGAAGAAGAAGAAGAAGAAGAAGAAGAAGAAGAAGAAGAAGAAGAAGAAGAAGAAGAAGAAGAAGAGTTGAATGAAAAGGGGAGAAAGGAGGAATATGAGGAAGATGTGAAAGAGGACGAAGAGGAGAAGGGCGGGAGAGCGGGGGGGGGGGGGAAGAGAAGAAGAAACAGAAGGAGAGAAGGCGGGAGAAGAGTAAGAAAAGAAACACCAAGAAAAACAAGAATAAGATCAAGAAGAACAAGACTAGAAAAACAAGAGCAAGACGAACAAGACCAAGAAGAACAAGAAGAACAAGACCAGAAAAAACAATAACGAGAACAACAAGAAGTTCAAGAAGAACTAGACCAGAAAACAACAAGAAGTACAAGAAGAACTAGACCAGAAAACAACAAGAAGTACAAGAAGAACTAGACCAGAAAACAACAAGAAGTACAAGAAGAACTAGACCAGAAAACAACAAGAAGTACAAGAAGAACTAGACCAGAAAACAACAAGAAGAATAAGACCAGAAAAACAAGAACAAGAAGAACACGAAGAACAAGACCAGAAAAATAAGAACAAGACCAAGACGAACAAGAAGAACAAGACAACTTTGCCTAATCAGTTCAATCACCGCCTGATGCCGAGTGACTAGAACGCTAGGCTCCAATTTTGGAGACCCGGGTTCTAATCCTCGGTAATTTGATGGATGTTTTTCTGTCGGTGGCAAAAAGAAAAACCCTAACCTGCACATTTCGCGGCGACTGCACTATCCAGGCTGCCTTAATTCCTCAGGCACAAGACCCCCCCACCCTCCTGACCTACACCGCAAGGTACTATAGACACTATTGACAGTTTTCTGTCAGTTCAGTTTTATTTCTCGATTACCAGATAATCATGTCATCCTATAGTCTTCTTCTGTGGATATTAATAAAACTTTCATTTCCCAAGAAGACTCGAATCATTGCCTTTCAAATGTGCAGGTTCTTCCCGAGGCAACATTTGTCATTCCTCACTCTAGCACATCGCGTGCAGTGTAACTACAGCCTGGTCCCGGGTATTGATTTGTGCAATGACTTCTAATCGGATCTGGCAATCCTGTGATGTTCCCGCCATGAGGCTAGGCTGGGACAGGTAAAAATCTCTCTCTGATTTAAGACACATGTAAATATAGATTCTCTTATGTTTTGAAAGTAGAGCTGAGTTGAGTCAAGAACCGAAATAAGAGCACTCATGACATTTTCATATTTGAGTCCTCATCTTCAATAGGCAGCGAAGAGTCTCAAATTAATCGTATCAGTAGCAGTCGTGTTATGTGTCCGACTGGTCCTTAGTGTCCATTAAATCATCTGGTCACTCCCTGCAGCACCATTCTCCTCAAGCCGTGATGATCTAACTGTTCTTCTGCACTGTACACCCCATCCCAAGGGTCCCGACAACGTCTGCCTTATCATGCACCAATACCCACCAAGTGGTGCAGACCCGGCCAATCTGTCCGCCTGCTCGTTTCCCACCACACCAGCATGTCATGGGGAAAACATCCAACAGATGCTCTCCGTGTTTGATTGTTGAATGGAAGTGAATGGACCAGGAGTGGGGCGTTTGAAATGTGTTTATATCTGCAATGTTGGCTCTTGTTTGAACTTCACTGTCTATGTTAGTTCACTTAGTGGTCCATAGAGTTTATCTGCCACTGTTGTTTCTCTAGGACAGAAGGTTTGCCTAGATATGCCGTTTTTTCTTTGTGTGGCAGTCTTGGGTTATGTGATCTGTTGTCAGTGACGCTAAACTGCATGTGCACATGGCTGATTCGCCAATCTTGAATTTTGTATACATGTGGTTGTGTAAGCTATTGTGTCCTGTTCTGAGGCGCAGAATAATTATGTGTTCTGATCTGTCCATAAAGTGGTAATCGTCTTGTGTTGGTGGCTTTCTGATCGATTTGATGATTCTTTTCTTTTGGTGGTATGTAATAGGCACATCAGGTTGTTCTTCTATTGTTAATTCCTTAGCTAGTTAATCAGCTCTCTCGTTTCCGGGAACTCCTCAGTGAGATGGTGTCCACTGTATACCTTATGCTGGCGGCCTGGTTTAGAACGTAGCGTCCCAGAGTGTGGGGTGCTCATGAAGACGTTCGCAATGAATGTGTTTCTTGTCTAGTTGGTTTGGATGTTGTATTGTTGTCTGCGCTCGCTCGCTTTGAACTCAAGCGTAGCTCATACACGCTATTTCTAATGCACTAAACTGATATTTGCGTGTTGAATGGCTTCCCATATAAACAGTGTCCCTCGCCATCAGGCGAACCCACTCCGACTTGTGAGGTACTTGTAATTTACGTCCCCAAGTCAAGGACGAGAAGTCAACATTTAAGTTCAGTTGACTGGTGTTGGGGTTGAACCTCGGTATGAGCACATCGGATGTTTAAGAACGAGCGCTCTTATTCATTCGGCAATACTAATCTCCCTATAATATATTTAACGGTAGCCGTTCTAATCTGAAAACGTTGCACGGGAAGCGGTCGAGCAGGCCTGCCCTTTTGGATGTCCGGCTGTACATGGGTTTTTATCTGAGTATTCCGCCTTGTCAGAGAATTTTAGACGCCCGATCCACAATCATAGGATAAGGGAGTTAAAAGCATGTCATCCGATTCTCTTACTTTTATGTAAATCCAAACAGTCCACAAGAAACGAACCCGGTTCGCTGAGCCGGGGTGGGTTGTGTAACATCTATCTACTCCATCCTCTTGCTTGAATCGAACACAAATATCAACAGTTCCTGGGTACAATTGGACTTCTTGATACATCAAACGCAACAGCGGCGTCAGAAGAGGCAGCAGGATAAGCTCCTGTAGCAGCAGGAGCAGCAACAACAACAGCACCTTCAACGCCAACAACAACAACAACCAGGACGTGAGAATCAGTACCAAACCTTCTGGCCTAGAGAAATAAGTGGAAGATAAACTCTATGGACCACTGGGTGAATTTAGAAAAGACAGTGAAATGCATATAAGCGACAACATTGCAGTTATAGACAAATTTCAAGCGAACGAAAGAAGAAGAAACACGACTGACCTGTTTCTGTTCATATTTGATTGCCAACTTCAGTCGACACAAGGTCATCTTGTCTGTGTCCCAGGAAGGTGTGTCCTCCTCTTCGTCAGAGTCCTCCTCACAGGTCTTGTTGAGTACAGCAATCACCTCTTCGCTACTCCTGCACTGCTCCAGCATCTCGCAGGCGTACTTCTTGCACTGTTCACTTAACTGAGGGACAGACGGTAGACAAGCTAAACATGGTCCACTTAACTGAGGGACAGACGGTAGACAAGATAAGCAGTGTCCACTTAACTGAGGGACAGACGGTAGACAAACTAAACACTGTCCATTCAACAGAGAGACCGACGGTACACAAACTAAACATTTTCCAGTTAACAGAGAGACAAACGGTACACAAGCTAAGCATTTTCAATTTAACAGAGAGACAGACGGTATACAAACTAAACATTGTCCACTTAAGTGAGAGACGGACATTATAGAAACTAAACACTGTCCACTTAAGTGAGAGACAGACTGTAAAAAATCTAAACATTGTCCACTTAAGTGAGAGACAGACTGTAAAAAATCTAAACATTGTCCACTTAAGTGAGAGACAGACTGTAAAAAATCTAAACATTGTCCACTTAAGTGAGAGACAGACGGTACACAAACTAAACATTGTCCACTTAAGTGAGAGACGGACATTATAGAAACTAAACACTGTCCACTTAAGTGAGAGACAGACTGTAAAAAATCTAAACATTGTCCACTTAAGTGAGAGACAGACGGTACACAAACTAAAGAAACTAAACATTGAACACTTAACTGAGGGACAGACGGTACATAAACTAAACATTGGCGACTTAAGTGTGATATAGAAGTTTCACAAACTAAATATTGTCCACTTAATTGTGTGACAGATGTTACACGTGTTAAATAGTCTTAAAAAGAGGTTTAGTTAGACAGGACAGAAGAGGACAAACTAAATAATCATAAAGGCATTCAGGATATTGGAGGACAGACTAAACAATACTTTACATCAGACACAGGAGAAGAGGACAGACTCAACAATACCTTATAGCAGCCTGGATAGAAGAATAATGACTAAGAATACTTTAAGGTTACCATGGTAAAATAAGACACACTAAACAATACATTAAGGTAGTCAAGATACAGAAAGACAGGTTGAACAATACCTTTAAGTAGTCAAGATAGAAAATAGAGGACTAAATAATACCTTAAAGTAATTCAGGTAGAAGACAACAGACTAAATAATACCTTAAAGTAGTCCAGACAGAATACAACAGACTAAATAATACCTTAAAGTAGTCCAGACAGAATACAACAGACTAAATAATACCTTAAAGTAGTCCAGACAGAATACAACAGACTAAACAAAACCTTAAAGTAGTCCAGACAGAATACAACAGACTAAATAATACCTTAAAGTAGTCCAGACAGAATACAACAGACTAAACAAAACCTTAAAGTAGTCCAGACAGAATACAACAGACTAAATAATACCTTAAAGTAGTCCAGACAGAATACAACAGACTAAATAATACCTTAAAGTAGTCCAGACAGAATACAACAGACTAAATAATACCTTAAAGTAGTCCAGACAGAATACAACAGACTAAACAAAACCTTAAAGTAGTCCAGACAGAATACAACAGACTAAATAATACCTTAAAGTAGTCCAGACAGAATACAACAGACTAAATAATACCTTAAAGTAGTCCAGACAGAATACAACAGACTAAACAAAACCTTAAAGTAGTCCAGACAGAATACAACAGACTAAATAATACCTTAAAGTAGTCCAGACAGAATACAACAGACTAAATAATACCTTAAAGTAGTCCAGACAGAATACAACAGACTAAATAATACCTTAAAGTAGCCCAGATAGAAGACAACAGACTAAACAAAAGCTATGGTAAGTCGCCTTGATTTGGTTGCGTTTGTGTTTTCTCTTGACAACTTCCTTGCCTTTCTCTTGCTGCGCGCGCATATGGAAATTCTACTTCCCTGTATATCCGGCTGTCTGCCTCAGATTGTATATAGTGCTCACCCAAGCATGCTCCTCATCTCCTATTCTATTCCCATATCTACCCTAGTGTTGATCATCGACTTTGGCCCACATTTTCTGTAAATGTTTCTGTTTCATCGAAATATCATCAACATTGTGTTGGAGATTGCAAAATGTGGAGAAAGATTATCGTAGAGGCTAGGTGGCAAGGCACTTGATGATAATAACAACGTACGGGCCTCCTGTACAAGTCTATGATATATGGTGCCAGGCCCACATATTTATACACCAATCAACAATGAAACTACTGAACGTAAACTTGCCAAGATATCACAACAGCAGTAAAATGCTGGGGTTGACAGCGATGTCCCGTAAAAAGATATTTAAAAAAAATCAATAATGGGGGGGGGGGGGGAAGGTTGATGTGGTCAGTATGGCGCCCACCGTGTTCACTTCCTACCATACTTCCTGGTACTCGTTTTAGGCTGTGCCGACCAGGGAGCCAATGTCAGTTTTAAGAATCTGCCTCGACGGGAATTTGAAACTATGACCACCGGATCGCCATTCAAGCGTCTAGCTACTATACTACCGTGGCTCCAGGTTGATGAAGATGATTATGATGATGATAGTTATGATGATGATGATGATGATGATGATGATGATGATGATGATGATGGTGATGATGATGATAATGATGATGAAGGTGACGGTGATGAGGATGGTGATGGTGATGTTGATAATGATGACGATGAAGATAATGGTGATGATGATAGTGATGATGATGATGATGATGATGATGATGATGATGATGATGATGATGATGATGATGATGATGATGATGATGATGATGATGATGATGATGATGATGATGATGATGATGATGATGATGATGATGATGATGATGATGATGAATGTTAACTATATAAGTCCCGGGCAACACGTTGATGTTATTAACCTTTTCCCGTGAACCCCATCCATCAGGTATAGCGATCTCTGACAGTTTACATTTTGTCCAAGCAGAGTAAAGAAATCTGGCCTCATCAGTGGCCGCTTCTAGTGTTTATTTAGCCTCTGTGAAAGTAATGGCAAATAGTAGCGTAGTAGTGCTATATCGAACCTAATATAACCTATTACACTGTATGAGTGTAACATAGAATAACCTATTACACCATGTTTTAGTGCTCAGCTTTCGTCAATAAAGATTGATGGTATCCCATGTGCACCTTGTGACATAATCTGTGTCTTCTTTTTGCTGATTGTTAAACCAATTTCAGAACAAGCATTGGAGAATGCATATAGTAGACGTTGTAATTCGGCCTCAGTGTGCGACGTAATTGCAGCAGCAGCATCTGGAATAAGCAACTCTATGATCAGTGCCCTCCTAACTATAGTCTTGGCCTTCAATCTCTGACAAATGTAGAGTCCGCCATCTGAGCGTGAGTGAATGTATATACGACCATCCTGATCACGAAAGGCATGTTTCAGTAGAAGTGAAAAGTATATTCCAAAGAGGGTGGGAGCAAGTACACAACCTTGCTTAACTCCACTCTTGATTTCAAACTATTCTGAAGTTGCACCATCAAACTTATTATACCATTCATGCCTGTGTGGAACGATTCCACACTGGATAAGAAGAGTTGGTGGGCAGCTAATCTTCTTAAGTGCCTTAAACAGACCCCTACGGCTGACCAAATCAAATGCCTTTGTGAGGTCGATGAAGGCAATAAACAGTGGTTGATTCTGTTCACGGCATTTTTCTTGCATTTGTCGCAATGAGCATATCATATCAATGGTAGACCGGTTCTGTCGGAAGCCACACTGTGATTCGGGATAGACTTTATCTCACAGGACTTGAAGTCTGCGCAGAACAATTCTAGCAAATACTTTCCCAACAATACACAGAAGTGGGATACTTCTATAGTTGCTACAGTCGCTGCGATCGCCCTTGTTCTTGTACAATGTTATGATGCTTGAGTCTTTGAAATCCTGTGGGACATGTCCTTCTCGCCAGCATGGCTATATTAGCTGGTGGATCTGTTGAGTGAGTGTGTCTTGCCCACTCCTGATAACCTCTATTGGAATCCCATCCTTACCTGGAGCTTTGCCAGATGCAAGTTCATTTATAGCACACTTAACTTCTGGGAAGTGTGTCCATGTGGTCAAGAGTTGGCAGGGTTTCTATGGCGTTGATGGTATAATCCGCTAGTTTGGTCTCACTTGAGTAAAGTTCCAAATACTGCTCTACTCATCTATCCATCTGTTGTTTCTTATCAGTGATGATTTCTCCAGTCAAGGTTTTCAGTGGTGCACTTCTTTTGATCATTGGACTACAGGTTTTCTTTATCCCCGCATACATGCGTCTGATGTTTCTCTTATCACTTGCATTTTGAATGGACTCACATAACTTGGTCCAATAGGCATGTGCACACTGCCTAGCAGCATTTTGCGCATCCTTCCTCGCTTGCTTCAGCTCACAGAGAGTGTTAAGCGTTGAACTTTCCTTGTTTCTTAAGAGAGCTATCTTCATTTCATCAATCAAGGGCTGCAGTGTCTGGCTTTTGCCGCAAACCACTCCTGCCTCTTATGATCCACAGTGCCGTAAACCCCTACCGCTGTTTTATAAAAAGAATCCTTACGTTTACCCCACTTTTCACTTTCTGATGTATCAGTGAAAGCGTTTTCAAGTTGCTGTTGGAACTCACAGCACTTATCAGGATCGTGGGTGTTAAAAATATTAATCCTGGGTCTAGATTTGTGTTTAGCAGTGTAGATTCTCTTTGGTCTCAGTCTAACCCTTGCAACAACCAAGGAATGATCCGTATCACAGTAAGAACTGTGGTAACTTCGAGGCGATGATGTTTGATTTAGATGTTGTCTCCGTGTGATGATGAAGTCCAGTTGATGCCAATGGTCGCATCTTGGATGTTTCCCTGTGACCTTGTGCAACTATTTTGGTAAAAAAAAAAATTATTTTATAATACATAGGTCATTCCTGGTGCAATGCTCCCAGAGCCATTGCCCATTTTCATTCATGAAACCGATGTTATATTTTCCAAGGCACACTGGCCATGAACTCGAGTCCTTGCCCACATGAGCACTGAAATCACCAAGCATATAAATGTAGTCGGATTTTTTAACTGTCTTGATCGCAGAGTCTAACTCCTCATATAACGAATTCTTCACGTCATCAGAGGAAGTGAGTGTCGATGCATATGCAGTGATAATGGTGGCAAAATCACAAGAGGTTGCCAAGCGCAGGGATAATAGTCTTTCATTACCTCCAGCTGGAATTTCAATCATTCCCAGTAGCCAGTTCTTCACTGCAAAGCACACACCATGTTGCCTTTTTTTCTGCCTGCCCTCTACCCTTCCAAAAAAGGTGTAATTGTTTTCCCTGACTGACCCTTCCTCAGCGAGGCGAGTCTCCTGCAAGCCAGAAATATTAATGTTAAAACGATTGAGTTCGGCATCAATCACAACCGTTTTTCTCACATCGTCAATATTCGTCAGACCATTGGAAAATCCAGGAGACGTGGTTCTTACGTTCCAGTTTGCAGGCTGTAGCTTTAGTTTCTATGTTTCTTTTTAGTAGTAACTGGTGCATTGGTTTTACAGCCTGCGATTCAGATTTTGTTATAGCCCCAAGCACCCATTGAAGCAGGCAGGCTGTCGCGGATCAGCACCCAATTGGCCGGGGGCTGAGTAGCTTGAGGCGGGTGGTAGCTGATCAGTGACACCTGTAGGTGTCTCCCACCGTCAGAGGCAACTCGTGGCGTCCCATGTCTACGCCAATTGATAAGGTCTTATAACCTGTAAATGCTACTTCTCGCTTTGATTCCGAGACCGGTTAAGACCATGGATGGAGTTATACCTCTCCATGGCCTGAGCTAAAATATAGAGACCGTGTGTTGCCCATGCAGCATGGTCCCTCTCTCGGACTGCTTAGTTCACTCCAGAGGAATGGTAACACCAATACATCTGGAACAAGCCAAGCTGCAGAAGCTGCCGATCAGCAAAACAATGCTCTAACTGTCCACCTGTCGGAGCTTCGATCCTAGACCAGCTGCCAACCAAGGCTTAGGGCCTGGTATGCCCTGAAATGATATTTTGTCTTTAGGTTGCATTTCCTCACACCAGGATCAGGCTAGTACCCTCCCAATTGCCCGAAGCCATTGGCACAATATGGGGTGATGGGTTTGGTAATCGCCGCTCACCATTCGGCGCTAACAGAAAGCAGGTAGTACCATCTACTGTCATACGGTAGTTCAGTCATATCTGACTAAGACCTGACTTGTATGTAGCATAGAACATGCTGGTACTTAGAACCTACTATAACATATTACTTCATGTGTTAGTGTTACATAGAACCTACTATAACTTATTACACTGTTTTAGTTCTACATAGAGCCTACTATAACATATTACACTCTGCAATAGTTCTACATAGAACCTACTATAACCTATTACATCGTGTTTTAGTGCTACATACAGATTTACTATAACCTATTACACTCTGTGTTAGTGCTATATAGAATATGTTATTCTGTATTAGTGTTACATAGCTGCTTCTTCTTCTTCTTTCGTTCGCTTGAAATATGTCTATAACTGCAGTGCTGTCTCTTGTATGAATTGAACTGTCTTTTTCAGTTCACACAGCGGTCCATAGAGTTTATCTTCCACTGTCGTCTCTCTAGGCCAGAAGGTTTGCCTAGATATGTTATATTTTGGGCAGTCTTGGAGTATGTGCTCTGCTGTCTGCGACGCCAATCCACATGTACACATGGCTGTTTCACCAATCTTGAATTTTGTATACATGTGGTTGCGTAATCTATTGTGCCCTGTTCTGAGGCGCAG
Organism: Cepaea hortensis; assembly: GCA_963921405.1. Taxonomy (NCBI): domain Eukaryota; kingdom Metazoa; phylum Mollusca; class Gastropoda; order Stylommatophora; family Helicidae; genus Cepaea; species Cepaea hortensis. The sequence goes on along the minus strand of OY992876.1, from coordinate 311,486,280 downwards.
AATAATGACTTGTTCTGGTCTATCCATAACGTGGTAGTCATCTTGAGCAGGTTTTGGTGGCTTTCTGACTGATTTGATCATTCTTTTCTTTTGGTGGTATGTTACAGGCACACCAGGCTGTTCTTCTTTGGCTCCTTCCTTAGCCAATTGATCAGCTCTGTCGTTCCCGGGTACTCCACAGTGGGATGGTATCCACTGTATGGTGACCTTATGCTGACTGCTAAGTTCAGAAAGTAGTGTCCTTAGTACTGGCAATTTCCCAGACAGGAGCGCCTCGAGTACTTATTTTGCATCTGTCAATAGCTTACATAGCTGCCTACTATAATCTATTACGCCAAGTTTTAGTACTACATAGAGACTTAAATAACCTATTTCGCTCTGTTTTAGTGCTATATAGAATCCACTATAACATTTTACACTCTATAATAGTTCTACATAGAACGTACTATAACTTATTACATTCTGTACTAGTGCTACATAGAACCTGTACTGTTATATAGATGTGAAACATGAAAGGTAAGCAGATAAACTGAGTAACATCTAACGGCAGTGGACATGCGGTTCTGGGGAAAATGCAAAGAATACATGGACAGACAGAACAACCAATGAACAAGTCCTTAAGAAACAAATAAATACCTTAAACTGATTAAAGAAAGAAAATGTAAACACTCAAGAATTATTTAAGGCGCGTCTTCGTAAGACATAAACTAGAAAACGGATTGATGGGGGAAAGAACAATGGGGAGGCAAAGATATAAATATCCAGATAGTTTGGCCAGGTGGCATAATAGAGACAAAACACAGAGCTGATCCACAACTCTGGCCATTGTGTCACATATAGAAACATGACCACCAACGCTTATCGCCATGGCACGTGATGATGATGAATTTCAGCTATGCTGAGTCTCTCTGTCATTGTCGTTATCATTATCATCATCATTTGCCATCCTTGTCTTCAAGTGTCGTAGGGAGGTATAATTGACATTTCAATTATTTTATTTTATTTTATTTTATTTTATTATTATTATTATTATTATTATTATTATTATTATTATTATTATTATTATTATTATTATTATTATTATTATTATTATTTGGGAGGGGGAAAGGGGAGGGTTGTTAATTTACACTGGTAATTTTAACATTGGTTAATGGTTATTTTAAATACCCAGGGGCATTTATAACATCAGCTGTGCAATGCACAAAAGAGATTAAGAGATGAATATGGCAAGCAAAAACTGCATTTCAGAAAATAAAGAGTTTCTTATGTAATAACATCTGATGGGAGATGCCTTGAAGAGATTAGAACAAGAATCGCCATGGCGAAAGTAGCCTTTAGCAAGATGAAAAACATTCTGACCAATAAAAGGATGTCAATTGAAACGAGAAAAAGAGTGTTGAGGGGATACATAGAGCCTGTTCTTTTGTATGGAAGTGAAACTTGGACAATGAGCAGTCAATCTGTAAAGCATCTGATGGCTGCAGAAATGTGGTTTCTGAGGAAAATGCAAAGAATACCATGGACAGACAGAAAAACCAATGACCAAGTACTACAGGAGACAAATGAACATCGTAAACTGATTAGAGAAATTAGACGTAGACAGTCAAAATTTTTGGGACATGTTATGAGAAGAAATGGATTGGAGAACTTAGTGACAACTGGCAAGATCGAAGGGAACAGACCAAGGGGAAGACCGAGAGGAAAATACCTGGATGGCTTGGCCACATGGCATGGACGAGACAGGAACACTGAGCTGATCCACAACACTGGTGATCGAGTGAAATGGCGAGTCATGACCGCCCACGCTTTCCGGCATAGCACATGATTGATTGATTGATTGATTATGTAATAAGTCACTATCACTGAATGTAAGAGAGTGCTGAAATGCTATATACTGTAGAGCCAATTTTGCTGTATGGCAGTAAATCTTGGAATATAAGTTAACAAATTAGGAGGAACTTGGAAGCAATAGAGATGTGGTTCTTGAGACGGCGGCATGGAGGAATATCATTAGCAGAGTTGATTCAGATCACCAAAGACCGAGATCTTTGGAGTGCCATGAACGCCAGCTAGTAGGGCACTTGATGATGATGATGATGATGATGATGATGATGATGATGATATCGTGCCTACTTCTTGACTGAAAGGGTCAAGTCTGCGTGTGACCAGTAGGTGTGTTTACAGTATCGTACCTGAATGTAGGAATCTTTGAACTCATTCTCCCTGAGTGCCAGTCGGTCGAGCTCCCATGACAGTCGGAAAGCGGTTAAGATTGGATCAGGGCTTGTCAGCGAGATCCAGGCAGGGCTGGCTAAGGCTTTGTAGGTGTTGATTCTGAGTAGGGAGTGGCGTAAGCTGCAACAATAACATGGTTAATAACATATTGGTTAATTGTGTAAGACTGGCCAATGGGCGTTTCTTACTTTGGTATTGACAAATTGAATAATAAATGATAGATTAACTGCATAGTGGCATAAGCTGGAGCAACATAACACGGGCTCTTATTGGTTAGTTAGGTAAGATGGAACAAAATAAAATGGTTTCTTATTGGCTAGTTAGGTAAGAAGGAATAAATATTCGAATTCCTTATTGGCTATTTGTGTAACAAAAGCTGAAAGTCTATAAAGCAGTTGTATTATCCACACTGCTATATGCTTTGTGAAACATTGACTGTTTATCAGCGACATGCTATGAAATTAAACCAATTCCACACAGTCTGCCTTAGGAAGCTATTGAAGATTAAATGGCAAGACAAGATCCCAGACAATGAAGTTCTAGAAAGAGCGTCCATGCCCAGTATCCACACTCTACTAATGAAAAATTAGATTTGCTGGGCTGGTCACTTAACTCGTATGCCAGATCACAGGCTCCGTAAACATTTTTTTTTACGGCGAGCAGCGTTGTGGTAAACGCTCCCAAGGCGGCCAGAGGAAACGCTTTAAAGACACTCTGAAAATCTCACTGAAAGCTTTTGGAATTCATCTTGTCACCTGGGAGACTGGTGCAAAAGACTGTAATTCGTGGCGTACATCATTACATAAGGGTGCAGTCACTTGTGAAGCAACCAGGACTGCAAGAGCTGTGAAGAAAAGGCTGGACAGAAAAACCCTGCAGAAGATCCTCCTCCTGGAACGTCAAACATTCTTTGCCCACATTGTCAAAGAACATTTCGAGCCAAAATAGGCCTTATCAGCCATCTTAGAAGTCACGGCTCCATACTTTCAACCCCACTGGGTGAAATGAATGGTCATCATCATTCTTGATGGACAAACAACAACATTTGTGGAACAAACAAAGCCTCCACCGTATGAAATGAATATCTTAAGCAATACAATCATTCGCAACTGCGGGACGCTATCGAGAACAAGTCACCCAAACTGTTCAAGAAACCTGATACGGGTGAGAAAATGGCACGTTGTAAGACCAACACCAAAAGACACCCGACTTACAAGATGAGTAGCGTGGAAGCCGCCAAGACCTTAAAGATGACGAGAGGAGAGGACCTGCCTGCGAGTTGCAGCAAAGAACCAGCACCTACAGTAACATCTACTGAAGCCACCACGAGGAAGACCGATGACAACCCACCACAGACAAGAGCCAAGACTCTTGAGAAGCAGAGAGAGGAGAAAGATACCAGAGTCGGAAACACCGACTCATAAACGATCAGAGGGATTGTCAAACCTATCCAGGTGGATCTGACAGATGAACAGATCTTGAAGCAGCTACAACAAGAGAATCTCCATACCCGAATCTTGAAGGCGGGGTGGATTCTGGCGTACTCTAAGATTCCTACTACTCTAGCAACGGTGACAACAGAGGGCAGCGAGATGCCAAGCCAAGTGTGGATGAGCGAGAAAACCCAACAACCTGAAAGATTCATTCCAAGAATCACACAGTGCTCAAGGTGCCAGAGGACCGGCCACAGCAGAACAAAATGCCGCAGCAAGACAGAGATTTGCCGATACTGCGCCGAACACCACGCCTTCAAGGAATGTCCGCCGGCCAAACAGGACAAGGACTTCCGTTCGCCCAATGACAAGAGAAAGTGAAACAACTGCCGTGGCAAGCATGGAGCAAGAAACCTGGGCTGTTCGTACCTCCAAAAACACAGAGACATATTAAAGACCGCTATTACCATAAAGACACCATACAATGAAGCACAGCGGAGGTGCGACACAGCCACAGGCATCTCCCAAGCTGAAAAAACCCATCTTCAAGACCAGATCAACGAGCTGAAGAAGCAAGTCAAGGTACGCCAGACGCCGACGTCAATAAACAAAACCCAAGAACAAGACACCGGCATCAACGAAAAATTTCTGAACAACATGATGGAAATTCAGCGCAACATTCAGCAAGAGGTGGAACGCATGGCCCAGATGAAGATGGAGAACGAAGACATTCTACAAGCTATCAAAACAAAAAGAGAACTGCTAAAAGCCGAAAGGGAACTAATCCAAAACAAGCTATCAGAAACCAAGCAAAATAGCAAAGAGAAGTCTCAAGCTGAAGCCAGCATCCTGTTTACAATGAAGAATAAAATTAGTAAAAGACCAGTATTCTTCAGTGATAGAAACTACAAAGAAGAAAAATCCTAGATATCCAACACATCCCTGGAACTGCCGCTGAAAAAGGGACAAGAAAGCAAACAAACCAAAATTATGAGTTCTCATAAGGACTGCATCATATCAAAAACGACGAGCTAGAAGCCAACACTGACCAAAGAAACCGCCAAAGGAGACGGACACAAAGGAGAACTTGCCGGCCAATCCTCCAGCTGACGTCACATGCATAAAATCTTCAAAATCGATAAGCCAGCTAACACTGACGCAGAAACTGAGAGAGAGAAGCTTAACCTGCACCATGAACCATTACAATATAACTAACACCACAGCGTCTAGTTGAACAATGGTGGACAGTTGGTGTTTTTATTTTATTTTATTTTATGTTTCTTTTAAATTTTACAACTGGAACTGGAAAGCAATACAATTCGGTTTCCCATCTGCGGAAGTCTTATCGAGAACAAGCCACATGTTGGTTCAAGATAGCACATTTGGTGGAGCAGAATGGTAAGAACGAAGACCAAAACGAAGAGACACCAGATCTTGAAGAAAAGAAATGAAGTAGCCGATACTGACACTGTGGGTAATATAGATGACGGAGAGAGAGGGAGAGAGAGAAAAAAAAAAAAAGAGAGAGAGAGAGAGAGAGAGAGAGAGAGAGAGAGAGAGAGAGAGAAAGAGAGAGAGAGAGCCTGCCTAGCTGTACAGAAGCGCCACCAACGCCAGCCGAATGAAGGAAAACTTCCAGACACCACTGGTGATGACACGACCACTAGCAAGACATACAATACGTGCCGCAAACGAGATCCAAGACTATCAAGAAGCAGCCTGGGGAGAAAGACAACATAGTTGGAGAGAAAAAAAAACGACATGCGGCAGACGATTGGTTGGGTGATCAAGCTCATCTAAGTGAAGCTAACAGGGGCCCAGAAACAGAAAGCAGCTGCAGCAGGAGAACCCTCACATTAATTTCATAAAGAAGAGACGGCTGCTGACTTACACCAAGTCCCAACAACACTGGCAGTAGTGACAACAGAAGGGAGCGAGATGCCTGCCAAAAAGATGTGGAACACGAGACCACAACATCCCGAATTCTTCAAACATTATCTCTCTACACTGGTCAGCTGCACTAAAATGTTGACTTCTCATCCTTGACTTGGGGACGTAAATTACAGGTGCCTCTGAAGTCGGAGTGGATTCGTCTGCTGGCGAGGGACACTGGTAATAAGGAAAGCTAATACGCAAGCAAAAATCAGTCCAGTGCACAAGAAGCAGTAACGCGTGTATGGACTACGCTTGAGTCCAAAGCGGTTCGAATTAAAAAAACAAAAAAATAGAACAGCGTGTCGCAGATCACAGAAATCTGCCGGTACTGCTGAAAAGATCATGCCTGCAGTGAGTGTCCGTTGGCCAAATGAGACAGGGACTTCTGAAAGCCTAACGACAACAGAAAATGCACCAACTGCCTAAGCAAACACGGAGACAGAAACCTGGGCTTCCCGTATGCAGAGACGCCTTAAAACTCGCCAAAACTACACATTAACCATTCAAGAAGGCGCGGCGGGGATGCGGGGGAGGGGGGGGGGTGCGGGACAGCCACGGACATGTCACTAGAGAAGAAGACTCAGCTTGGAGACCGGATAGCAGAACTGAAGGAACAAGTCAACAAACGTCTAATACAGAGAAGGCAAGCAAGGACATCCAAGAACACGTCAACAAACTCATGCAGACAGAGAAGTCAAGCTAGGACATCCAAGAACAAGACACCGTCAGCGACGCCAGCTTTCTAGAAGAAATGAAAGAAATACAGCGCAGAACGAGGACATACTAAAAGCTGTACAAACCGACAGAGAACAGTTAAAGAACGAGAGAGTGCTAAATAAAAATCAGCCACGCCAAACAACCCACAGACCAACCTCAGGCTGAAACCAGCGGTACTGTTACAATGACCCACAAGTTTCAAGGCAAGCTAGTCATCGCCTAGAGAAAGAACCCGAAGACGAGCAGCAAGCTAGTGACAGAGATGGGAAATATTCTTCTAGAGATGAACGCAGAAAGAAAGGCAACGATAAAAATCCAACTGACGAGTCTTTCTGGGGACAAGTCTTTCTAAGGAGTTAAAAGTTAGTTGCATATCCTTTACAGGACGTTGCAGTCAACACCGGCATTCTTTGCTGTTATGCTTGCTTGCTTGCTTGTGTTCGTTGGCTTGAGCTCCAACGCGAGTCCTCAATGTCGGATGAAGGCATCCTGTCGTCCAACATCAGTGTGATGTCATACAGGACTTGAGGTTTGCGTGAGTATCCGTTGTCCCATGTCTGGCTTATTGGTGTGCAGACTGGTGGTTCCTCGCCGTACAGACAGACACTCTCCGACTTCGGAGGAATCGGCGATCCTACTGACCTTAGCCTGGACCCCGAAGGGGCCTGTTGCCCAGGACGCTCGACGAGGACGCGTCAATAGGTCTTGGCCAGTATATAACCCGGCCCTGGTGCCTTGGAAACACCTCTGCGTCCCTTTGCTGTTATGACCTCTAGGCAAGTTTATGTTCAGAAGTTTGCCATTGTTTCTGAACGATCGGTACCCATACCATTTCATTAAAAACCAACGCAACGGGGTCTGCTGCAATATCGTGCGCAGTTGTGTTTCGAAAGCGGGTATGCGGGATCACTAACCGCGTCCATAACCCGTTCGCAACGGAGTCGGCTTTCTAAGGATTACGCCCGGAAAAAGACGAGCAAGTTCAGCAAGGATCCCTCACTGACAGACAGACAAGGATCCCCCACTGACAGACAGACAAGGATCCCCCACTGACAAACAGACAAGGATCCCCCACTGACAGACAGACAAGGATCCCCCACTGACAGACAGACAAGGATCCCCCACTGACAAACAGACAAGGATCCCCCACTGACAGACAGACAAGGATCCCCCACTGACAGACAGACAAGGATCCCCCACTGACAAACAGACAAGGATCCCCCACTGACAGACAGACAAGGATCCCTCACTGACAGACAGATAAGGATCCCCCACTGACAAACAGACAAGGATCCCCCACTGACAGACAGACAAGGTTCCCCCACTGACAGACAGACAAGGATCCCCCACTGACAAACAGACAGGGATCCCCCACTGACAGACAGACAAGGATCCCCCACTGACAAACAGACAAGGATCCCCCACTGATAGACAAACAAGGAACCCCCACTGACAAACAGACAGGGATCCCCCACTGACAGACAGACAAGGATCCCCCACTGACAGACAGACAAGGATCCCCCACTGACAGACAGACAAACAGCAAGAAGACAGCACACACAAAAAACAACAACAACAAAACGTCACACGCATTTCTGCTTTTTTTTTCGGGAAAACAGAATTTCACCGACAGAAGGAAAGAATATAAAACCGCAAAAACTACGAACCTCAATTATAAACGACACTGTAGTAGTAGGTTGAACCAGATCAAATTGTTTTTCTCTCTCTCTCTCTCAAAAAAAAAAAAAAAAAAATACGACAAATATGTCACAAAGACAAGATCACAATTGTAGTAAGGGAGAGTTTATACGGAGCTGGGTCTGAATAGACAGAGTAGTTTATACGGAGCTGGGTCTGAATAGACAGAGTAGTTTATACGGAGCTGGGTCTGAATAGACACTTCCTTGTAGTAATAGCACAAATACACTAAAAACGACTGAGTGAATCGTTATGAATCAATTATTATGTCACCATAGTTATAAAAGTAGAGTTAACCTCCTGGCTAGCTCAGTCGGTAGAGCATGAGACTCTTAATTTCAGGGTCGTGTCGGTAGAGCATGAGACTCTTAATTTCAGGGTCGTGGGTTCGAGCCCCACGTTGGGCGACATCTTTTTTAAAACTTTTAATTATATAAGCCTGTTTATTTATTATGGTCGTCACTGGGAAGAAGGAAATACCACAATGTAATATTGTCGTGTCTTACTTTAAAGTGTCGTCCCTGGAGTGAGGGGAGTCAACACCCACATTATAATTTTTTTTTCCCCTATCAATATCCTGGAGAATCCACAAGCTTCCGTCCAACACACTCCTTCAGTTCATGGACACCTTTTCCTCTCTCTATCACTGTCGTACTATGCCCCCTCTCATTCTTCCCCACGCAACATATTCAACAACTCTTGCTTCTAAAAATTAATAAAAGATTAATTTATTAAAAGAAAAGTGTAATGTACGTGAGACGTGTATGTGAAGAAAATGTGTGATGTGTTCTATAATGTGTGTAGGATCGGACCCTCAGATAATAGCATAGTCAGTTCATCCTTGCAAGGACACACCACAGCACGTTAAGTCAGAACAAGTCCATCTCACCCAGTGCTGTATCTCTCCTGCCGGACACCGACTGTCATCTGTAGCTACCTGGTAATCCATCTTCCTGATCATCCGAAATAGATACTGTTTGTAATTTACGGCTGATGATGGACCGGTTGCACACTACACATTATAAGTTTCTATCGTTCCTAAAAAATGTACGAATCCTTTGTTGTGGGTACTTAGGTATCACTGTTATTGATTATGTGGTTGTTTCGGGATTTGAAATTTAAATATTGAGCACAACCCACTACTGGCAACGCCGATCGCATTCTGGTATGAACCTAAGGCCTATCCACCATGGATAGGCCTTAGGTTCATCTCTGTTATTGTTAATATACTTGATTCTAACTAGTGTCTATAAAGTCTCAAGTATAATGTGTTTTGTAATATTTCACTGGAATCTATCACACCATGTGATTTACATTTTAATGTTCTCGTTCCTTTAACAATGTTTGTATGATGTGTGACATATCAACAATCATCACCCATCCTAGGTGAACCTTAACACACAGGAATCGTTATATTGGTTGGCCCTTCTGAGCCATGTTATGGTGAACCCTCCTGATTATGAGTCCAGCGTAAACATAATACCATCTTTCTTCTCGGACGTTATTCATTTTCCGTAAGAAACATTTGAGTGTCCAACTGGTGTTCTTTCTAATTGGAGTTGAACTTTTTTCAAAACCAGTGTTGAGCTTCCTCGTAACTGGCAGGGAACCTGTTAGAGAAACAACACATCTGGTGATAGCACTAGTCACTGATCCTACGGGCTGAGTGTAAGCCTATTGCCTTGCTCTGTTATTTTTCAGCTAACTAAACTCTGTCATAGAGCATATTAGCTCCTCACCTACGTCCGAATCTGGCTATGACAAGGAAAGACCCATAAACAGAGGGCAAAACTTCAGTGGGCAAACCACTGAAAGATCCCCCCCCTCCCATTGGACACCTTCCCCATCTCCCAACCCATCTTAAATCTCTCCAAATATCACCCCGCTATCCTTTTCATCCTAGCAGAGCCAACAATCACTTCACTACTCTAACTAGTTTCAACCATGCTACAGCCTAAATTAATTAGGACTAATTATACAATATGAACTACCTTAGGCAACACCGCAGTTCTATCTAATCACATCTACATTTGCCATGACAGGCACGTGTAAAATTAAATTCACTTAATTCGCACACGGTAGACATTATTCCAATCCATAACTGCAGTGCCAAAGCACGTCCGCCTAAATCAACTGTTTGAGTTACACTGTCTCCCCCAATCATGTTTTTTGCAAACAGCCTTGAATTGTTCACGTGACGTTGTTGATGTCCTGCAGGTGTCCTAATGTTCCCAATAACAAGCCCACACTTTCTGTCATGTGGTGACAAGCAAAGCCGCCATTTCGTTTGATGTCGGGAAATTCTAAATGACAGACGGGACTGTTTTATCTCCCGAGCCGGGCACTTCTGCTTGGATCCGACCTGTTTTTACTGTATTGTTAAAAAAACAATTGGGGCCCTGCAAACATGCCGTTAATCAGATTGCCTGTATTATCCTCAACTGGTTAATCCACGGTGATTTTCATGACAAATATACAAGTAAATGGGACTATTCTTCAACAAGTGAATCGGTACAATTATCTCGGAACAGTCATAACATCTGATGGGAGATGCCTTGTAGAGATTAGAACAAGAGTCGCCATGGCGAAAGTAGCCTTTTGCAAGATGAAAAACATACTGACCAACAAAAAGATATCAATTGAAACGAGAAAAAGAGTGTTGAGATGCTACATAAAACCTATACTTTTGTATGGATGTGAAGCGTGGACAATAAGCAGTCAAGCTGAAAAACAACTGATCGCTGTGGAAATGTGGTTTCTGAGGAAAATGCAAAGAATACCATAGACAGATAGAAAAACCAACGAACAAGTCCTTCAAGAAACAAATGTAGATCGTAAACTGATTAGAGTCATTAGACGTAGACAGTCAACATTTTTTGGGCATGTTATGAGAAGAAATGAATTGGAGAACTTGGTGACAACTAGCAAGATCGAAGGGAAGAGACCAAGGGGAAGACCTAGAAGAAAATACCTGGATGGCTTGGCCATGTGGCATGGTCGAGACAGGATCACAGAACTGATCCACGACTCTGGTGATCGAGTGAGATGGCAAAACATGACCGCCCACGCTTACCGGCATGACACATGATGGATGGATATAAGCCTGTGCTGTTTCGAAGATGATACGAACACAATTCACAATCCCGCATGCCACGTTCGAAACACATCTGCTGGAGCTGTGGAAGCAGACCGTTTTACGCTGCTGTACACACAATGGTGTGAGTTCCTGTCACTCAGAGAGAGAATAGCAAACTACTCAAGGTAAACATGCCAAGAAATCATATCATCATCATCTTCCACTTTAGCTGGCAAACGTCGTGGGGAGGATTAGTAGACGTTAACCTGAAACCTACGACTCATACCACCGAAATCAACGCAAAGATGTCGGATTCCACACCGTCAGCAGCAGATTTTCGAACACTCGATTCGCATTGCTTGAAATTGTGAAACGCGTTTACAGTACTGTCCCCGAACTATATTCAAAAACTCTCTGAGTGACCTTTGTTTCTATTGTTTTTTTAAAATTTACAGTACCCCAAAAAAAAAAAAAAAATTCGCCCAACGTGGGGCTCGAACCCACGACCCTGAGATTAAGAGTCTCATGCTCTACCGACTGAGCTAGCCGGGCGCATATTGGTGACCGTGACATGAGAATAATTAATTAATCATCACCCGGTATTCTGTGATTAGGTTACCATACCACGTTACTGAAACATTTCAGATAGTTTTACCGTTGGTGATTCACAAGATTTGGATCACTCAACATCAGTGGAAGAATGATAAACATCTTAGGTGTGCTGACGATTCAGTATTACTAGCAGAAAGCGAGCAAGAGTAACAAAACCTACAGGAACAAGTAAACAACAGGCATAGTGCAGAATGTGGCTTAGATATTAACATTCTCCTCTCTCTCTCTCTCTTTCTCTCTCTCTCTCTCTCTCTCTCTCTCTCTCTCTCTCTCTCTCTCTCTCTCTCCCCCCCCCCCCCAAAAAAAAAACAAAAAAAAACCGAAAACTGATAATTCATTCTTTTTTGCGTTCATCCGGAGTGTTTTTTTTTCCAGATGTGATTGCGGTGTGTTGTTATGTTCCCTTGAGCCGAAACCCTTGGGCCAACTCATCCGACATTTGCGTGCGTTTTTGACCAGGTTAGCATTCCTGGGAGACTCTCACTTTTGTGGTACCGTCCACATCCCAGCTGGTCAAGTTGGAACAGTCGAAGACTTCACGATCATCCCTTAAGGGAAGGCAGGGACAGTCCATGACATTTTCCGCCATCCAGTGTTGCTTCCATAGTTGCAGGGCCGACACATGATGCACTAGTGCTGGGCTCACCGAGGGAATCGTCACGTCATGCTCATGGCTGCTTTAATTCCTCACTTCAATATATTGGGCATTTCGTTCTCTCCGGGCTGTTTCCGCACAAACGAGACCAGTCTGCAGTCGTTATCCACTCGGCGAGTTTTGGATTCGGACATGTGCCTGCCGTTGTGCCCGGGACAATATAGTCATAACTGTTCCGGGCACGACGGACATTCGGAAACTATCTAGTCAGAGCTATTCCGGACACGAGGGGCATTCGGAAAACTAGGTAGTCAGAGCTGTTCCTAGCACGAGGGACATTCGGAAGACTAGTTAGAGCTGTTCCGGCCACGAAAGACATTTCACTCGGACGTAATTGCGTAGTGCCAGTTTTTAATTTGCCACCCATAGGCCGGCACTTCCGTCTTCGGCGGGCATTTTTCAAAATGAGATTAGCCTTCCTCGGGTTTCGAGGCAAGTTAGACTCTTATTGCGACTTCCACTCAGAAAGCTTTTGCTTCGGGCTACCACGTAATGGATTCGCTAGCCAAACGTTCCATTTCGTGTCAACAAGACAATCTCCCACCTTTGACTACGCTCACTCCATGAGTATAGTTACTGACTTTCATCGGAACGTGCGACTGTGGTCAGGCTCTCTCATCCGGGGATCCATCATATCCCCCAGCTGAGAGTCTACTAACAGTATCTGCACCAAGCATGTAGCGTGCTTAGCATCTCACCTCCATTTTGGGGTAGGTAGGTATCGGCCCGGCTCTCACTTCTGAGAGATTATAGCTTAGAGGCGTTCAGCCATATTCCTCAGCGGAGAGCCTTAGCGTATGTGTCTGGACCAAGAATTTCTGACTTCGTACACCTGATATGAGCTTTTGACTGCTACCCCCAGTCTACCTGCAAAGCAGCAGGTTGTGTCTCTCTTAGTCTGGCCCTTAACCCAAGACCATTCCGACACATAGTTGTGCTACCGTCGGATCAGCTCTCGGGGTCTTTGGGACACGCAAGCCCCCCCCCCCCCCCCCTTCCCCCCACCCCCCGCGACAAGGTGAAGACACATTAGGGGGGGGGGGGATAATTCATTCAATTAGTATAATGAGTTACATCACAACGATTTTGCTACAAATTATGGCAAAGAATGAGGAAGAAAATGCAACCTGAAATAGGGGAAGAACAATGTGGGTTTGTAGAAGGAAATGGTACAGTAAATGCTGTGTATATGCTGCGTTCAGTTATTGAACGTTCTATAGTAGTAAACAAAGATATACATGTTTGCTTTATTGACCACACAAAGGCTTTCGACAGAGTAAAACATGTCAACATGGTAGATATGCTTGCAGATCTACAAATTGATGGGGAAGACATTAGACTTATAAAAACCGGGAAGATTAACCCGGTCAACAAATGCCCGCTGTCGGCCTAACGGCGCAAGAATGCAGCTCTGCTGTAAACAGGCACAACGCAATCACGTCCGAAAAAAAAAAAAAAAAAACAACTCCGGATGAACGCAGCAGAAGAAGTAGACTTATAAAAAAAAACTCTTCAATCATTGATAATGAAGTGGGACAATATCACCCTATTAAGGGAGGTGTTAGGCAGAGATGTGTAATGTCTCCAGATCTCTTTTCCCTATACAGTGAAAATATTTTCAGAAATGTAGAAGATATAAATGGAATCATCATTGGAGAACGAAACATCAATAATATTAGATATGCAGATGATACAGTATTGATTGCAGATAATGAGCAGGATCTGCAACAATTAGTAGATGCGGTTGTTGCACACATTGAACAACTGGGATTAGAATTAAATTGTAAAAAGACACAGATTACGGTCGTCACTAGGAAGAAAGAAATACCACAATGTAATATAGAAGTAAATCTTCAACAAGTGAATCCATCCATCCATCATGTGCCATGCCGGTAAGCGTGGGCGGTCATGTTCTGCCATCTCACCCGATCACCAGAGTCGTGGATCAGCTCCGTGTTTCTGTCTCGACTATGCCACAAGGCCAAGCCATCCAGGTACTTGCTTCTAGGTCTTCCCCTTGGTCTGTTCCCCTCGATCTTACCAGTTGTCACCAAATTCTCCAATCCATTTCTTCTCATAACATGTCCAAAAAATTTTGACTGTCTACGTCTAATTTCTCTAATCAATTTACGATCTTCATTTGTTTCTTGAAGGACTTGTTCATTGGTCTTTCTGGCTGTCCATGGTATTCTTTGCATTTTCCTCAGAAACCACATCTCTACAGCCATCAGATGTTTTTCAGCCTGACTGCTCATTGTCCACGCTTCACATCCATACAAAAGTACAGGCTCAATGTAGCAACAAGTGAATAGGTACAATTATCTCGGAACAGTCATAACATCTGATGGGAGATGCCTTGAAGAGATTAGAACAAGAATCGTCATGGCGAAAGTAGCCTTTAGCAAAATGAAAAACATACTGACCAATAAAAAGATGTCAATTGAAACGAGAAAAAGAGTGATGAGGTGCTACATAGAGTCTGTTCTTTTGTATGGATGTGAAACTTGGACAATGAGCAGTCATGCTGAAAAACATCTGATGGCTGCAGAAATGTGGTTTCTGAGGAAAATGCAATGTCTCTCTCTCCCTCTTTCTCTCTCTCCCTCTCCCCCCCCCCCTCTCTCTCTCTCTCTCTCTCTCTCTCTCTCTCTCTCCCCCACCCCTTACATCTTGCTTCTCTGTGCCTACCTACTTCACGTGTATTACTAGTGGTTGGATCCTTCTTCTTCTTCTTCTTCGTTCATCCGGAGTTTTTTTTTTCGGATGTGATTGCGTTGTGCCTGTTTACAGCAGAGCTGCTTTCTTGCGCCGTTAGGCTGACACATCCGACTTCTGCGGGCATTTGTTGACCGGGTCAACCTTCCCGGGGGTTTCTTAGGACGTTTGACTCTCACTGTTGTGGTGTTATCCCCCATCCCAGCTGGTCCATATAGAACAGCCAAAGATCCCGGTCAGCCCTCAAGGGAAGGCAGGGGCAGACCGTGGGCATTCCCCGCCATCCAAGGAGGCTTCCATACTTGCAGAGCCGATACATAGCGCTCTGGTACTGGGCTCACCCAAGGAATCGTCACGTCCTGCACATGGCTGCTTAGCCTCACTTCCGTATATTGGGCCTTCCGTTCACCATAGGCTGTTCTTTCGGAAACAAGGAGTATGCAGTCTGCAGATGACATCCACACAGCGAGCTTTCGATTCGGACTTTCCATGTAATGGATTTTCTATCCAAGCAATATTCCATTTCGTGCCACTAGGACACTTTTCCACCTTTTATGATGCCCACACAATGGGCTTTTGATTCAGACTTTCCACGTAATGGATTTGCTATCCAAGCAATATTCCATTTCGTGCCAGTAGGACACTTTTCCACCTTTTATGAAGCCCACACAGCGAGCTTTCGATTTGGACTTTCCACATAATGGATTTGCTATCCAAGCAATATTCCATTTCATGCCTCTGGGTCTTCATGCACCTTTAAATGTCAACCTGTATGTAGTTAAAGTAAGCTGCGGTCAACTTTAGCTTGTTGATATCTCCATAGAGCTTGTCCTCAAATGAAGCAGGTGTGGGCCAACATATCTTTCTCTGTTCTGCATACGTTGGACAATCCTGCAGCAAATGTTTTGCTGTCATTTTACCAGTTCTACAATTACATTCATCGGTATCTCCTATCTTTAGTTTATTGAACAAGTGGTATTTCAGCCTGTTATGTCCTGTGCGGAGTCTGAAGATTGCTACTTGTTCTCTTCGGTCGAGTTTGTAATATGCATCATCCTTCTGATGGCCTGGATGCTCTGATTCCCATTTGGTTCTATAAGTGCTTTTTATCAACATCTCTGCCTCATTATAGGTTATGTCTATGTCAGGCTGTGGTAGTCGTCCGCCCTCTTTTGCCAGTCTGTCAGCCTCTTCGTTTCCAGGTATACTGCAATGTGATGGGATCCACTGTATTACAACTTTTTTGGATTTCTGGCATAGACCACGGAGTGCTGCTCTTAGGTCAGTTAGTTCTGTGCTGTTATTGCTCTTCAGTATTGAGACAGCTGACTTTGCATCTGTGCTGTCTCCAAGCTGGGAAGTTGTGTGCATAGTAAATGTGCTTGACTGTTGATATGTTAAGTATAGGATCTGCCCTAATCCTTCGTTTTGCAGTTTCTACAAAGTTGCTACGCTTCAGTCTTCCCTTTCCAAAACCATTAAATCTGTTATACATAGGGTGGTCTGTCAATCTTCTAAATTTTTCTGCTTGTTGCTGGGCTCTGCTATCTCTTCTATCCTGCATTGGTTGTAAACAAGTGATCTTTTCTAGTTCATTAATAGGCGTTGTCTTCAGGCTTCCAGTTATGATTCGCATTCCTTGGTTTTGGACTCTACTTATTTTGTTAAAGTTTGACTTAGCTGCTGTTGCCCAAGCTGCAATGCCATATTCCAGTACTGGCCTCACCCGTCCAGTATATAACTTCTTGAAAACTTTCTCATCTGCTCCCCACGTTGTACCAGCAAGCTTTTTCATGATTGCCATTCTCTGCCTTGCTCTTGTTCGATTTTTCTCAACCTGTGTCTTCCATGTCAGGCGACGATCAAAGGTGACTCCGAGATAGTTTGGATTTTCTTCATGGCGCAATATTTTTCCATTCAATACCAGCTTAGGTTGCTGAGTTTTATTTGAGAGGGAGAACACTGTGCATGTTGTTTTCTCCTCACTTATCTTCACTAGCCATGATTTTGACCAGTCCTCTAGCGCTAATAAGGCTTGCTGTATTCTGCTGTTAGCTGTACTAATATATTCTTCAGATGTCCATATGGCTAGGTCATCTGCAAAGGAGGATGTGTGTACTCTGGCTGGAAAATGTTCTGTGATGTCATTTATATATGCTAGGAATAATGTTGGTGAAAGAACTCCTCCTTGGGGGACACCTTGCTCCAGCAGCATCATTTTGCTTGTTTGTCCTAGTACTTTTGTCCTGGCAGTTCTGTTCTCAAGGTAGTGGCTGATCCATTTGTACATTTTTCCACAAACATGCATGTTTTGCAGTTTTACTTTCAGTCCTTCCTTCCATACTTTATCAAATGCTTTTTCTAAATCTATCCAGACTGCTAGTGTGTGCTTTTTCTCTTGGAAGGCATCCTCTATTTCCTGAGCTATATAGGTTATTTGATCTTCAGTGGATCTGTACTTTCTGAATCCTGCTTGGTGTGGTGTTAAGAGTTTGTTTTCTTCCAGATGCCATGTTAGCCTGCCATTGATAATGCGTTCCATTAATTTTCCTACACAGCTAAGTAGACTGATAGGTCGATAGCCATTTGGTTCTTCCAGGTCTTTTCCTTTCTTTGGGACTGGTATTAGTATAGCTTCCTTCCATGCCTGTGGGACTATTCCTCTCTTCCAGCTGTTATTTAGGACTGCTAGTAGTTTCTTCTTTGCCTTGGTGCCTAGTCCTATTAGCATTTCATTTGTGATTCCAACCTTTCCTGGTGATTTTTTCTTTTTTAGGGTATTCATTGCCTGTTCCATTTCTTCCATTGTTAGATTTGCCATCATATATTCTGCTGCTGTCTCTGTATTTCTATGATGTATCTGTTTGTCTTTGATTGCTTTCTTCTGTTCGGTTGTAATATCAATGTGGTTTGCATTTGCATAGTGTTCCATTAGTGCATTTGCAGCCTTTTTTCCTGTAAGCAAGGCATTTCCTTGTTTAATTGTTATTTGTTTGTTTCTAGGTCCTTCATTGTTCATGGCTTTCACTAGTTTCCATAGTTTGTTTCCATCCCTGTCAAAATTCAGGTTTTCTGTTGTTTCCCTCCAACAATCTCTTGTTGTTTGATTTACTGTTCTTTTATATTTTGCTGAGATGGCTTTGAGAGAGATATTCGCTTCAATTGTTTGTTCTCTCTCTGCTGTCTTCCTGGCATCTTCAACTTTGTCCTCCAAACTTTGTAGTTCTTCAGTCCAGTATGGTTTGTAATTTTTCCTCGCTCCTCTAGGAATGGACTCAGTGGCTGCCTGTATTATCGCTCTGTTTAGACTTTCCACCATTTGCTTTATGTTGCCATATCGTGTATTTATGTTTTCACAATATTTGTCTGTTAGTATGGCAAATCTGTCCCAATCTGCTCGTTTGTAATTCCAGCGGGGCAAGGGCTTTTGCTCCTGTGGAACATACTCCATGTTCATTACAAGCTTGATTGGTCTGTGGTCACTACCTGCTAATTGGTCCAGCACATGGCGATCGATTTTGTGGAGGATGTCTCCTGTGCAGAAAGCTAAGTCTGGAGTAGAAGTGGTAAGCCATCTTCTGGAGTAGAAGCTCGGTGTGTCATCCGCTTTGTTGAGTAGATGGAGATTTGAGTCTATTTCCCAGTCCTCCAATTCATCTCCTCTTTTGTCAGTATCTGGGTATCCCCATCTTTCTGAACGGCTATTAAAGTCTCCGACAATAATGCAGTTTGTGTCAGTTATTTTCATGTTTGAGAGTGTAAGGTCCTTATCTCCTGGGCTATACAGATTGTAGATTCTTATTTTCACGTCCTTTACCATTATATCAACACCTATAATTTCCGTTTGATTGTCAGAGATCACAGATACTTCGCTGCAAGGTATTGTATTTCGTGTAAGTATTAGAACTCCTCCTTTGTGTCCTTCGCGGTTGAACCGTGTGGCCTGATATCCTCTGACTGAGAATTTGTGATTGGCGTTGAGGTGTGTCTCTTGAATGCATGCCACATCTATTCTATCTTTATGAAGACGCTGTGTTAGGGAGTCTTTCTTCTTGTAAACTCCTTCGGCATTCCACTGTAGTATGTTGAGTGTCCGTGGTATTTGGTCAATAGCTCTTAACCTACTCCTCTGTGCCTTGACTCCACAGCACAGGGGAAGGTGACCACCAGTAGTCATGGGTGGACCCGCTCGAGGCAGGGGGCCCGGCACTATCGCCGCCTGATGGGACTTCACGGGATTAGCACCATAACGATTAATTTTGATTTGTGACATCATGAATTAAGTTACGTTGCACTGCTTTATCAAGCCTGTGGCTCAGTACATCCGATTTCGACAAGCATTTATTCGGGATGCTTTCCCTAGCCTTTGACTGTCCCCAGTCTACCTACAAGGCAGCAGGTTTTACGTTGCACTGCTTTGTCAAGCCTGTGGCTCAGTACATCCGATTTCGACAAGCATTTATTCGGGGTGCTTTCCCTAGCCTTTGACTGTCCCCAGTCTACCTACAAGGCAGCAGGTTTGTGTGTCTCTTCGTCTGGTCCCTCTCCCTTGACCTGTCCGACATGGGTGGCCCTACCAGTAGCTGTGCTACCGTCGGCATAGCTCTTGGGGTCATTGGGACTCACAAGCCCCTCTACCTCGTCACGGTGGACACACAGCAGAGGGGGGTTGGATCCTATACAGCCCCAATAACTCAAGCACTGGGTGAGTAGATCCTTAAATATGTTGTATAACAATCAACCATACTGACTATTTCATAGGGTACAGTATGAGTGAAACGTCGTACGTGTAGACCGACGCACTCCGCATACCTCATGTGGTATATCACAGGCACTCCCCCCCCCTCTCTCTCTCTCTCTCTCTCTCTCTCTCTCTCTCTCTCTCTCTTCTTACATATACTTTGCACATGCCCACATACACTAGCATTTTGTCTGTTGAGGGGTGCCTATGTATGTATGCGCGTTGACATATACCAGTCCACCCAGACTTTAAGACTCGCCCCTATAATAACACAATGTGGTTTTGGGTACTACCACCTTCAATCTGGCGCGCCCCATACTTCACTAGCACGTCCACTGTGATTGCTCAGATACCCTTGCCAGACCATTGGCCGTCCTCCCACCCCGCCCCCTTCCTTCTATGTGCTCACTGAACCGTAACACCCAGCACCGGGCATCAGAATACATCGGAGATTGTTTTAGTCACTTACAGATCCGAACGGTGAGGTGAGTATGCACGTTTTCTCTATTAACATTTTTTTCAATTAAACATTTTCTTCAACTAACATTCTTTTCAATTAACAGTTTTTTAATTCTCATTTTCTCTTCATTGCTTCCATTTTTCCATGCTTTTGTTCTTCTCGTCCTGTCGTCACCTTCTGATGTAGTCACAGGAGATCTTCTTGACTATATATTGTGTTTGTGAAAGTGTGTGTTTGCTGATGAAGGCTAATCGCCGCAACGTTCTGTATGTGTCTTAACTCTGTTATGTAAAGCTGCACTACTTTGTGTCATTTTATATTGTTTACACTTTCACAGTTTTACCGCAGTTCCACACAATTTTACCCAAAAAATGTTGACTGTCTATGTTTAATTTCTCTAATCTGTTTATGGTTCTCTTTTACTTGTTGTAGGTCTGTCACATTCCTAAAGTCGAATTCTTAGGCTGTAACAATTTTGAAAATTAACTGATTAAAACAAACAATTCGCTGGAATGTCAACTATTCCTCTCTACGACGCTTGACGACAAGGGTGGAAGAAGATGATGAATAATGATGACAATGAAAGAGAGACTCAACATAGCCAAAACTCATCATCATCATCATGTGCCATGGCGATAAGCGGGGACGGTCATGTTTCGCCATTTCACTTGATCACCAGAGTCATGGATCAGCTCTGTTTTCTTGTCTCGACCATGCAACGTGGCAAAGCCATCCAGGTATTTACTTCTCTGCATTCCCCTTGTTATTTCCTTCTCAATCTTGCCAGTTGTCACCAAGTTATCTAATTTATTAATTGATGATCAAAGGAAAAGCTACAAGATGCTCTATTCCATTGTCGCATTGTAAACACGTATTATTACGAACGTTGCCGAGCGGTGTGGGCGATCGTGCGGATCCCAAAAAAAGAAACGATTTGAAACGTGGTCTGGTTACCTAATCACAAGCCCTACCGCAGACAATTGGGTGATGATAAGTTATTTATTCATGTTACCATTTCACGAAAACGGATATCAGCCTGGCTAGCTCAGTCGGTAGAGCATGAGACTCTTAATCTCAGGGTCGTGGGTTCGAGCCCCACGTTGGGCGTCAATTTTTATTTTTTATATTTTTGTTTGTTTGTAAACACGGAGCTGATCCACGACTCTGGTGATCGAGTGAGATGGCAGAACATGACCGCCCACGCTTACCGGCATGGCACATGATGGATGGATGTAAATTTGGTTTTGTTATTTATGTATCCTTTTATTTCAAAATTGTAATTTCTTAATACGAAAGAAATACAATGGCAACAAGTTTACATTAAACTAGTATAGAAATGCCACAACGATAGCATCGGACTATAATCAAATATAGATAGAATGTGAATACCGAATTCACAAAGAATAGTATAATAGATTGCACGATTTATTGCCTGGCGTATTTGGCTGCATATCGTAAGGAACATAATGCATAAATCACACAACACAAACTAAAATAATTAGATAAATTCTTGAAACTTCAATATGCAGCACACATATTCACACAGTAATGCCAATTGTCTACCACTGTAATATTAAACCGACTATCATGTCTTAAAGGTAAATTAATAGAGAGAATTAGCAAGCGGACATAATGTTCTTGCATTGTTTTGTGATTCGTCCACTCGCTTTGAACTCCAACATAGCCCACAAACCAGAGACTAGCACTGAGCGCACGGGACTGATTTTGCGGGAGGGTTAACTTTCCCTGTTATCAGTATCGATCGCCATCTGGCGAACCCATTGTTTAATGTTCGAATCATACACACTGTGGCTCTGTTGTAGGGGCAGCGAACGTGTTTCACAATTTCCCGCCAAACCGAGTGGAAGGAAATCAGTTGCAGGCGATATGGAGACAGACCGCTGTGCGTTGATTTTGATAGTGTGAGGCGTATGTCTTTTAGACAGTCATGGTAAATTTTTTTTTTCACATATCCTTCACAGGTCATCGCTGTTAACATCAGCATCTTCCAGATGATTGTTGATTTCTTGACAAGATTACGCTCAGTAGTTTGCCATTGCTTTCTGAGCGACCGGCTCACATACCCCGTAAGTTACCGACGCGGAGAGAACCGCTACCTATTTTCATGCAACGTCACGTTACTCACGAGAGTATACGGGGTTACGGAGAAAGTCGTGTAAACGCTAAACCAGGGAGCCGGCATGGTAAAATTACTGAACGTTAAAATTACCTAATAAATCACAAACAGCCAAATAATCTTGGAGTTAATTACGATGTCCTGTACGGGGACACTCAATTAGCTACATAATACATGAATACTACTGCAATCGAACAGATAAGAGTGCTCTATCTTAAACTTCCGGTGCGCTGATGAAGAGACGGGGGTGTTCAATTACTACACCAGTTAGACAAAGAGGTCGACTTCTCGTTCAGAAAACAAGCTACTGACCATAAAATTGCCTAGAAAGTCAACATGGGGTCCTGCAAACAACTACAAGAGACAGTTTCAATGCTGTTACAACTGTCTGGACGCAACACAAGGGAAGGGTGTCCATATTTTGCGTCGTATGAGACTTGTAATTTTGGGGTTAAACAATCTTTATTATATATGTAATCCAGTATATTTAGACGTCTGGGCTTTTCGTCTGCAAGTGAAAGTGAGAGAAAGATTTGTCACCTGCTCCTCCCTGCATTCAGGCCTACATAATGTGGTGGCGCTATGACGTGACAGACCCATGGCTGGAAACTACCAACGGGACAGTTTATTGTAATAACTTATCACTGCTTTTGTGATACTCTTCTTCTTCTTCTTCTTCTTCTTCTTCTTCTTCTTCTTCTTCTTCTTCTTCTTCTTCTTCTTCTTCTTCTTCTTCTTCTTCTTCTTCTTCTTCTTCTTCTTCTTCTTCTTCTTCTTCTTCTTTTTCAGGACTTCCGGATTCAAGATGGCGACGGACGGTCGTGTTGTTTTGTGCTCGTTAACTTTTTCGCGTAGGGGATGGATTTATTCATCTCTTGCGTGTAATTGGTGTGCCATGATGTAAAACCAGGAGTTTCTACTCAAGATCTGCGCGGGTGCTACGGAGTTCGTGCATCGAGCGAAGCCATCCTTGAGTGAATTTTCAGCAGCGTGTGTGGTTTTCTCAGTCTGTGTTTACGTTTTTTCAACTTGGCGGAACAACGTGTGTTCTTCGAGCGGTCAGCAGTCAACATACCGAAGCAGCGTGGTAGCCGCGCAGGGAGAAAGAAGCAAGGTAAGCGTGGTGGTTTGAGGCGTTTTAGACTCAAGTGTCACCGTCTAGGACTCAGGAATATCCGTATTCTATATTGGAACTGTGCCAGTGTAAAACAACGGGGCTCTATTTTAGAAACCCTAGTTTACAGGAAGGACATTGTAGCACTCCAGGAGACGAGACTGGGCGACCAGCTACTCCAAATTGCCGGCTTCAAATGTTTCTACAACAGACGACATCTGGGAATGGCGATTCTCGTTCGCGACAGCATGGTGGCGTCAGAGCTAGACATGTCCAGTTGGGACAGTGACGATATACAAATACAGGCGTTGAGTGTTCATTCCAGTATACCATTCGTGTTGGTTAATGTTTATGACCGCAATGCCAGTGTGGACGCCCAGAAGTGGCAGTGCTTAAGTGGCATATTAGGCCACGAGAGAAATGTTATTTTCTGTGGTGACTTCAACGCTAAAGGCAGATCATGGGGAAACACTTCCTCCAATACACAGAGGGAGGAGCTCGAGACTGCACTGGAAACCATCGACCTGGTTTGTATCAACAGTGGCTGTGTCACCAGGACAGCAAGCCGTCCGGGCGATGAGGACAGTGCTATTGATCTGGCGCTATTTTCACCTTCACTCACTACAGTGTGTAGATGGGGTGTCCTAGGACACCATGGCAGCGACCACCACCCTTGCAGCATACTGGTGGAGAAAGGCAGAACCAGGCAGCACAAGCTAAAGGTAAAGACGTTCCAGTATGACAGTACAGGGCAAGATGTGGTGAGTAAAATAAGACGTGACAAGCGCAGAACGTTTCAGGGCAGGAAAAAAAGCTGGGAGCAGCCACCGTGGTGGAGTTTCGAGGTGGAGAAGGCTTGGATGGATAAGCGTAGTGCTGTAAGGAGATGGCAAAATGCCAAGAAGAACAGAGCTGGTCATCCTAGTCCCTGCTTGCACTTAGAAAGAGAGATGCACACAAAAGTAAGCTATTTAAAAAAAACTGGTCACGGTTGTTAAAAACGAAAAATGGGCAGAGGTTTGTCAAAGAGTAAGCACAGACAAGTCACTGAAATTGTTTTGGCGACTACATAAAAGCATGAGTGGTGTAGTCAAGAATAAGAGCATTTCTGACTTCCAAGGTGCTGACCTCATCTGGCAGAGGACTGACGAGGACAAGGGCAAAGCCCTCTTTGAACGCTACCTTGAGCAGAGCAACCAGACAGACATGGGAGGCCGAAATCTGTCCAAGGAGGTCACCTCAGACAGATGCAAGGCCCAGAACACTTCGGATGAAGACACAGTGACAGTGAAAGAAATCAAGGCTGTGCTTCGACGATCAAAAACCAGTGCTCCAGGTCCTGATGGCATAAGATACGACGACATAAATAGGTGTATCGACAATGACCTAGAGAAACTAGCAGACATGTACAACAACAGTATAGGGAGTGCTAGCATCAAGGAGGAATGGTTACACAGCTATCTGATTCCCTTGCCGAAGCCTGACAAAGACCACACAAAAATTCAGGGATATCAAATCATAACCATGCAGAATACAATAGACAAGCTGCTGGAGAAGGTAATTGCCAGGAAAATATCAAGCCAACTAGAGAGGCAAGGTGTTTTCCCACCTACCCTGGGTGGGTACCGTCCAAAAAGAGAAACCTGGACCAATGCAGCAGTCTTTGCCCAGGATGTCTATGAAGGTTTCCACTCAGGCACTGAAACCGTTGCTGCAGCGATTGATCTTGAGGACGCATATAACAGAGTACCACTGGATTTTTTAATGTTTCAGCTTCTCGAACTAAACGTAAGTCCATTCCTCCTTAGTTGGATCGCTGCAGCCCTCTTCCAACGGAAAGTAGGTTTTAGATGTGGCAGTTGGACTTCGGAACCAACAACAATATATCCTGGCCTACCACAGGGATCACTATTATCTCCGGTACTGTTCAACGCCTACACAGTGAGAATCACCAGTGAGCAGATCACTGGACCTGGCAGGACATTGTCATATGCCGATGATGTTTTAGTGTATCGTCAGGGTAAGGATAGAGAGGAGGTTGCTGTGGAACTACAAACCGAACTCAATCGCATAAGTACTTGGTGTGATGAAGCTGGGGCAATGGTCAACCCAACAAAGGCAACAGTGACTTGGTTCTCGTTGAATAATCATATTGTCAACACTCCAACACCAACTGTAATGCTGTGTTCAGAGACGGTGGAAAGAACGCAGGCAATGAATTACCTGGGGATACTGTTTGATCGAAGCCTTGCTTATAATGTGCACATAGACCAGGTGATAACAAAGGCCAAGCGGGGTTTGGCAGCGATGCGGGTGATGGCGGCAGCAAACTGTGAGCAGCGCCATCTATGTCTTCTGTACGAGGGGCTGGTCATGTCTGTTTTGGAGTATGCAATGGCAATCCTGACTCTCAGCCATAAGCAGATAGAAAGGATGGAACGGATACAGAATGAAGCTATGCGCATTATTCTTGGATGTACAAGAGATACAGCATGCAGGGCGATGCGCTACCTTCTTGATTTTCCAACCATTGAAGAGAGAATACAAGGTTGCAGGGCACGCGCCTACCTCAGAATTAACGCAAACACACAACACCCACTGCATAGTGAAATTAGGAAGGTGAAGGGCAGCAGGTTAAAAAGAGGACGGTCGTGGATGGGTCAAGCCGAAGACATTCTTCAACAGGTGTGTTCACTTGAGGACTTAGAACCTGGCGAGGAGTGGGTGCAAGTGCCAACAGACTTCTGCACATCCTTTTCAGTTTGCATCCAACTAGATAGAAAACGCAGACAAGAGAATCCGGCTGCTGTTGAGGCTGAAGTACAAGCGTTGATTTTCGAGAATTCGCTAGACGGTGACGCGGTCATCTACACAGATGGGTCGGTCGTCCGACATGTGAGAAGCTCATGGGCCTTTACAGCTCGGGCCGGAGGGAGAATTGTGAAGGAGGACTCTGGTGCTTTCACTGAAACCACAAGTAGCCTGACCATGGAAGTCATGGCAGTAAGTAAAGCAATAACATGGCTTGAGACACAGACATTCACTAGGGCTTGTTTCCTTAGCGACTCAATGAACATGATCAAGAGGATAGAGGAGGGGTCTATCAGAAGAGAATGGTTGCTGCCTCTGGAGCGGTCTCGGCTGGCAAAGATTAGTTTCATCTTCGTGCCAGGGCATGCGGGAGTACAAGGAAATGAGCGGGCTGACAAGCTCGCAGGTGAGGCAACTGGGGAGGGCGGACGCGCCATGGACCAGGCCGACATTCTTAATGCTCTACGAGAAGTAAGACTTTTGCGAGAACCAAGTGATGACTGTGAATCTACAACAATTGCCAGACTGCGAGAGCAGCAAATTAAAAGAGGGGTGGCCAAACAAGAACACTACGCAGGAAGCCAAAGAAGATTGATAAACCAACACAGAACTGGGGTCGTTAGCCGCTACACGTTGCGGGATTTGCTGAGGAGGGGATCCGAGCACTTATGAACTGAATGGTTCGATGTGCAATGAGGATGATCTGTCGACTAACTAACTATCTAACTAACTAACTAACTCTCCCCCGATGTGTCTCCACCTTGCCGATGTGTCTCCACCTTGCCGTGGTGGGGGAGCTTGCGTGTCCCATCGACCCCATGTGCTTGCCGATGGGTGAAAAACTACATATCGGACAGCATATGGGATAGGGACCAGACTAAGAGAGACACAACCTGCTGCTCTGCAGGTGAGACTGAGGATAGCAGTCCAAAATT
This sequence comes from Cepaea hortensis, assembly GCA_963921405.1. Classification (NCBI taxonomy): domain Eukaryota; kingdom Metazoa; phylum Mollusca; class Gastropoda; order Stylommatophora; family Helicidae; genus Cepaea; species Cepaea hortensis. The sequence goes on along the minus strand of OY992876.1, from coordinate 311,459,006 downwards.
TAAATCAGGCGCACGAAGGCAGAAGTTCTTGGTCCGGACAAAACACTAAAGGCTCCCTGTCGAGGGCTGTGGCTGAACGCCTCTAAGCCACAAACCCTCGGACCTGAGAGCCGGGTCGATAGCCACCTCTCGAAAAATAAAGGCGTGATACTGAGCAAGCTACATGCTCAGGTCTGATAGAAGTTCGAAGGCTCTCAGCTGGGGGATATGAGAGATTCCCGGATGAGAGGCCAGGCCGTTTCTCGTTCACCGCTGCACGAAGGTAAGGTGCTGATCCGGCAGCACAAGTAGCCTACCTCGTGAGCGAGTACAAAAAGTCCAAAAGTGCCCCAGTCGAAGAAAGTGGCTGCGAAAACTGTATCTATCTCATAGAGAGTGTAGACAAAAGTGGAAGAATGCCGCAAAATCGAACGCACGGCGAGCGAACCTATTGCGTGGTCCGAAGTCAAAAGCGTGGGTATCGCTTGCAGTCTGACCGTCCCTGGTGTGTGCTTGAGCGATCAGTGGCAAACGAGTTGCCCAACACATGGAAGTGAGGAACTAAAGCAGCCATGAGCAGGACGTGGCAACTCCTCGGGTGAGCCCAGTCACAGAGCAATATGTGCCGGCTCTGCAATTATGGAAGCCTCCTTGGATAGCGAGGGAATGCTCATGGTCTGCCCCTGCCTTCCCTTGAGGGCCGACCACGATGTCGTTCGTCGTTCTATCTTGACCAGCTGAGATGTTAGCGACATCACAACAGTCCAACGTGCCTCGAAACCAGAGGATGGCTAACCTCATTAAAAAATGCCCGCTGGAAGTCGGAAGTGTCGTCCTACGGGTGGCAAACTAAAAATTGACACTACGCAATTACGTCCGAGTGAAATGTCTCGTCCGAATGTCTCTCGTGCTAGGAACAGCTCTGACTACCTAGTTTCCGAATGCCGCTCTTGTTCGGAACAGCTCTGACTGGGTAGTTTTCCCAATGTCTGTTGAGCCTGGAAAAGCTCTGATGGGCGCAACGACAAGCACATGTCCGAAAACTCGCTGAGTGGATGCCGTCTGCAAACCTGACTGGTTTGTGCGGGAATGACCCGGGGAAACGAAATGACCAATATATTGAAGTGAGGATTTAAAGCAGCCATGAGCAGGACGTGACGATCTCCCTCGGTGAGCCCAGATCCAGGGCGTTATGTGTCGGCCCTGCAACTATGGAAGCAACCTTGAATGGCGGAAAATGCTATGGACTGTCCCTGCCTTCCTTTGAGGGATGACCGTTGTCTTCGACCGTTCCACCTTGGCCAGCATGGTTGCAGATGGCGCCACAAAAGTGAGAGTCTCCCAGGAATGCTACCTGGTCAAAAATGCACGCTAAAGTCGATGTGTTGGCCTACGGGTTTCGGCCCAAGGGCGCATAACAGACACACCGCAATCACATCTGAAAAAACACTCCGGATGAACGAAAAGAAGAAGAACTAACTAACTAACTAACTAACTAACTAACTAACTAACTAACTAACTAACTAACTAACTAACTAACTAACTAACTAACTAACTAACTAACTAACTAACTTCTTCTTCTTCTTCTTCTTCTTCTTCTTCTTCTTCTTCTTCTTCTTCTTCTTCTTCTTCTGCTTCTTCTTCTTCTTCTTCTTCTTCTTCTTCTTCTTCTTCTTCTTCTTCTTCTTCTTCTTCTTCTTCTTCTTCTGCTTCTGCTTCTGCTTCTTCTTCTTCTTCTTCTTCTTCTTCTTCTTCTTCTTCTTCTTCTTCTTCTTCTTCTTCTTCTTCTTCTTCTTCTTCTTCTTCTTCTTCTTCTTCTTCTTCTTCTTCTTCTTCTTTTCTGTCGTTCGCTTGAAATATGTCTATAACTGCAATGTTTTATTCCATTTTGCGTAATTGCGTGGCATCCTGATTTCTGTGGTGCGCCTCCTGGCTGGTTGTGATATTGTTAACAGGTCAGCATGGCCGAATGGATAAGAACGCGTGTTCTTAAACATCCGGTGTGCTGATGCCGAGTTAATGGGTTCAACCCTTACACCGGACAGTTGGACTAAAATGTTGACTTTTCGTCCTTGACTTGCGGACGTAAATTACAAGTATCTCTGAAGTCAGAGTTAGTTCGCCTGATGGCGAGGGATACTGTTAATAGGGAAAGCAAATCCACACGCAAAATTCAATCCAACACTACTTTAAAGTGCCGGTCTTCCTGGACGAGGGATTAAACGACTTTCTCCGTAATCCCGTTTATCCAGGTAGGGTCTCGCAGCGCGCGAGAATTGGTAGCGGTTCTCGCCGCGTTGGTGACTTACGGGATAAGTGAGTCGGCCGCTCAGAAAGCAATGGCAAACTACTGAGCGTAATCTTGCCAATAAATCAACAACAGTGGTAAAATGCTGGTGTTGACAGCGAAGCCCTGCAAAGGATATGCAAAAAAAAAAAAAAACTTCTTAAAGTAGTGTGTATGGACTACGCTTGAGTTCAAAGAGAGCGAGCGCCAAAAAAAAAATATTCTCTTAACATGTTATGTTCTCAAGCCGGCTGGTGGTGCCCAGCCAACAACACCGGGCACTGGGTGGTGTGACCTGGAGGCGTGGAAGCTTGTCAACGTCTTCAACATCTCCTTTGTATCTGGATCAATTTCGTTGATATCCATCCATCTCAAGAAACCTCAGGTACAACATAGTTGTCTCTTCTTACTTCTTTCTATCTATCTAAGCCTAACGGTTAGGCCCTCTGAACGTCTCGTGAATGCCCACGCATTTTTCTGCTGCTGTAACAGATCCATCCATACAGATAAACACATCGGCTTCATCTGAATGTTCCTTAACGAGCGCGTTGACCTCTCCATTGACAGCAGCAGAATTCTACACCCTGGTGTAGAATCTTTCCCTCAGCACACGGGATGTCCTTTTGGCGGTCTTCGTTCCCACACACACAGAATGGTGTAGAATCTGTCCCTCATCACACGGGTTGTCCTTTTGGCGGTCTTCGTTCGCACACACACAGAATGGTGTAGAATCTGTCCCTCAGCACACGGGTTGTCCTTTTGGCGGTCTTCGTTCGCACACACACAGAATGGTGTAGAATCTTTCCCTCATCACACGGGATGTCCTTTTGGCGGTCTTCGTTCCCACACACACAGAATGGTGTAGAATCTGTCCCTCATCACACGGGTTGTCCTTTTGGCGGTCTTCGTTCGCACACACACAGAATGGTGTAGAATCTGTCCCTCAGCACACGGGTTGTCCTTTTGGCGGTCTTCGTTCGCACACACACAGAATGGTGTAGAATCTGTCCCTCATCACACGGGTTGTCCTTTTGGCGGTCTTCGTTCGCACACACACAGCATGGTGTAGAATCTGTCCCTCAGCACACGGGTTGTCCTTTTGGCGGTCTTCGTTCGCACACACACAGAATGGTGTAGAATCTTTCCCTCATCACACGGGTTGTCCTTTTGGCGGTCTTCGTTCGCACACACACAGAATGGTGTAGAATCTGTCCCTCAGCACACGGGTTGTCCTTTTGGTGGTCTTCGTTCGCACACACACAGAATGGTGTAGAATCTTTCCCTCATCACACGGGTTGTCCTTTTGGCGGTCTTCGTTCGCACACACACAGCATGGTGTAGAATCTGTCCCTCAGCACACGGGTTGTCCTTTTGGCGGTCTTCGTTCGCACACACACAGAATGGTGTAGAATCTTTCCCTCATCACACGGGTTGTCCTTTTGGCGGTCTTCGTTCGCACACACACAGAATGGTGTAGAATCTGTCCCTCAGCACACGGGTTGTCCTTTTGGCGGTCTTCGTTCGCACACACACAGAATGGTGTAGAATCTTTCCCTCAGCACACGGGTTGTCCTTTTGGCGGTCTTCGTTCGCACACACACAGAATGGTGTAGAATCTTTCCCTCAGCACACGGGTTGTCCTTTTGGCGGTCTTCGTTCGCACACACACAGAATGGTGTAGAATCTTTCCCTCATCACACGGGTTGTCCTTTTGGCGGTCTTCGTTCGCACACACAGAGAATGGTGTAGAATCTGTCCCTCAGCACACGGGTTGTCCTTTTGGCAGTCTTCGTTCGCACACACACAGAATGGTGTAGAATCTTTCCCTCAGCACACGGGTTGTCCTTTTGGCGGTCTTCGTTCGCACACACACAGAATGGTGTAGAATCTTTCCCTCATCATACGGGATGTCCTTTTGGCGGTCTTCGTTCGCACACAAGCCGATCTTAGTACAACAATTGATATAAGAGATACAGTGCCAAACAAGCAAAAAGTAGGGTTGAACCTAACAAAAATGGATGACGGAAAATGGGTAGTAGTGATACGTCACATATATGACTTAAAAGTTGTCAATATGGTAGCAGACGTGTTGCATTATATATACTTTTTCCTTCTTCTACTGCGTTCATCCGGAGTGTTTTCTCGTACATTATTGCGTAGTGCTTATTTACAGCAGAGCTTCGATACTTGCGCCTTTCGGCCGACACATCCGCTTCTGCGTGCATTTGTTGACCGGGCTAACCTTCCCGGGTGTTTCGAAGGACTTTTGACATTCACTCGGACGTTATTACGTTGGGCCTGTTTACAGCAGAGCTGCGATAGATGCGCCTTTCAGCCGAAACATCCCGCTTCTGCGGGCATTTGTTGACCGGGTTAACCTTCCCGGGCGTATTATATATATATATATATATATATATATATATATATATATATATATATATATATATATATATATATATATATATATATATATATATATCTGAGTGGTCTCGAGGTATGGTGTCCGCCTCGAGTGCTGGAGGTTCCGGGTTCAGGCCTCGGTGAGGACCGGGATTTATTTAAAAAATCCACCTGAACTTCCAGTAAATAAATTTCCCCTGGTCTCTGGGTAGTGAGATCGGAAGCCCGTGTGTATTGTTGCGCACGTAAAAAATCCCTTGGCAGTTGGAAATCGAAAAAGAGTAGCGTAACGGCGCTGCCCGGGCAAAATTTCGAGTTAAAAATCTACCCAAGTATTTCAGGATCCTCGCCGATGCAACGGAGTTCGTGCATTGAGCTGAGTTTCTCCAGACTCAGGTTTGAGTTAGGAGGAAAACGGAGCAGGTATGGGTTAAACCGTGTGCCGTGATGTTGATCCGACGACTAAACGACTATTGTTCCGTCACCCTGCTACTGATTTAAGTGCGTGGAGCGACACCATGAGCTGTGAATGTCATGTGAAGTGCTTTTACATCTGTCCACGGTTGTTTGTAGCGTGAATTGCATGTTTAGAAAAAATTGTGGCCTACCGGTCTCTGAACTAACTGGGTTGCCTTATGCAGTAATGTGTGGCTGCTCGTTTTCTAGTGACTGACGTTTCCATTGACGATGAACTGTACTTTTCGTGGTGGACTTTTGTGTTGACATTCTGGCAGCCGCATAGTTTAACTGTGCGGACTGTTAGTTTGTCAAGACTCCAATCTGTTCCATTTTTCACATGGGACAGTGAGAAACATTTTGTGTGATAGCCACTGGCACAGGAACGGAGCATAATGGGCCGACCCTGTGTCGTAAAGTTGGAACCGCGACTAACTAGCTGACAAACTTGTATTATATAGCAAATTAAAAGGGTTTCATAAGGAAAACGACTGTATATAATTCCACGGCAGATACGGGAAGTCGGTTAAGACAACTAATCATTCTCATAGGACTTCTTCTTCTTCTTCTTCTGCGTTCATCCGGAGTTTTTTTTTTTTTCTTTTCCGGACGTGATTGCGTTGTGCCTGTTTACAGCAGAACTACGTTCTTGCGCCGTTAGGCCGACACATCCGACTTCTGCGGGCATTTGTTGACCGAGTTAACCTTCCCGGCTCATAGGACTTAATCAGTAAATTATTGACAAGAGAAAGCAACCGACCTGTCGGCGTGCACCTTGGCCTGGCATTTCTTGCAGGAGCAGGACAGCTGATGGGGTCTGTCAATGTTGGCTCCGTTGACCAGTAGCAGCTGGAGTATCTCGAACTGGTTGCAGTGAGCAGCTAGAACGACTGTAGACGGGAGGAGGGGGTCGTGAAATTAGCATCATAATACTGAGATTTTCATGTTTGTAATGGAGAATGACAAATTGCTGAATGTAAAATTACCGAGAAATTCAACCTGGGGTTGATCGCGACGCCCTGCAATGGATATTTTTTTTCCGTTCGCATATCCTTTACAAGACATCGCTGTCAACATCAGCATCTTTCAGCCGACTGTTGATTTCTTGGCAAGATTACGCTCAGTAGTTTGCCATTGTTTTCTGAGCGACTGGCTTATACACCCCGTAAGTTACCGACGCATTGAGAACTGCCACCGATTCTCGCACACGTCACGTTACTCGCGAGAGTATACGGGATTACGGAGAAAGTAGCTAACACCTTCGCCAGGGAGACCGGCGCAAAGGAAATGCATTATTTAATATTACATTGCAGAATCATACAACTGGCAATAATGATGAAAATGACAATTATGACAAATTGCTGTATCATTGTTGTCTTTGTATATAATTTTAACTTTTATCTAGGATGCAGCAAGCGTCTGTGGGGTAGATATAGCGAACGAGATTCGCAATTCAGCTTACCACGTTCAAAATCACTTGCAGACGATTTGGAAGCAGAAAGTTTGGTATTGATTTTTAACACTGGTATAAGCACGGTCGTTCAAAAAGGAAATGCAATCTACTGAACGTAATCTTGCCTTGTAAATCACAAACAGCTACACATTTTGGGGTTGATTACCACGTCCAGGAAAGGACATACAACTACTTGTAAAAAATGTAATCATTATATTTTATAAGTTTTCATCTCTGACATTCTTGTCTGTCTGTCTGTCTGTCTGTCTGTCTGTCTGTCTGTCTGTCTGTCTGTCTGTCTGTCTGTCTGTCTGTCTGTCTGTCTGTCTGTCTGACTGTCTGTCTGTCTGTCTGTCTGGCTGTCTGTCTGTCTGTCTGTCTGGCTGGCTGGCTGGCTGGATGTCGGTCGGTCGGTCGGTCGATCCGTCCGCCCGTCCGCCTGTCTGCCTGCCAGTCTCTGCTGTTTCTACTCCACATACACACACAACATGTACATCCAATGTGACGTCAAAACTTACCTGGGGAAATGTCTGGAGAGTAATCAAAACTTTCATCATCTACGTGACGCAGTTTGGCCCAATCAGCGCCAAGCATCTCATGGGAGATTGACGGATGATTAATAAGCATCTCAACAATTCTGTACACGCCCTCCCGTATTGCATAGAGTAACGCGTCTCCTGATTGAATAAATGCAGGAAATGGGCGGTAGGTATGGAATTCCAAACCCACCAATGTAAACAAAACATTTATTAATGTATGAAAAGCTCACGAAACTGCATTAGCGCGCGCGCGCGCGCACACACACACACACACACACACACACACACAGACACACACACACACACACACACACACACACACACACACGGGGCGTTCATTTGAAATCCGTTCGTGCCACAACGCACGTAATTGTGTACGTTGAACATGATCATGTCATAGTCACGTGATAAGTACTGAACAATGAATAAAATAGCTAGTGCTTATCGTCCCATGATGCATAGGTGGTTTCTGACCGTTGAGAAAATGGCCGAGTTATCCAAAATCCGTCCAAAGAAGCTCAAAGAGCGGTGATTCGGTTTCTTTCATTTGAAGGATGTCGACCAATGGACATTCATCGACGAATGGAGGCTGCGTACGGTAATAAATGTGTGTCCAAAACAACAGCGACAAACTGGCACGAATGTTTCGGAAAGGATGTCAGTTCACGACAGATCTTCGACGGCCAGGTCAAGCGCATATTGTTGCAACAGAAAAAAAAAAAACCATCGCCAAAATTGATGCAGCAGTACAGATGAACCATTGTCGAAGCATACGTTCGCTAGCGAAAGAATTTGATGTGTCAATTGGGAAAATTCAAAAGGTCGTTCATAAGAAACTGGAATATCGGAAGGTGTGTGTACAGTGGGTACCACGGATGTTGACCGACCACGAAATAGAGGAACACATGAGATAGTGTTTGAACCACTTGCTACGTTACAGAGTGGAGGGTGATGAATTTCTTTTCCGCATAGTGGAAGGCGATGAATCATGGTGTCACCACTTTGAGCCGAGCAGCAAAAGAGAGAGCATGCAATGAAAGCATGCTGGATCACCAAAAGCCAAACAAATTCAAGTTACAGGTTTCCGCAGGTAAGGTTATGCTGAGCGCATTTTTTTTTACCATGAAGGGCTATTGTTGGCTGACTTTATAGAACCTGGTGTCAACATCAACTCTACCCACTACTTGCAAACACTAGACAAGCTGCAAAAAGCCATCAAGAATAAACTACCCGGCATGCTTTTTTCGCGGTGCGATTTTGTTGCACGATAATGCTCGTCCGCATGTCGCGAAGATTGTGCAGGAAGCATTACCAAGGAAGAAGTGGGAAATTCTGCAACATCCAGCCTATAGTCCTGATTTGTCACCATGTGATTTTGATTTGTTCTGACGTTTTACTCTCACTGTTGTGGTCTTATCCCCCATCCCATCTGGCCCATATATGACAGCCAAAGACATCCTGGTCAGCCCTCAAGGGAAGGCAGGGGCAGACCATGGGCATTCCCCGCCATCCAATGAGGCTTCCATACTTGCAGAGCCGACACACAGCGCTCGACACACAGATCACCCAAGGAATCGTCACGTCCTGCACGTGGCAGCTTAGCCTCACTTCTGTATATTGGGCCTTCCGTTAACCATAGGCTGTTCTTCCGGAAACCAGAAGAATGCAGTCTACAGATGATATCACACAGTGAGCTTTCGATTCGGACTTTCCAAGTAATGGATTTGCTATCCAAGCAATATTCCATTTCATGCCCCTGGGACGCTTTTGTAAACGACATACCTGTGGTATGCTTGCTTGCTTGCTTACGTTTGCTGGCTGTGAACTCCAGCGTGAAGTCCTGTATGTCGGATGAAGATATCCTGTTGTCCAACATCAGTGTGATGTCATACCGGACTGAGGTTTGCGTGAGTATCCGTTGTCCCATGTCTGGCTTATCGGTGTGCAGACTGGTGGTTCCTCGCCTTACAGGCAGATACTCTTCGACTTTGGAAGAATCAGCGATCCTATTACGTTAGCCAGGACCCCGAAGGGACCTGTTGCCCAGGACGTACGACTAGGATGTGTTAATACAGTGGTTCTCAATCGGTGGGGGTTTCAAGGGGAGAATGAAGATTATTTCAAGATCGAGTTAATACAAGAACCGATTACTTGATATTGTTTTTCCCTTCATACTGTACGGTTCTGTAGACTCACCCTTCTAAAATTTAATTTATCAAGTAAGTAGACCCACAAATCATGTTTTAGTGGACGTCAAGACTTGTTTTAGTATGTGCTGTTAAATTTAGCTTCCATTATTACGTATCCTGTGTAGGGGGGGGGGGGGCGGGATTTTTAGGTAGGAAATATGAAAGGGGGGAATGACGTTCTGAAAATATGGTGAAGGGGGGCACGGACCAAAGAAGGTTGAGAACCACTGTGTTAATAGGTCTTGGCTAGTATAGAACCTGGCCCTGGTGCCTTGGAAACACCTATGAGTCCCCCCTGTGGTATGAAGAGTGGCAGTCTAAATACTTCTTCATGCACATTTAGATGTCAACCTGAATGTAGTTAAAGTAAGCTGCAGTCAACTTGAGCTTGTTGATATCTCCATAGAGCTTGTCCTCAAATGAAGCGGGTGTGGGCCAAAATATCTTTCTTTCTCTGTTCTGCATATATTGGGCACTCCTGCAGCAAATGTTTAGCTGTCATTTTATCAGTTCCACAATTACATTCCTCGGAATCCCCTATCTTTAGTTTATTGAACAAGTGATATTTCAGCCTGTTATGTCCTGTGCGGAGTCTGAAGATTGCTACTTGTTCTCTTCGGTCGAGTTTGTAATATGCATCATCCTTCGGGTGGCCAAGAATCTTATTCCCATTTGGTTCTGTAAGTGCTTTTTATAAACTTCTTTGCCTCATTATAGGTTATGTCTATGACAGGCTGTGGTAGTCGTCCGACCTATTTTGCTAGTCTGTCAGCCTCTTCATTTCTAGGTATACTGCAATGTGATGGGATCCACTGTATTACAACTATTTTGGATTTCTGGCATAGTGCTGCTCTTAGGTCAGCTAGTTCTGCGCTGTTTTGCTCTTCAGTAGTGAGACAACTGAATTTGCATCTGTGAAGATAGCTATTTTCTTCTCTTAATTTTTCTCCATCAAGAGCATTTCTGCTGCAGTTTTCAAAGCCTCTACCTCCGCTTTTAAGTTACTTGAACATTTTCCAGTTGCCACTGACTGTGTTTTTTCTTCTTTTTCACTCCATTTTTTAAAGTTAGGAGAATGCTTCCTCCTCCATTTTCTATAGCATTTTTGGCTGATCCATCTGTATATGCATGGGTTCATTTGCTGCTTGGGTTATTTTCGTTTATGTAGTTTAGGGTTATTTTTATTCTTTCGGTTTCACTCTGAGTGTTCTTTTTCTCAATACCAGGAATGTTTTCTATCATCTCAGGCAGTTGCTGATGTCTCCAAGCTAGGAACTTGTGTGCATTGTAAATGTGTTTGACTGTTGATATGTTAAGCATAGGATCTGTCATGATCTATCGTTTTGCAGTTTCTACAAAGTTGCTAAGCTTCAGTCTTCCCTTTCCAAAACCATTAAACCTGTTATACATAGGATGGTCTGTCAATCCTCTAAATTTTTCTGCTTGTTGCAGGGCTCTGCTATCTATTCTATCCTGCATTGGTCTTTTCTAGTTCATTAATATGCATTGTCTTCAGGCTTCCAGTTATGATTCATTCGCATTCCTTGATTTTTGACTCTACTTATTTTGTTAAAGTTTGACTTAGCTGCTGTTGCCCAAGCTGCAATGCCATATTTCAGTACTGGTCTCACCCGTCCAGTATATAACGTCTTGAGAACTTTCTCATCTGCTCCCCACGTTGTACCAGCACGCTTTTTCATAAATGCCATTCTTTGCCTTGCTCTTGTTCGATTTTTCTCAACCGGTGTCTTCCATGTCAGGGGACGACCAAAGGTGACTCCTAGATAGTTTGGATTTTCTTCATGGCGCAATATTTTTCCATTCAATACCAGCTTAGGTTGCTGAGTTTTATTTGAGAGGGAGAATACTGTGCATGTTGTTTTCTCCTCACTTATCTTCAGTAGCCATAATTTTGACCAGTCCTCTAGCGCTAATAAGGCTAGCTGTATTCTGCTGTTAGCTGTACTAGTATATTCTTCAGATGTCCAAATAGCTAGGTCATCTGCAAAGGAGGATGTGTGTACTCTGGCTGGAAAATTTTCCGTGATGTCATTTATATATGCTAGGAATAATGTTGGTGAAAAAACTCCTCTTTGGGGGACACCTTGCTCCAACATCATCATTTTGCTGGTTTGTCCTTGTACTTTTGTCCTGGCAGTTCTGTTCTCAAGGTAGTGGCTGACCCATTTGTATATTTTCCAACAAACATGCATTGTTTGCAGTTTTACTTTCAGTCCTTCCTTCCATACTTTATCAAATGCTTTTTCTAAATCTATCCAGACTGCGAGTGTGTGCTTTTTCTCTTGGAAGGCATCCTCTATTTCCTGAGCTATATAGGTTATTTGATCTTCAGTGGATCTGTACTTTCTGAATCCTGCTTGGTGTGGTGTTAAGAGTTGGTTTTCTTCCAGATGCCACGTTAGCCTGCTATTCATAATGCGTTCCATTAATTTTCCTACACAGCTAAGTAGACTGATAGGTTGATAGCCATTTGGTTCTTCCAGGTCTTTTCCTTTCTTTGGGACTGGTATTAGTATAGCTTCCTTCCATGCCTGTGGGACTATTCCTGTCTTCCAGCTGTAATTTAGGACTACTAGTAGTTTATTTTTTTGCCTTAGTGCCTAGTCCTATTAGTATTTCATTTGTGATTCCATCCTTTCCTGGCGATATCTTCTTTTTTAGGGTATTCATTGCCTATTCCATTTCTTCCATTGTTAGATTTGCGATCATATATTCTGCTGCTGCCTCTGTATTACTATGATGTATCTGTTTATCTTTGATTGCTTTCTTCTGTTCGGTTGTAATATCAATGTGGTTTGCACTGGCATAGTGTTCCATTAGTGCAATTGCAGCCATTTTCCTTGTAAGCAAGGCATTTCCTTGTTTAATTGTTATGTTTTTGTTTCTAGGTCCTTCATTGTTCATGGCGTTCACTAGTTTCTATAGTTTGTTTCAATCCCTGTCAAAGTTCAGGTGTTCCGTTTTTACCCCTCAAATACTCTCTTGTAGTTTGATTTACTGTTCTTTTATATTTTGCTGAGATGGCTTTAAGAGAGATGTTCGCTTCAGTTGTTTTTTCTCTCTCTGCTGTCTTCCTGGCATCTTCAACGTTGTCCTCCAAAATTTGTAGTTCTTCAGTCCAGTATAGTTTGTAATTTTTGCTCGCTCCTCTTGAAATAGACTCAGTGGCTTCCTGTATTATTGCTCTGGTTAGACTTTCCACCATTTACTTCATGTTGCCATATCGTGTTTTTATGTTGTCACAATATTTGTCTGTTAGTATGGCAAATCTGTCCCAATCTGCTCGTTTGTAATTCCAGCGGGGCAAAGGCTTTTGCTCCTGTGGAACATATTCCATATTCATTACAAGCTTGATTGGTCTGTTGTAACTACCTGCTAATTGGTCAAGCACATGGCGATCGATTTTGTGGAGGATGTCTCCTGTGCAGAAAGCTATGTCTGGAGTAGAAGTTGTAAACCATCTCCGGAGTAGAAGCTCAGTGTGTCATCCGCTTTGTTGAGTAGATGGAGATTTGAGTCTATTTCCCAGTCCTCCACTTCATCTCCTCTTTTGTCAGTATCTGGGTATTCACATCTTTCTCAACGGCTATTAAAGTCTCCGACAATAATGTAGTTTGTGTCAGTTATATTAATGTTTGAGAGTGTAAGGTCCTTATCTGCTGGGCTATACAGATTGTAAATTCTTATTTTCACGTCCTTTATCATTATATCAACATCTATAATTTCCGTTTGGTTGTCAGAGATCACAGATACTTCGCTGCTGTATTTCGTGTAAGTATTAGAACTCCTCCTTTGTGTCCTTCCCGGTCGAAACGTGTGGCCTGATATCTTCTGACTGAGAATTTGCGATTGGCGTTGAGGTGTGTCTCTTGAATGCATGCCACATCTATTCTATCTTTATGAAGACGCTTTATTAGAGAGACTTTCTTGTTATAAACTCCTTCGGCATTCCACTGTAGTATGTTGAGTGTCCGGAGTGTTTGGTCAATAGCTCTTAACCTACTCCTCTGTGCCTTGACTCCATAGCACAGGTGAAGGTTTTCATTTGAAGTTCACTTGTATTCATATTCAACAGGTGTTCTCAATATATATCCCAGCTAGCTTCAGCATATTCTCTGAACCTGTCGATTCATGGCTAATTGTCTGGTCCTTTCCATAAACCGGCTCTGAGGCCAAGGTGTTACAAACGCAATTCGTAATCCCGCATACAGCGTTAGAAACACACCTGCGGGCGATTTGGCAGCAGACAGCTTTGCGTTGCTTTCCATACAAAGGTATGAGTATCGGTCATTAAGAAAACAAAGGCAAACTACTGAACGTAAACGTGCCGAAATATCACAAACATGAAACTATGCCGGGGTTGACTGCAATGTCCTGTAAACGATATGCAATTAACTTGCCATAAACAGAAAGCATCACTAAATCAATCAACCAACCACAGACATACATGTTATCAATAAAAGCTACCATTAAGCATCACTAAATCAACTAACCAATCATAGACATACACGTTATCAATAAAAGCCACCATTAAGCATCACACATTTAACGCACCAATCTTGACGCCATCCTGTCGAAGCAGCAGCTCCACCAGCTCACTGTTCTCATTGTCCACCGCGATCTGGATGGCCGAGCGTCCTAGCATGTCCGTACTGTTGACACTCACCGGCGAGGGGCCTGTCAGACATCGTATCACCGTGGGCTTGTCGCCCTTCTCAACAGCATCGAGGAACACTCGTTCCCGGGGGTCCATTCGGTGACCTGGATGAGGAAGGAACGATTACAAGTGGCATCATCTCACAGGTCGTGACAACAGCATGACAACTGTGTGACAACTATGTGACAGCGTGCCAGCTGTGTGGCAGGTGTGTGACAACTGTAACTGCTGAGTGACAATTGTCTGATAATTGTGTGACAGCGGTATGACCACCGTGACAACTGTGTAAGTAGTGTGTGACAACTGTCGGGCAATTGGCTGTCTGACAACATGCGTGACATCTGTGTGACAGTTGTCTGATAGCTGTGTGACAATTTAATGATAATTTTGTGACAACTTGTGACGACTATGTGACATCTGTCTGACAGCTATAGGACAGCTGTGTGACACATGTGTGGTAACGGTGTGACAACTATGTGAACATTGTGTGACAACTGTTTGACAACTATGTGACAATTGTATAAAAGCTATGTGACAACTATGGAATAACTGTGTGACAGCTATATGACAACTGTATGGCACCTTTGTGACAACTGTGTGACAGTGTGACAACTCTGTGAAAGCTGTATGACAACAGTATAACATTATGACACCTGTATGATAGTGTGACAACTATGTGACAACTGCATGTCAGTGCGTCATCTGCGTGAAACTGTGTGACAGCTACGTGACAACTGTGTGCCAGCTCTGTAATAACTGTGTGACAGTAATGCGATAGTTGTGTGACAACTATGAGGCAGCTACGTGACAACTCTGTGACAACTGTCTGACAACTACGTGAGAACGGTGTAATAACATTGTGTCAGCTATTTAGCGAACTAAAGAAGAATCAGCTCGATGAAAACAGTGTAACAACTGTTTGACAACTGTTACAACTGTTTGACAGCCATGTGACAACTGTGTGACAGCTGTATTACAGATATAAGGCAAATATGTGACAACTACGTGACAACAATGTGACAACTGGGAAATGTAACTCTTAGTCTAAGTTAACTTAAGTTACTCCAAAGACAAATATTTCTTCTGGGGTGTGAAGTGTTTTAAAAAATGTGCACCTCCCTGTGCAGGACACCTGGCGCTCTGACGAAGTGGCTGCAAACGCAATTCGCAATCCCGCGTACCGCGTTTAAAACACAGCTTTGGGAGATTTGGAATAAGATCGCCTTGCACTGATATTCATACAATTGTATGAGTGCCGGTCGTTCAGAAACCACAAGGCAAACTACTGAACTTAATAAATAAATACACACGTGTTGTCTGGCGCTCATAGAAGTAGGTGTAAGAATTAGAGACTAGAGGACGCACTAGACAACATAAATGTTGTAAGCTATAGTTACCGGCCGAAGGTTGCAATCAACCCCAGTCTCTATTAGCTGTTTGTAATTTTCTAGGCAATGCTGAATTCAGCGTTCTACCATTGGTATATGACACGCAGCACCTTCATTTCCAAGAACGTGATTTGGTATTCATTTTAGGGTTGGTCGAACTCGCAGCCCAGGTCAACTGAAGAAAATAATGCCGATGGTGACTCGAATACATGGTCACGGGGATGGAAAAATTGCCGGACGGACGGACAGACAGACAGACAGACATATAGACAGACAGACAGTTAAGTTAGTTGAATATCAATTAAAAGACGTTGCAGTTGTAGTAGATGCAGTTGTTGCACAAAGTGAACAACTAGGGCAAACGTTAAATTGTAAGAAGACACAGATTATGGTCGTCGCTAGGAAGAAAGAAATACCACAATGTAATATACAAGTAAATGGGAACATTCTTAAACAAGTGAATCGGTTCAATTATCTTGGTAGAGTCATAACATCTCATAGGAAATGCCTAGATTAAAACAAAAATCGCCATGGCGAAGATAGCTTTTTTGCCAGATGAAAAACATACTGACCAATAAAATGATGTCAATTGCAACAAGAAAAAGAGTGTTGAGGTGCTACATAGGACCTGTACTTTTGTATGGATGTAAAACGTGGACAATGAGCAGTCAAGCTGAAAAACATCTGATGGCTGTGGAAATGTGGTTTCTGAGGAAAATGAAAAGAATACAATGGACAGACAGAAAACCCAACGAACAAGTCCTTCAAGAAACAAATTAAGATCGTAATCTGATTAGTCATTAGACGTAGACAGTCAAAATATTTTGGGCATGTTATGAGAAGAAATGACTTGGAGAGCTTGGTGACGACTGGCAAGATCGAAGGGAAGAGACCAAGGGGAAGACCTAGAAGTAAATACCTGGATGCCTTGGCCACGTGGCATGGGCGAGACAGGAACACGGAGCTGGTCCACGACTCTGGTGATTGTGAGAATGCGAAACGTGACCGCCCACGCTTATCGGCATGGCACATGATGAATAAATGTAGTCAACCCCAGCATTTTTTCGGCTGTTTGTGGTCATCTCTTGGCAAGTTTACGTTCAGTTGTTTACCAATGCTGTCTGAACGACCGGCACACATACCTTGGTATGAAAATTAACCCAAGGTGGTCATCTTCCAAATCTCCCGCAGCTGTGTTTCGAACGTAAATTTTTTTGCTTTCGTAACCTCTCCACCACACCGCCGGTAGACAGACAGACAGACAGACAGACAGACAGACAGATGGACGGACAGACAGACAGACAGACAGATATATATATATATATATATATATATATATATATATATATATATATATATATATATATATATATATATATATAGAGATAGATAGATGCAACAAACTTACCATGTTTGATAGTCTCTAGTGGAATGTCCACTCCTCTTCCAACAACTCTTTGTTTCGATCTCTTAGCTTCTTTGACCGACCCGCCAACCATCTCTGGGAACTATTTGATCAACGTCTGCAAAATGTCTGAAAGCCAAATCATCAGGCGCAGGAATACATCTTCCGCCTTTGTGGCGTCACAAGGTTTCACGGACGACCATCGTGCTTCCCTTTCATAGATCCATGTAGATATGCTAGGAAGAAAGAAAAAATAATAACATATAATCGATTGACACAAAGCAGCACACATCGATGTTGTGTTTTATTTATTCGACACGACATGTCATTCTTTGTTCTGGCTCGGCTTGTTAGCACGCGCATCCTCGAAAAGTCGTGAAATTTTGAAATTGTTCTTCGCCACTTCCATTTTTTGGATTCCGTTGTTTGGTGTTGATATGTTGTGTCTTGTAGAACAAAGTGTAGGGCTCTTCTACACCACGTGAGGCCTAGTGGGTATATGGTGCTAGCCCCATGCTGCTGCTGCTGCTGCTGCTGCTACTACTACTACTACTACTACTACTACTACTACTACTACTACTACTACTACTACTACTACTACTAGGCTACTACTACTACTACTACTACTACTACTACTACTACTACTACTACTACTACTACTACTACTACTACTACTACTACTACTACTACTACTACGACTACTACACAACATCCACAACAACAACAGCAACAATAGTAATAACAACAATAATAAAAACAACAATAATAATAACAAAAATTAGTTCTGCAATAATAATAACGACAACAATAACATCAACAATAATAACAACAACAATAACAACAATATTAACAACATTAATACCTACTACTACTACTACTACTACTACTACTACTACTACTACTACTACTACTACTACTACTACTACTACTACTACTACTACTACTACTACTACTACTACTACTACTACTACTACTACTACTATTGCAACTGCAACACAAAATCTACAAGAACAATAATAATATTAATAACAACAACAATAACAACAACAATAACAACAAGAACTACTACTACTACTACTACTACTACTACTACTACTACTACTACTACTACTACTACTACTACTACTACTACTACTACTACTACTACTACTACTACTACTACTACTACTACTACTACTAATACTACTACTACTAC
>OY992876.1:311418537-311436037 GCA_963921405.1 Cepaea hortensis | reverse complement strand
GAGAGCAATCTGATACTGACTCCTATTAGATGAGTGTGGGCTTACAGTCTTACTAAGATCCATGACAGTGAACCAATCTCTGTCATGTCAGAGGAGCTCCTCCCCCTGACCTGAGTTAGGGCAAGACAAGGAAAGACCAATACACAAATTGTAGAACCCCATAATACCCCCACTGGAATATCCCCATCACACTAAATATCATCCCCTTTCACTATCCTCAACCAGCTGAGCTAATTTACATCACACACTAGTTAGTTTAACACTGCGACTGTCTATTGTCGCCGACACTGTTTTTATACTTGACTACAAAGCAACCACTACGTTAAAGTTAGAAACTTCACTAACATTTTACTATTCTATATTATTAACATTTAAACGCTAAGTGTAGATACCCTATGAATTCCTAGCTCACAATCCGAATTGAATCTCCAAATTGCCATGAAAGACACATGTTTTTTCCCCCTCAAATACACTGATAGTAAACATGCGGGATTCTTTTCACTACGAGCACTGAGCTATTCAACACGTCAGCCTAGGTCAACTTTATTGTGCACTCCCGACAACAAGATTGTTTTTATATAATCTGGGATTGACCTCGTGATGTCATTCTCCTGTCAACAACACGTGGCAACCGAATCACGGCGGCGCTTTGCCTTTCATCTTGAGTCTGATCCAAGACAACCGGGAAAATCTTTTCCCGTTTCTCCGGGGAATCATCATAGACTAGCGGCGCCTTTGATCCGACGGGAAAGTCTCCACTAGTTGCAAACAATTTGTAAGTTCGAATATAGCCTGCCTCTGTTGTTTCATCATCCATCGTGAATTATAGTGGTTTCGTGACAGTGTTCTACACCAAGTATATGTGTGTTCTACACCAAGTATATGTGTGTTCTACACCAAGTATATGTGTGTTCTACACCAAGTATATGTGTGTTCTACACCAAGTATACATGTGTTCAACACCAAGTATATGTGTGTTCTACACCAAGTCTACATGTGTTCTACACCAAGTCTACATGTGTTCTACAACCAAGTATACGTGTGTTCTACACCAAGTATATGTGTGTTCTACACCAAGTATATGTGTGTTCTACACCAAGTATATGTGTGTTCTACACCAAGTATATGTGTGTTCTACACCAAGTATATGTGTGTTCTACACCAAGTATATGTGTGTCCTACACCAAGTCTACCAGTGTTTTACACCAAGTATACATGTGTTCTACACCAAGTATACATGTGTTCTACACCAAGTCTACCTGTGTTCTACACCAAGTCTACATGTGTTCTACACCAAGTATATGTGTGTTCTACACCAAGTATATATGTGTTCTACACCAAGTATACATGTGTTCTACACCAAGTCTACCTGTGTTCTACACCAAGTATATGTGTGTTCTACACCAAGTATATGTGTGTTCTACACCAAGTATACATGTGTTCTACACCAAGTATATGTGTGTTCTACACCAAGTATACATGTGTTCTACACCAAGTATCCGTATGTTCTACACCATGTCTACCTGTGTTCTACACCAAGTCTACATGTGTTCTACAACCAAGTTTACATGTGTTCTACACCAAGTATACATGTGTTCTACACCAAGTCTACCTGTGTTCTACACCAAGTATACATGTGTTCTACACCAAGTCTACCTGTGTTCTACACCAAGTCTATGTGTGTTCTACACCAAGTATATGTGTGTTCTACACCAAGTATACGTGTGTTCTACACCAAGTATATGTGTGTTCTACACCAAGTATATGTATGTTCTAATCCAAGTATATGTGTGTTCTACACCAAGTATACATGTGTTCTACACCAAGTATATGTGTGTTCTACACCAAGTATATGTGTGTTCTACACCAAGTATACATGTGTTCTACACCAAGTATACATGTGTTCTACACCAAGTATACATGTATTCTACACCAAGTATATGTGTGTTCTACACCAATTATATGTGTGTTCTACACCAAGTATATGTGTGTTCTACACCAAATATATGTGTGTTCTACACCAAGTATATGTGTGGTCTACACCAAGTATATGTGTGTTCTACACCAAGTTCACACGTGTTCTACACCAAGTATATGTGTGTTCTACACCAAGTATATGTGTGTTCTACACCAAGTATATGTGTGTTCTACACCAAGTATACATGTTTTCTACACCAAGTATATGTGTGTTCTACACCAAGTATACATCTGTTCTACACCAAGTCTACCTGTGTTCTACTCCAAGTATACGTATGTTCTACACCAAGTATATGTGTGTTCTACACCAAGTATATATGTGTTCTACACCAAGTCTTCCTGTGTTCTACACCAAGTATACGTATGTTCTACACCAAGTCTACCTGTGTTCTACACCAAGTATACGTATGTTCTACACCAAGTATATGTGTGTTCTACACCAAGTATACATGTGTTCTACACCAAGTATACATGTGTTCTACACCAAGTATATGTGTGTTCTACACCAAGTATATGTGTTCTACACCAAGTCTGCCTGTGTTCTACACCAAGTATATGTGTGTTCTATACCAAGTATATATGTGTTCTAACCAAATCTACCTGTGTTCTACACCAAGTCTACCTGTGTTCTACACCAAGTATATGTGTGTTCTACACCAAGTCTACCTGTGTTGTACACCAAGTCTACCTGTGTTCTACACCAAGTCTACCTGTGTTCTACATCAAGTCTACATGTGTTCTACAACCAAGTTTACATGTGTTCTACACCAAGTATACATGTATTCTACACCAAGTATATGTGTGTTCTACACCAATTATATGTGTGTTCTACACCAAGTATACGTATGTTCTACACCAAGTATATGTGGGTTCTACACCAAGTATATGTGTGTTCTACACCAAGTATATGTGTGTTCTACACCAAGTATATGTGTGTTCTACACCAATTATATGTGTGTTCTACACCAAGTATATGTGTATTCTACACCAAGTATATGTGTGTTCTACACCAAGTATACGTGTGTTCTACACCAAGTATACATGTGTTCTACACCAAGTATATGTATGTTCTACACCAATTATATGTGTGTTCTACACCAAGTATATGTGTGTTCTACACCAAGTATATGTTTGTTCTACACCAAGTATACGTGTGTTCTACACCAAGTATATGTGTGTTCGCCACCTAGTCTACTTGTGTTCTACACCAAGTCTACCTGTGTTCTACACCAAGTCTACCTGTGTTCTACACCAAGTCTACCTGTGTTCTACACCAAGTATATGTGTGTTCTACACCAAGTATATGTGTGGTCTACACCAAGTCTACGTGTGTTCTAGACCAAATCTACGCGTGTTCTACACCAAGTCTACGTGTCTTTTAAAATGCTTTTTTTGCAGGACGTTACCATCAACCGAAGGTTGATTTCCTAGTCAATGTTACATTTAGTAGTTTGCCGTTGCATTATGAACGAGAGTCAACGTGTAAGTCTAACTTAATCCCGTGCAGGGGTTGAACCGGAACTTGATATCTCGATGTAAATGGACTTGGGGACGTAAGTTACAAGTACCTCAAAGTCGGAGTGGGTTTGCCTAATGGCGAGGGACACTGGTAATCGGGAAAGCTAACCCGCATCTAATAATCAATCCAATGCAGTAAAATCAGTAGCACGTGTATGGACTACGCTTGAGTTCAAAGCTAAAAACCCGTTGATCGCAGAAAAACAAGAAACACACTCTAAAGTTCAAACGAAACAATTTACTTGCTATTATGCATCACCAGAACAGAAACCACCAGAAACTGTTTAATATTATAGAATTCTTGTGGTATTAAGTTTAAGACCGCAGGCTTGCAGAGGATCCTGGCCTGTCGAGATTGTAAACACGCGCCCTGTGTTCTGGGTTGCCTGAAGGTGTAAACACCAGCCCAGACCTGGTCTCTCTCCTCAAGGTAGTATTTATTAGGCAAAGACAAAGTGTGCGGGTGGTCTAGGGTCTTGATTGCTTTTAAAATCAGGAAGTTAGTGTACTGTTGATTGTAGGGTAGATGCTAGCAGATATAGGGACAAACATGGGTAGGTGTAAACAAGATTGGGTACCAGTAAGGATGGGTACAAATAGGTGTTGGTAGAAACAGGAGTTGATATAGAAAGATGAGTAGGTACAAGCAAGAGTAGGTAGAAACATGAGTAGGCGTTAAAAAGAGTAATATGTGGAAACAGTAGTAGGTAGAAACAGGAGAAGGTGAAAGGTAGAAACAGTAGTAGGTAGAAAAAGTAGTGGGTAATAGGTAGAACTAGAAGTAGGTAGTAGGCAGAAACAGTAGTGGGTAGAAATAGTAGTGGATAGAATCAGTAGTAGGTGGAACTAGTAGTGGGTTGAAACATGAGTAGGTAGAACCAAAAGTAGCCAGTAGGCAGAAATAATAGTGGGTAGAAACAGTAGTGGATAGAAACAGTAGTAGGTGGAACCAGTAGTAGCTTGAAACAGGAGTAGGTTGAAACATAAGTAGACATAAACAGTAGTAGGTAGAAACAGTAATAGATAGAAACAGTAATAGGTAGAAACAGTAGTAGGTAGAAGCAGTAGTAGGTGGAAACAAGAGTAATCAAAAACAGGAGTCTGCAAAACAGGAATAGGTTGGTTGTCGTTTGTCGTTTTGAATGGCTGATTCGTTCGATCTTATGTTCGTCATTGTCACAAAACGGTCAGTAGGTCTGTCCTCACATCTTATTATGATACGGGGAAATCCCGCGCTATTTTTAGGCAGGGGAACCCCAAGGGAATCTTCCCTTCGGTAACCTTCTCATGACTTCCAGAAGTTCTGTTCTAGGGGCTTCTTATGCACCCGGACGTAACGGAACTTGCTCAGTCCGGATTTCTAGTGGTTGAGGTTTGTAAACTCAGAGAAAGTAATTTGCATGGGATAGTCCAAGTTCTCCGTTCTCCCAAGGCTTAGAACGAGAAGGAAGAGCTGACATTCAGCCGGCCACTGTTGTGTTTACTTCTTGTCAAGGAAGTGACGTCTTGGAGTTCAGCCTTCCTGTCTACATGGAAGTAACAGATTCTCGACAGTTAACTATGGCTAAGTTTTAAAAGGTGTTTTAAAAGGTGGTTTCTTTAAATAAGTTAAAGGGAATTTAAGTTAATTCATAGAAGTGGTCGAACGAATTGTGCGATTGTCGACGCGAGCCGAGAGCGCCATTCGTGTCTCGCATGTCGAGGGCAGGTCATGCATATTAATGATTAATTGACTGATTGATTGATTGATTTAGGAAACGACATAACAGCATTCGGGGTATTCCCACAAGCGCTCCGTCCCCATCCTCAGCAGCCAGCGAAGAGTTCAAACACTAATAGTACCAGTAGCAATCTGATTATATGTCCGTCTCACCTTTCCTCTGAGCGTCTATCGTCGGCCTGATCCCCTCGTCACCCCTCGCTGTCGCATTCTTGCCAGACCATGGTGATCCATTTGCTCCTCCGAGGTGTACACGTGCTCCCACAAGGCCGCAACCACGTCTGCCTTATCATGCATCAATACTCCACCAAGTTTTGCAGAGACAGCCAATCTGTCCGCATGTTCATTCCCCAGCACACCAGCATGCACCGGAGAAAAGATCCAGACGATGCTTGTCACCCGTGACTTCCGACGCGAAGCAAGCCACTCTGCACGAAGCTTGCCTGTCCTCACCCTACTCAGCATGCTTTCTGAGTCAGTTATAATCACGATGTGTGTGTGTGTGTGTGTGTGTGTGTGTGTGTGTATCGTATTCTCCATCTAGCGGAAAGCTGCACTGACCGCCTCCACCTCCATTCTGAAGCTAGATGTGTAGTATCATATGTCAGGCTCCCCTGGGAAGGTTAACCCGGTCAACAAATGCTCACAGAAGTCGGATGTGTCGGCCTAACGGCGCAAGAACGCAGCTCTGCTGTAAACAGACACAACGCAATCACGTCCGAAAAAAGAAACTCCGGATGAACGCAGAAGAAGAAGATATGCCAGGCTCTCCTGCACCAAACGTCGACAATTAGATTTTCCTAAAAACCCCCAGGCACTTCTCCTGCCTCTCAACACCGAACCATCTGTGTATATAATCATATCACCCGGGCGAGTATTATCCTGAATTAGTTGCTGGATTTCCACTTCCGTGGCCCCTGTCGGTCACTCCCTGTACTCCCGGCTCAATGCATATTAATGAGGCGTTATTGATCGGTTGTTGCGAGCGAGTTAAGCGCTATCAGATCGCTTTTAAATCGCTATTAATACGTGTCTTTTACGATAACTGACATCCGTTAGTGAATAACCGAGGTCTTTACTCTCCCCGCAAAATTTCCTCTGTCGTAGGAATATATGCATGACATATTCACCTAAAGTTACTAGTTAGGAGAGCTGCCTGTGGGGCAGCAGCGTAGGCTATCGTTGTTCCGTGGTTACGTGCGGCATGCAAGATCAAGTCCCATTCTACCAGTCTAGGGGAAGGGAGTTGGAAGAGACGTTCAACAAGGTTAATATATTTTGCAGTGGACGAATATACGTCGATTGGTTGGGAAGAAGCACTAGCCTGATCGACTCTTTAATTTATACAATCGCGTGATAGAGATGTGCAACCAGCGTGGTTCCAAAGGGAACCTTGATACTTCTACCCTATACTCTACTCTGATTGTCTTATAGTTAATCAATACCTATTATGGACAACAAGGGGGCATCTTCTTTCACCACGATAGGGAAAGAGAAAAGGCGAAGAAAAGATGATGTAGAATGCATTTCCCATGCGATAACGCTGATCCAAGCGGACCAGCTTAACCGTGCAATATATGATCACGACACTAGGAAGGGGGGAGGGAGCGGGGGTTGATATTTACCTTCTATATGGGGGTAGACACCATGCATACTTATAACAATTGTTACCATCTACATGGGGGAAGAAACCATGTACACCTACCATTCTTTACTTTGTATCCAAGAGGGGAAAAGATTCAAGTAGGCACACACCACTCATACTCTAAAAGGGGAAAGAGATGGGTGAGATATACCATGTTTCTCTTCTGTCTGGAACTGAGGACACAGGGAGAAACGAACTCGGGTGAAGAACTGAAGAGAGATCGTCAGGGATGATGAGTATCCACCTTCAGATGACCACTAAGAAGATGCATATACTCTAATATGGCGAATGAAGAGGAAGCTGTCAAGGGGCTGCCTGACAGATGATGGTCCAGTTCACTCAAGCCTCCTCTCTCTCTCTCTCTCTCTCTCTCTCTCTCTCTCTCTCTCTCTCTCTCTCTGCAACATGGTCAGGTAGAACATAGGTAATATGTCTACCAAATGCTGAGGGTTTGTTGTCATTTACTAATGGGTTGTTGCAGGGTTCTTTCACAGAATATCAAGCCAACTAGAGAGGCAAGGTGTTTTCCCACCTACCCTGGGTGGGTACCGTCCAAAAAGAGAAACCTGGACCAATGCAGCAGTCTTTGCCCAGGATGTCTATGAAGGTTTCCACTCAGGCACTGAAACCGTTGCTGCAGCGATTGATCTTGAGGACGCATACAACAGAGTACCACTGGATTTTTTAATGTTTCAGCTTCTTGAACTAAACGTAAGTCCATTCCTCCTTAGTTGGATCGCTGCAGCCCTCTTCCAACGGAAAGTAGTTTTTAGATGTGGCAGTTGGACTTCGGAACCAACAACAATATATCCTGGCCTACCACAGGGATCACCATTATCTCCGGTTCTGTTCAACGCCTACACAGTGAGAATCACCAGTGAGCAGATCACTGGACCTGGCAGGACATTGTCATATGCCGATGATGTTTTAGTGTATCGTCAGGGTAAGGATAGAGAGGAGGTTGCTGGGGAACTACAAACCGAACTCAATCGCATAAGTACTTGGTGTGATGAAGCTGGGGCAATGGTCAACCCAACAAAGGCAACAGTGACTTGGTTCTCGTTGAATAATCATATTGTCAACAATCCAACACCAACTGTAATGCTGTGTTCAGAGACGGTGGAAAGAACGCAGGCAATGAATTACCTGGGGATACAGTTTGATCGAAGCCTTGCTTATAATGTGCACATAGACCAGGTGATAACAAAGGCCAAGCGGGGTTTGGCAGCGATGCGGGTGATGGCGGCAGCAAACTGTGAGCAGCGCCATCTATGTCTTCTGTACGAGGGGCTGGTCATGTCTGTTTTGGAGTATGCAATGGCAATCTTGACTCTCAGCCATAAGCAGATAGAAAGGATGGAAAGGATACAGAATGAAGCTATGCGCATTATTCTTGGATGTACAAGAGATACAGCATGCAGGGCGATGCGCTACCTTCTTGATTTTCCAACCATTGAAGAGAGAATACAAGTTTGCAGGGCACGCGCCTACCTCAGAATTAACGCAAACACACAACATCCACTGCATAGTGAAATTAGGAAGGTGAAGGGCAGCAGGTTAAAAAGAGGACGGTCGTGGATGGGTCAAGCCGAAGACATTCTTCAAC
The DNA here is from genome assembly GCA_963921405.1 of Cepaea hortensis. Taxonomy (NCBI): domain Eukaryota; kingdom Metazoa; phylum Mollusca; class Gastropoda; order Stylommatophora; family Helicidae; genus Cepaea; species Cepaea hortensis. The sequence goes on along the minus strand of OY992876.1, from coordinate 311,427,571 downwards.
AGGTGTGTTCACTTGAGGACTTAGAACCTGGCGAGGAGTGGGTGCAAGTGCCAACAGACTTCTGCACATCCTTTTCAGTTTGCATCCAACTAGATAGAAAATGCAGACAAGAAAATCCGGCTGCTGTTGAGGCTGAAGTACAAGCGTTGATTTTCGAGAATTCGCTAGACGGTGACGCGGTCATCTACACAGATGGGTCGGTCGTCCGACATGTGAGAAGCTCATGGGCCTTTACAGCTCGGGCCGGAGGGAGAATTGTGAAGGAGGACTCTGGTGCTTTCACTGAAACCACAAGTAGCCTGACCATGGAAGTCATGGCAGTAAGTAAAGCAATAACATGGCTCGAGACACAGACATTCACCAGGGCTTGTTTCCTTAGCGACTCAATGAACATGATCAAGAGGATAGAGGAGGGGTCGATCCGAAGAGAATGGTTGCTGCCTCTGAAGCGGTCTCGGCTGGCAAAGATTAGTTTCATCTTCGTGCCAGGGCATGCGGGAGTACAAGGAAATGAGCGGGCTGACAAGCTCGCAGGTGAGGCTACTGTGGAGGGCGGACGCGCCATGGACCAGGCTGACATTCTGAATGCTCTACGTGATGTGAGACTTTTGCGAGAACCAAGTGATGACTGTGAATCTACAACAATGGCCAGACTGCTAGAGCATCAAATTAAAAGAGGTGTGGCCAAACAAGAACACTACGCAGGAAGCCAAAGAAGATTGATAAACCAACACAGAACTGGCGTCGTTAGCCGCTACACGCTGCGGGATTTGCTGAGGAGGGGATCCGAGCACTTATGGACTGAATGGTTCGATGTGCAGCGAGGATGATCTGTCGACTAACTAACTAACTAACTATCTTTCACAGATCCTCTCCTTACAGGATCGGCCGTCGAGTATTGACTTGATGGTGAAGCCTATGACGTGTATGTGAAGTAGGAGCATGGCTAACTACCGACTCCAATGACTATGCCAAATCCCCTGTGTTGGATCAGCGCACTGGACTCCAGCCTGTGAAGTCCCCTTCAGCAATACTGCCGCCTGGTCTGAAATTACATCCATCAAACCAGTAGTCAATATCCCATCATCTGGGTAAGACAATTTAAGGTATGGCGCAGATACTATACTGCCAGGCCAAGATGAGGCCGAAGCTGTCATTATCATGTATGCTATGAGCTGTTAAGCTCCTACGTATAGGTTCATCGTCTCGAGCTGTGTGAGGCGACACCTGGAACCAGTGGGTGTCCCAAGGTCCAGACATTGCTCAAGTGAGAAGGCTACTGTCTACAAGTTAAGTCACCAGGGTTGACCCACTACGATTGAACATTTGCTAGGAAGAGATCTACCTATTCAGTAGTCCACCATAGCAAAAACTGGGGTCTGCACATTGTTCCGAAGTGACGGCTGCTACCAGGGCCAAGCAGTTCAGCAAGTCTACACTGTCAAATGAGGATCCTAGGAGATCCTGTGAGATAACTGAGCGACCAAACGTGCAGACAACGACGAGATCCACCCGAGGATGATAGCACAGATCTTAAGCTGCTGATCCTTCTTTGTCAATTTAGCTGCTATACCCATTGCCTTAATCTAAACCTGTCCTCTCCTATACTATTATGTATAATACATTGAATGCTCTTTAACAAGACTTTACCAGAGTTGACTTGTGTCGCCTGGATTGAGCCCTAGAGGTGAAAGTCCCTAGGTTGAGTGAGTGAGAGAAAGCAGAGTCCAGGGGCCTGCGGGGTCGGGGGACCAACTACACCCACGTCTTGGCCAGAACTTATCCTAACGTATAAAGTGTAACCATAGCCCAACCTACCCAACTGGTATTGTTCCAGTCATGGTACTCGTATTCTGCGTTACAACACTTGCACTGCCATTATATGTTATTCATCTTGTTTGTTTATTGTTAATGTTTCATAGGCAGTTTATGTTATGTTATGTTATGTTATGTTATGTTATGTTATGTTATGGTATGTCACGTCATGTCATGCTATGTTATGTTATGTCATGATTTGCTTTGTTGTATTATGTCATGTTATCATGTTATATAATGTTATGTTATGTTGTGTTATGTCATATCATGTTATGCTTCGTCATGTTATGTTAAATCATTTTATGTTATGTTATTTTATGTTATGTTATGTTAAGTCATGTAATGGTATGTTATGTACGTTATGTTATGTTGTCATATATTATGTAATGTCATGTTATGCCATGTTATGTTGTGTTATGTTATGTTATGTCGTGTTATGTTATGTTATGTTATGTTATGTTATTTCATGTCATGTTATGTTATGTTATGTTATGTTAAACGACATCACTATACATTGGACATTCCTATGCGTACTCATCCCTCCGATGCAGCTACCATCCCAAAGTGTTTTTGCTCATTGTGCCCATAAGGAGTTGGTTACTGGTATGTCTTCTCTTTCTCACGAACGTGGAATTGAATGTCTTGATCAGACTTCACACCCAATTCGTGCAGACCGACTAGAGTCGGAGTCTCCTCAGTATCCGCCAACCGAATCCGTTCTGCATTGATTATATCAGCCTTGTCCATGCTTCTTCCAGCTTGTATTGGTGCCTTATTTGCCAGCTAGTCTGCCCGTTCACTGGCAACAAAGAGTTTCTTCAACCACATGCATTCAAAGAAATAGATTCTGTATAGCACTTTATAGCTCTTTTTCTCACAGCATTTGACAGCTTTTTATTGGTATGTTTTACATCTTCCAAAAGCCAACATGAGCCATGTGGACATATTGAGGGAAGGTAAGTCGCAAAGACAACTTATCACAAATGTCAAAAAGAAGCAGTCATCATTTTTTGGCCACATTATGAGAAGACAAAAGCTGGAACATGTTGTGACAACCGGAAAGATTTGTGAAAAGAGGATAGGCGAAGACAGCGTGAGAAGATTCCTGACAGTCTTGGATTGTTGCACGGAAGGGAGTCAACACACGAATTGATCCACGCCGACGGATATCACAATTTGCGGAGACGCCCAAGCCAGTCAGCACTGGATGATGATGATGATGATGATGATGATGATGATGATGATGATGAAGATCATGATGATGAAAGATGATGATGATGATGATGATGATGATGATGATGATGATGATGATGAAGATCATGATGATGAAAAGATTACTTTTGTCTATGCGCATGCTGTTCCTAAAACTACTGTCACTACATGTATTTTATTTGTCGAGGCAGCGCTTTGCACTATCGACAAATTCCTCAACAGTTCGTCCTATTTCAAGTCCCGAAAATCAGGCCTTCGTGATTTAAAAATATCGACAAATTTACGCGTGATTCCCGCCTTTCTTAAACTGTCAAAAAACTAAATCTTTATAAATCGCTTACTCATCCTGTTGCCAAGCAAATTAGACACAAGCGGTTGGCATCAAAGATCACCCTTGTGCAGGAATTTGAAAGGAGTTATTTGCCCAAGCGGAAGACTGTACCCAATCACCTTTACCAACAAGGACATGAATTCAATGTAAACAAAGCTAAACGATATTTGCAACAAAGATTTGCTTTAACCACTGGCGCACTAATTTGCAGGCAACATTTTCTTGTTATAGTCCATGTAGTGTGGCGTTGGTGATCATGTCTATCCACACCTTTCTATCTATTATACTTCCAGTCATTTCCCATACAGACGAAGAGAATTTCAGTGTTAATAATCACACATTTCTAAGATACGTCTAGGCGTCTGCTATGCATTCCATAATTGTGTGAACAGACAGATAAAATTATCGTGGTGACACTGAAATATATGACAATATGTTTTGTTTATTTCCGTTGAAATAATTCATTACGCTAGTTCATTATACGAGGAGGCTTCAAATGAAAAGCTTAAAGTGTGATATAAATTACACTAACCATGCCATTGTATTGTAACCTGTCACTATTGTTGTTAAGGATTTCAAGAGAGTTAAGCACGTGACATCACGGTGTATACGAACACGGTGACGTCATAAGGACACTTTAAAGATGGCCGCCCCACTTTTGACAAACAACAAAGAGGGGAAGCGTTCTGTTATCCATTGTTGTTATCTGTGAAGGGGTAAAACCTATAGAATTTAATCGGCAAATGAAGGTCCTGTATGGTGACGCTTGCCTGTCAGTCCAGCAAGTGTATGAATGGAGTAGGAAGTTTCAAAACTTTTCGGTCCGATGAAAAGGTACAACAGGTGGTGCATGAGTGCGACCAAGAGAATTGTTTTCTACAGGAATCCGAGGTCTTTATCGGCGCGCAATGGCTTGCATTGAACGCAGTGGTGACTACACCGAAAAATGATACTTTTGTTCTTTACGTTTTTGGAATATAATTTCTCTCTCTCTCTCTCTCTCTCTCTCTCTCTCTCTCTCTCTCTCTCTCTCTCTCTCTCTCTCTCTCTCTCTCTCTCTCACACACACACACATACAAACACACACACGATGTTTTCAAGTGAAGACCCCTCGTAAGTTGAAATTTTTTTTTTCTGCAGTAGGCACAGGATGAGATACAGCGAAATATTCCAGGCAATAAATTGTTTACTTCTTCATCATTCGCATTTCGGATACCGACGTTTCTCCATACCAACAATTTTAAACTATCCAGTCCAAGGACTCCCCTCTTGGTCTCCAGCCGTCTTTTCTCCCCACCTTCTCATTGTGGCGAAATACTCCAGCTTTCTTCTTCTCATGACATACCCACATAATCTGCACTGTCTTCTTCTGATGTGAGTAACCAATTCTCTTTGTGAGTTAACTTCTTTCAAGATATCTTCATTGCTCTTTCTATATGTCCACGGTGTTCTCATCATTCTTCTATAAAACACATCTCAGGAGTTTCCACACAATCTCTCTCTTGTCTGCTAATTGTCCGTTATTAGCATCAGTTACATTGGCACCTTTCCGTCTTGACAGACGATAGTTTGGTACATTGTGCTTCAAAAAGGCTTAATAACTACGATCCATGGCGGTGGCGAGTGTAGCTGGTAAGGCCAATTCTTGCTGCAAATGTTTGCCCACAGTAGGTGCATGTGAAAACATGGTCATTTCCACCATTTTACACCATCTTACGTCTCTCACGCTCTGTGTGTGCTTTATCTGCAATCATTTTCTCCTTTGTCTTTATTCCATTTCTGATAGTTGCCCTCCATGCAACACGTTCAGCGGCGACGTGCTCCCAATGTGCATTATCAATGCCTGTATCAATCATGTCCCGCTTACACACATCTTTGTATCGTAGTAGAGGCCGACCCTGAGATCTCCTACCCGTCTGTAATTCACCAAAAAAGATGTCCTTTGGTATTCTACCATCATCCATCCTCCTAACGTGTCCTATCCATCTAAGTCTACGAAGACTGAGCATGGAATACACCGTCACACAACCCGATCTTTCCAATACTTCAGTATTTGTGATTTTTTCTTGCCACTTAATGCCAAGTATTCTTCGCAGAAACCGCATATGAAAGCTGTTTAAACGTTTCTCTTGGCGTGAGTAAGTTGTCCAGGTTTCACTGCCATTAAGAAGAGTACCAAGGACACAGGCTTGGTAGACGAGAACTTTTGTTTTGGCAGTAAGCCTCCTGTTCTCCCAGACTCTTTTTGCTAACATGTTCATTGTTGTTGCTGCCTTGCCAATCCTGATGTTGATTTCCTGATCGAGGGATAATTTGCTATTTACCTCTGATCCTAGATATGTAAAATGGTCTACTATCTCCAGTTCGGCGTCGTCAATAAAGATTGATGGTACACAATGTGCACCTTGTGACATAATCTGTGTCTTCTTTTTGTTAATTGTTAAACCAAATTCAGAACAAGCATTGGAGAATGCAGATAGTAGATGTTGTAATTCTTCCTCAGAGTGGGTCGTAATCGCAGCATCATCCGCAAAAAGCAACTCTCTGATTAGTACCCTGCTAATTTTGGTCTTGGCCTTCAATCTCTGAGCATTATAGAGGCCACCATTTGAGCGTGAGTGAATGTATATACCGTCATCCTGATCACGAAAGGCATATTTCAGTAGAAGTGAAAAGAATATCCCAAAGAGGGTGGGGGATAGTACACAACCTTGCTAAACTCCACTCTTGATTTCAAACTCTTCTGAAGTTGAGCCATCAAACTTGATTATACCCTTCATGCCTGTGTGGAACGATTCCACAATGGACAGAAGAGTTGGTGGGCAGCCAATCTTCTTTAGTGCTTTGAACAGACCCTCACGACTGACCAAATCCAATGCCTTTGTGAGATCGATGAAGGCAATAAACAGTGGCTGATTTTGTTCCCGGCATTTTTCTTGCATCTGTCGCAATGAGAATATCACATCAATGGTAGACCGGTTCTGACGGAAGCCGCACTGTGATTCCGGGTAGACTTGATCTCCCAGGACTTGAAGTCTGTGCAGGACAATTCTGGCAAATACTTTCCCAACAATACACAGAAGTGAGATACCCCTATAGTTGTTACAGTCGCTCCGATCTCCCTTGTTCTTGTACAGCGTTATGATGTTTGAATCTTTGAAATCCTGTGGGACTTGTCCTTCTCGCCAGCATAGCTCTATTAGCCGGTGGATCTGTAGAGCGAGTGTGTCTTGCCCACTCCTGATTACCTCTATTGGAATCCCATCCTTACCTGGAGCCTTGCCAGATGCAAGCTCATTTATAGCACACTTAACTTATGTTATAGTGGGAAGTGTGTCCAGGTGGTCAAGAGTTGGCAGGGCCTCTATGGCGTTGAGGGCATCATCCGCTAGCTTGGTCTCACTTGAGTAAAGCTCTAAATAGTGCTCGACCCATCTGTCCATCTGCTGTTTCTTATCAGTGATGATTTCTCCAGTCAAGGTTTTCAGCGGTGCACTTCTTTTGATCATTGGACCACAGGCTTTCTTTATCCCTTCATACATGCTTCTGATGTTTCCCGTATCACTTGCTATTTGAATGGACTCACATAACATGATCCAATAGTCATTCGCACACTGCCTGGCAGCCTTTTGTACATCCTTCCTCGCTTGCTTCAGCTCACTCAGAGTGTTACGCGTTGGTCTTTCCTTGTTTCTTAAGAGAGCTATCTTCTTTTTATCAATCAAGGGCTGCAGTATCTGGCTGTTTGCCGCAAACCAGTCCTGCCTCTTATGATCCACAGTGCCGTAAACCCCTACCGCTGTTTTATAAATAGTTTCCTTAAGTTTACTCCAGTTATCATTTACTATACAATTTTCTGATGTATCATTGAAAGCGTCTTCAAGTTGCTGTTGAAATTCAAAGCACTTTCAAGGATCGTGAGTGTTAGTAATATTAATCCTGGGGCTAGACTTGTGTTTAGCTGTGTAGATTCTTTTTGGTCTCAGTCTAACCCTTGCAACAACCAAAGAATGATCTGTATTACAGTCAGCACTGTGGTAACTTCGAGTTAATGATGTATGGTTCAGATGTTGTCTCCGTGTGATAATGAAGTCCAGCTGATGCCAATGGCTGGATCTTGGATGTTTCCATGTGACCTTATGCATCTCTTTTTTTTTTTAAAAATGAGTTTGTAATACATAGGTCATTTCTAGTGCAATGCTCCATCACCCTTTGCCCATTATCATTCATGCGACCGATGTTGTATTTTCCAAGGCACACTGGCCATGAACTCGAGTCCTTGCCCACACGAGCATTGAAATCACCGAGCATATAAATGTAGTCGGATTTTGGAACTGCCTTGATCGCAGAGTCTAGCTGCTCATAGAACGTATCCTTCACATCATCATAGGAAGCGAGTGTCGGTGCATATGCAGTGAGAATGGTGGCAAATCCACAAGAGGTTGCCAAGCGCAGTGATAATAAGCTTTCATTACCCCCAGCTGGGATATCAATCATTCCCAGTAGTGAATTCTTCACTGCAAAGCACACACCATGTTGCCTTTTTTCTGCCTGCCCTCTTCCCTTCCAAAAAAAGGTGTAATTGTTTTCCCTGAGTGACCCTTCCTCAGCGAGGCGAGTCTCCTGCAGGCCAGCAATATCAATGTTAAGACGATTGAGTTCAGCATCAATCACAGCCGTTTTTCTCACATCGTCAATATTTGTCAAGTCAGTGGAAAATCCTGGACACATGGTTCTCACGTTCCAGGTTGCAAGCCGTAGCTTGAGGTTTCTATTCCTTTTATTAGTACCTGGTGCATTGGTTTTACAGCCTGCGATTCAGATTTTGTCCTAGCCCCAAGCACCCATTGAAGCAGGCAGGCTGTGGCGGATCAGCACCCAATTGGCTGGGGGCTGCCCAGCTTGAGGCGGGCGGTAGCTGATCAGTGACACCTATAGGTGTCTCCCACTGTCAGAGGCAACGCGTGGCGCCCCATGTCTACGCCAACTGACAAGGACTTATAACCCGTAACAGTTGCCTCTCGCTTTGATTCCGAGACCGGTTAAGACCAGGGATGGAGTTATTGCCTCTCCATAGCACAAAGCCTGGGCTAAAATAAAGAAACCATGTGTTGCCTATGCAGCATGATCTCTCTCTCGGCCTGCCTAGTTCACTCCAGAGGAAAGTTGACACCTATAATCTGGAACAAGACAAGCTGCAGAAGCTGCCGGATCAGCAAAGCAATGCACTAACTGTCCGCCTGTCGGAGCTTCGATCCTAGACTAGCTGCCAACCAAAGCTTAGGGCCTGGTCTGCCCTGCCATGACTTATTTTGTCTTTGGGTTGCATTTCCTCGCACCAGGATAAGGCTAGTACCCTCCCAATTGCGCTCTTCCGCCCGAAGCCGTTGGCACAATGTGGGGTGTCGGGTTTGGTAAGCGCCGCCCAACATTCGGTGCTGACAGAAAGTAGGTAGTACCGTCTACTGTCATACGGTAGCTCAGTCATATCTGACCAAGACCTGACTCATATTCTTTCATTTCCTCCTGCTGGAACTTCAATCATTCCCAGTAGCGAATTCTTCACTGCAAATACCCACACAGTGCTGATTGGACTATGATGGTATGATGACACTACCCACAGAGTGCTGATTGGACTATGATGGATCAGTAGATCAGGATTAATTCAATATAGAT